>OY821767.1:30964549-31536049 GCA_963682095.1 Potentilla sterilis | reverse complement strand
GTATTTTTGCCAAGATTCATTAGAGTGGGTAGGTAATATTGGAATGAACAAGTTTTTCTCGACATTTTGACTAAATGGTCGTTCTCCCTAAGCCATCAGCACCTCCTCCATATCCTCCAAGGTATGTTTGAATGAATATTCAGCTGGTTGCTAGCGAAAAACTTGCAACGGTTAGTAACAAGAAAAGTGAATCTGGAGAGGATGATGCAGGAAGAACATAAAAGTTTTAGAGGAAAACTATAGCCATCGAAAAGAACTTCAAGAACCTCATCTCTTACTACATTCAAATATTCAATGCTCAGAAAAATATAGCTATGTTTCATGACTTCTTTGGGTAAGCCTACTTCATCCACAAAATAAGGTTGGGATATTCCATAATTATCTACATGTATGTATCTAAAGAAGGGGTTTGCAGAGGCAGCAAGAAATGAAACCCAATTAGCAGAAGTGTTCCCTGCATAATTTGATTTGTAAAATTACTGGATATGATAGTCGTATTCATAATTCAGGAAATCTGAAAGGAATATAGCAAGCACCTCAGAATTTCAAACAACACCGTCAGAAGCTTGGAAACAAATACATTACAAGAAGGTTTGTTTGCATGCCTGATCTGCGCCCTGTTCGGCTCAAGTTTAGCAAAATTCTGTCCAAAATTTTAAGATTCATAAAAAGACTTTATTCAGAGATGTATTCAAGACAGAACAACTACATGTGAATATAGGGAGCAACTCAAATACTAGTCTATCAAAACGGTCCCAGAGATGAGATTTATCAAAATGAAAGGCATATATGTATGAAGAGACCAACATAGCACAAAAAACGATCAAGTGAACAATGTGCAATGTTAACCAACAAACTATCATCATTAGCGGTTCCAATGAACAATTGAGAATGTTGCAACTGCGGTCGAATCCATTATACACACTACAAATCATACGAATCTCAGAGCAAACTAGTATGCCTTATAAGATGTGGGTTTCTTTATGTTTATTGTTGTTAGCTTCTGTATTGAACTCATCATTAAGCTTTTAGTCGAATACAAACTGAAACAGGATTCCATAATAGGAGTTGTAATGCTTTGCTCATTCCGGTTGATATAAGGATTAAGTATATCAAATCATTATTGATAGGAGAGTCCATATTGAATACTGCATTGGTAATCAGTATCAGTATTGCATAAGGTTTTCTGTTAAGAGTATAACTTGGACAGCAAGTTGCATCCTTATGGGGGATTGCTTGCTGATTCAAGGGACTCTATATACAGAACGTTTTGGTCCCTACTCTCTACGCGATCTCTGACATTCAGTACCTGTCCCATTAATAGTGTCTAAAGCTTGTAGAGAGGAGAAGACTAAGACGAAGAAGATCAATAGCGTTGACGTACTATCTGCTCAATTGGAAGCCATGGATATTCAACAGAATGAAGGTATGCTTTCTGTTTATAATTTCAGTTCATATTGATGCTTTGTGTAATGTGTTTGTGTTTTGCAATTGGACTTTGTTAAGCTGATTAAGTTTTACAGTTGGTATCAGAGCCTAACAAATTGAAACATGAATCGTCTTAAGAAAACATAATTGCATGAACTGAAATAATACAAAACCCTGCGTTTTCCCTCAAGAACAACAAGAAAATTTTCTGCTTCTGTGAACTTAGCAGTGTCATTAGGCCAAATCGGGTCAAACCGAGCCCAAAACCCGCAAGCACTAACCCAAAACCCGGATCTGTATTTAAATCCCAAATCGACCGTTATGTTCAACAGTCATATTTTGTAAAAGGATCAGGGTTCTTCATCTGGGATTGAAAGTGCAGAGATTTCGCGATCTCTAAAGGAATTCGAGTCCCTAATTGGTGCGGATTAAACAAGAAAACTGTAAGTAAGTCAATTTTGTTTTACTTCCGCAATTAAGAATCATGACCTTAAGAAAAGAAGTAAGAAATTCTGGAATCTTATTTTGGGTTCTGGAATCTTATTTTGGGTTTTCTGTTTTCAAAACATGTTTATGATTACTGTAATTGCAAGAACCCTAGAGGCATTCCCGGCATGCAAATAAGTTAGGTAGATGAAGGACCAGATGAAATTTCAATTACCTGAGCATGTTCTATGTGGGATTATATGAAGCATGTTCTGATATGAATGAAGTTTTATGTGGTTGATGTTTTGGTTGTCTCTATGTAATTCTGAATCTCCCGAAAAATAATAAAACAACGCATTAAGAACATAAATAGACAAACCAACCTAAAACTCCATCTACCCGGCCTTAGTCTGCATTCGTATGAAACAGCAGAATGTTGCACAAAGCAATTTCTGCAAATAGGAAGAAATTTTATCAAAAGACCAAAATTTGTGTTTCTGATTGTAAACTTTAAAACTATCTTAACTTCCAAAGAAGTGTGTCTTTTCATGGTTTAAAATCAAAAACAGCATCACACATATATTTTGAATTCATATACAGGTTCTTGAAGCTTTTCTTCTGTCTAAAGATGTTGACTGCCTTAAGAACAAGTTGAGTTTATTTTGTATGGTCTGATGATTAAGAAACTTAAGAAAATATCATGTCTTCTGCTATAAAAGTGATGCTTGATATTAACCCTACAGATATATGGGATGTCGTGTGTTTCTGCAATTGGTTGGTTACTTGAACTGATTTGGAATGTGACACTTGTATGCAGAATTTTTGGATTTCCTTACAAAAATTTGAAAAATTAGAAACTGTTTTGAGTCAAAACTAAATCTTTCTTTTCTTCTGCTCATTAGAAGTTGTTTTTTTGAACGTCAAAAACATTCGTATGCTCACCGGATCAAACTTTAAGGCCTGGAAATCTAGCATAGACCTTTACATGATGACTCACGACAATATGGATATGTGCTACACATATACCATGCCTTTTGCACTAGATGCAACTAGTACCCTTGAGGATAGGAGGTATCATGATGACTGGTATAGGTCAAACCAAAAGGCTAAAACTCTCATGAGGAATTCCCTAACATCTATAGTTAGAGGCAGCATTGAGGAACCTGTACTAGCTAGAGACTTCATGCTGAACATTGAGGCTAAATTCAAGGAGAGCAACAAGGCAGAAGCATCTAGGATTGGAAAGGAGTACAACAAGCTGAAGTACAATGGAATTGGAGGTGTTAGGAACCACATCATGAAGCTGATTGAGATGAACTCTCGTCTCAAGGAGCATGGAGGTGTGCTAGTTCATCATGCATTGGACTCACTGCCTTCCAGTTTTGGAGTTCTCAGAACAAGCTACAATGCTCAGAAGGAATGTTGGACTCTGGATGATCTGATATCCATCTGTGTAGATGAAGAATCAAGGATGAAGAAGGAGAAGCAGCCTACAGCCTCTATAAATCTAGTTCAGAAACCTAAGTGGAAGAAATTTAATAAGTTGAAGGCTAATAAAACTATAGCAAAGCCTTCAAACAGCAATAAGGGAGTCAAAGTGGACAAACCATTTAGATTTAAGTGCTACTTTTGCAAGAAAGTATGACACATGAAGAAAGACTATCCCGGATTCAAAACTTGGCTAGAGAAAAAGGTATGATTAATCCTCTTAATCTTTTAGAAACTTTTTCTTTAGAAGTTAATTTTGTTAACATAGAGCCTCATACTTATTGGTTAGATTCAGGAAGTCCCTTACACATTACCAATTCTTTGCAGGGCTTCATAAGGAAGAGAAATCTAAGGAATGATGAGGTCAACGTCTATGTTGGCAATGGAATGCGTGTAGCTGTGAAAGCTGTAGGCACTCTTAGATTGGATTTAGGTTTCGACAATATTTTGGTTTTAGATAAAGTTTTTTTATGTGCCCTCAATTAAGAGGAATTTGCTTTCGGTTAGTCTTTTAGTTAAACTTGGTTGTAGTTTTCTCATTGATTCTAGTGGAATAAAAAATTTCAAGGATTTTTCAACCTTCTTGATTCAGAATTGTTCTACTTTTGGTACTGGTATTATTGAGAATGATTATTTGAAATTAAATTGTTCTCTAAGTCAGCAAGAATGCTTACATATTGAAAATAAACCAGAAAATAATACAGCAAGTAATAATGCCATTATTGGTCTTAAAAGAAGCTTGCACAATGAGAAGTCAGCCAATTTATGGCATAGAAGACTGGGGCATATATCTAAAGAAAGATTACAGAAACTTATCAAAGACAAAACCTTACCAGAATTGGATTTTAGTGATTTAAGAGATTGTATTGAGTGCTGTAAAGGAAAAATTACAAACTTAAGAAGAAAAGGTGCTCGCAGATCTACAAAATTTCTTAAATTCATACATACTGACATTTGTGGACCTTTTAGACATCAAACAATATGTGGTAATGTCTATTTCATAACCTTCATTGATGATTTTTCTAGATACTGCTACATTTAATTACTATCAGAAAAATCACAATCACTCGAGGCTTTTGAAATCTTTAAGGCTGAAGTTGAACATCAGCTATAAACAAAGATTAAGGTTGTGAGGTCTGATAGGGGGGGAGAATATTTTGGTAGATACACAGAGTAAGGCCAGCACAAAGGTCCTTTTGCATTATATTTACAGGAACTTGGCATTAAGGCTCAATACTCTACACCTCATAATCCCCAACAGAATGGGGTAGCAGAGAGAAAGAATAGAACATTGATAAATATGGTTAGAAGCATGATGTGCACTTCTGGTTTACCAAAAGTTTTATGGGGAGAAGCATTAAGAACCGCAAATTATATTTGCAATAGGTCCCCAAGCAAGTCCATAGAAAAGGAGAAAACTGCTTATGAATTATGGACAGGTAGAAAACCAAGTTTACATCATTGTCATGTTTGGGGTTGTAAAGCTGAGGTTAGGATTTATAATCCTAGATTAAGTAAGCTAGATCCAAAGTCAGTGAGCTGTAATTTTGTAGGATACTGTGAAAAATCTAAGGGTTTTAAGTTATATTCAGCTCAACATTCACCTAGAGTTTTTGAAACTCATCAAGTTAAATTCATAAATGAAAGTGTCTTCAATACAAACTTTGAGGATCTGACCTCGGATTTTGAAGAAGTTGAAGATAATGAGTTTGATATAGCAGTAGCACTTGACACTCAAAACACTTCTAAAAACAAAGTTTCTATCTCAGATAAAAATATAGTCCAATAGAGTGTCGACTTAAACTTAGAAAAACAAAATCCTTCCATTACAGAAAACTTAGATGAGAATCTGAACTTAGGACATGATACAGCAGCCGAACCATCATCTGCAATAATTCCAGACCCTAACATTGAATCCCAGCCTACTCAAACCTTACCTCAAGACCATTTTGTGGAGCCTACAAGATCTCACAAAGCTAAGAAGCCTAGATATGGAAACAAAGATGATATCTATGAAGTTTTTCTAAATGAAATAGAAAGTGCATTGACTGATGATAATGATCCGACATCTTTCAAACAAGCTATAGAGAGTGAAGAGTCTGAAAATTGGCAGGAAGCCATGAATGCAGAGATTGATTCCATGTACAAAAACCAAGTATGGGAATTGGTTAAACCATCACAAACACAGAAGCCTATTGGTTGTAAATGGGTGTTTAAGACCAAAAGAGATGTTAAGGGAAATATAGAAAGACATAAAGCTAGATTAGTAGCTAAGGGTTTCACACAGAAATAAGAAATAGACTTTACAGAAACTTTCTCTCCAGTTTCTACAAAAGACTCATTCAGAATAATTATGGCTCTTGTAGCTCATTATGATATGGAGTTATACCAGAGGAATGTAAAGACAGCTTTTCTCAATGGAGAGCTAGAGGAAACCATCTTTATGGCACAGCCTGAGGGTTTTATAGAGAAAGGAAAGGAAAATTTGGTCTGTAAATTGAAAAAGTCTATTTATGGACTTAAACAAGCTAGTAGGGAGTGGTATAGGAAATTTGACTCTGTAATTTCATCTTTTGGATTTTATGAAAATATAGTTGATGAATGTGTTTATCTTAAAGTGATTGGTAATAATTTTATTTTTCTTATTCTCTATGTTGATGACATTCTTGTAGTCAGTAGCAATTTAAAATTGCTGAAAGAAACTAAAGAATTCTTGTCAAAGAATTTTGACATGAAAGATCTGGGAGAAGCTTGTTATGTTTTAGGCATTGAGATTAAGAGAGATAGGAAGCAGGGATTACTGGGATTATCTCAGCAAAGTTATATTTCAAATATTCTTAGAAGATTTGGAATGGAAACCTGCAGCAATGGAGAAGCACCAATCTCTAAGGGAGATAAACTGAATAAAACTCAATGTCCTAAAACTGATATTGAGAAAAGGAAAATGGAGTCAGTACCATATGCTAGACTTGTAGGTAGTCTTATGTATGCACAAGTTTGTACTAGGCCGGATTTATCTTTTGTTGTTGGAATTTTGTCTAGATTTCAGTCTAATCCTGGATTTGATCACTGGACAGCATGTAAGAAAGTCTTAAGGTATCTTCAGAAGACTAAGGGATATATGCTTGTGTATAAACGTGTGAAAGAGCTTGAACTTGTTGGTTTTACAGATTCAGATTTTGCAGGAAACTATCCTACATCCTATAAATCAACTTGTGGTTATGTCTATATGCTTGCAGGTGGTGCAGTAGCATGGAAAACAATGAAACAAACATTGGTAGCTACTTCCAGCATGCAAGAAGATGTTATAGCATTGTATGAGGGAGTTTGTGAAGGGTTGTGGATCCAAAATTTTATTTTGGATACAGAGATACTTAATGATCTCATTAAGAACAGATTGAAGGTGTTCTGTGATAATGAAGTTGCAGTATTCTTTAGCAAGAATAGTAAGAGGTCTAATAATTCCAAACATATAGACCTCAAGTACTATAGTGTGAGGAAGAGAGTAAAGCATGGTGAAATTGATGTTTACAGAATCAGGACTCAAGATCAGCTGGCAGATCCGTTTACAAAAGCTTTGCCTGTGGCAGCTTTTAAGGAGCATTGCAAGAATGTGGGAGTGTTGTCGCGTTTTAAGGATGCTTAAGTTCAGTGGGAGCATTTTAAGTTAGAAAAGAAATTTTTTGATGTTTTTGTTTTGATTACTGTTCATAGTTTCTGTTTTACAGATTTTGTATTTCAAGTTGTGATTAATAAAGTGAGGAATTTTTCGGATGTTTAATGCAGTAGTTATTTTCAAGTGTTATGTTTACTACTATTTTGGTTTTCAGTTCATATTATCAGATGGATATGTTTATATGCATATATTCAGTACAGAAGCAAACTGTGTGCCATTTGAAAGTTTATTAGTTTGCATTGTGATTTTGATGTTCAAAATATTAGGTTGCACTGTATGTTAAATGATGCATTTACTTGTGATATACATTTGTCATTTAACTGCGATACATTAAGTTTGAGTTCATGTGGAATATGCAGATAGTTACAGTAGTTTGGAACAGACTTGTTCATATGAACATGCTTATTTCCAGGTTCTGTAATTGTAGGTTTATTCTGACTGAACTGAATGGATTTTGAGTGAGTTACTTCTCATGCGCACTTTAGCTATTTTGGAAAGTGTTATAGTTTGTATAATGCCTTAAGAATGATGGTTCAAAGTGGGAGATTGTTAGCTTCTGTATTGAACTCATCATTAAGCTTTTAGTCGAATACAAACTGAAACAAGATTCCATAACAGGAGTTGTAATGCTTTGCTCATTCCGGTTAATATAAGGATTAAGTATATCAAATCCTTATTGATAGGAGAATCCATGTTAAATACTGCATTGGTAATCAGTATCAGTATTGCATAAGGTTTTCTGTTAAGAGTATAACTGGTCCCTACTCTCTACGCGATCTCAGTACATGTCCCATTAATGGTGTCTAAAGCTTGTAGAGAGGAGAAGACTAAGACGAAGAAGATCAACAGCGTTGACGTACTATCGGCTCAATTGGAAGCCATGGATATTCAACATAATGAAAGTATATATGTTTTCTGTTTATAATTTCAGTTCATATTGATGCTTTGTGTAATGTGTTTGTGTTCTGCAATTGGACTTTGTTAAGCTGAATAAGTTTTATAATTGTACCATTGTAATCAGTCAAACCCATAAATAGTAAGCTGATCATGAAGACAAATTCAAATCTCATTATTCAGCCATGCATGCATGATCATTCTACTAAGAATCAAGCACTAGAATATCAACAAGAACCCAAAATATTGAACTGAATTTAGCAGTAAAAAAAGCTTTTATGAGGTAAAGATTTAAACTTGTTCCATGCATTTTACGAGTGTAAAGATTTAACACTAGGCAAGCACACGACCTCCACTGATCCAACTAGCTCCTTCTTGTTGAAACGCCATGAACTAGGCGAAACCCATATCAAGATGGTTTCTCAGTTCTCACCGAAGATTTAAACTTTTGGTTCGCTCTATCTTCGCTTTGTGCTTTTGCCGAGTGTGCTCGGGATTACTCTAAACAGTTTACGAGATTGGTTGACTTATTGTTCGGCGAGGTTTCCATATTCGTCAAGTGTGTTCTTATTTACTCATGAAAATTTATTTTAAAATGGGACTTTTCGACTCGTTTCTTCAGATTCCCAATGGGCTCGTGACGCATAAGGGTTTCAGGACACTCCTACTATAAATGGGATACTATGGGAATATATATATATATATATATATATATATATATATATATATACACACAACCTAGCTAGTAAAACAAACCCTAGCTTCTATACAATCAGGCGGCTCCATATCTTTTCTAATATATATATCAAACTTGAATTGGGAATATGGGGATATTCTGCGAGGATTTGTGGGTTGAGATTTTGGGTAGACTATCGTCGGAGAAGGACTTGGTACCATGCATGAGTGTCTCCAAGTTATGGCACAGAATAGCATCAGATCTTTGGGTGAGGAGATTTTGGGCGCAGTCGCCTCCTTTGGGTGTTTACTTTCGCTCCATTCAGGCTCCTCTGTCTCCTTTCCAGCTCACAATGGTGGACAAGGAGCCATCTTATTTGCCTAACATGAAATATATCTCTCTATATAATTATCATTATGAGAGCATGGCAGATAACCTTGAAAGCACTAGCGGTTATCATCGCTCTATTTCGTTATTTAATGACTACGATTACACTCATAGGAACAGGAAGGATATTTGGCAGTATTATCGATATTATAAACTCGATCACGATGATCATGATGAGTATCTACACGGCTGCAATGGGTTGCTTCTGTTATTGAAGTCGGGAACTAATCAGTTTTATGTGTGCAACCCCATCACCACACAACAATTCCCCGTACCTAAAGCTTGTGTCCATCAAAATTATGACCATTGCTGTGCTGCATTGGCTTTTGACCCTTCTGAATCTCCTCATCACTACAGAGTTGTGAGGATCGATTACACTGAATCCGTTTCATCTACCCCGAACTCATCTACCTGCAACTTTGCCATGCTTGACATATTTTCGTCTGAATACAGACAGTGGGTTCGACAGAGGTTGCAACTTGACCCAGTTTTTACCGAGGGTTTCGAAAAGGTCAAGTTGTGCAGGCAATTTTTTTACTTGCAGGACAAGTTATATAGCTTAGCCATGTCATGGAAGATTTTACGCATTGACCTCAAAACTGTTGAAGCTTCAGCGCTTGAACTTCCTGTCCCGGAGGCCAATAAGATCGGATCAATGGGATGTCTTGGGGTGTCGATGGACCTTCTCTGCTACATAAAGCGTATGCCTCCTAGATCTGGTAAGTCTCCCGAACTGGTGGTTTGGTACTATGATGATCGTTGTAAATTTAGTGAATGGAATCGCAAATATAATGTTAGCTGCGGCTTCTTGAGATTTGGAATAAAATATGAAGGGATTGAATATGATGGCAATGTGGAACCCTATGCAATAAGTCCTAGTTCTGATCTCTTGTTCTTTGGCACTCCCAACTTGATTAGTTGCTACCACCTCAAAAGCGAAAAATACAAACCCTTGTACCATCTAGCTTCCTATGACATTGTACCTGATTATTTCTGGGTATTGCGTGCGTGCTTCGTACCTTGTTACCAGTTGGGAAACAAAGCAGTAGTCCTGGAGAGGGAAGGCATAGAAATCTTGACTGCAGAAGCACCATCTGAAGAACAGAAAGATGCCGACAAAGTTGAACTGATAAACGTTAAATTATGTGATCGTCATACAAAGCCGTCGTTGCCACCGCTGATTTATCCTAGCGAAATTGCTGATGATATGTATTGGAATTGATGTTTTATTGTCTAGAGATTGAAATGTTTTAGTTTATATATGTAATCAGACTGCAGATTGAAAAGTTTGCATAGAAGTTGGCAGTATCAAACTTTCGCTCCAATGGAGACCTTTAAAGACACTGGTATTGGTCTCAGAGCGAGTAGTTGAATGGAGAAATTATGTGACAAAAATTGTTGGTATGTTACAATGTCAACTATAAAGATGATCCTAGAGCGACTCATCTAACCTTATTATGCTTCTAAAAGGGTTCTGTTTTAATTTCTTTACTATTATCTTGAACTGCATGATAATCTGAAATAATAGTATATTTCGAATCATACCACTCCTTATTCTTTCTTATTTCTCAAGTAATAGTGATAAATGGCTTGTTATTAATCTTTTATTATTCTCATTTTTTCTTCCGAGATTACTGATTATGTAATAGAAGCTGATTCCTTCAAATTGAGATGTCAGAAAGCTGGGCTCTGAGGCTCCGGAGTGGGAAAACCAATTGCAAAACTCAAATTTCCCTCCGACAGAGAACAATAAAAACATTTCATTCTATTTTCCCCTAAGTAAGTGATGTGACCAAAAAGTATAAATCCAAACAAGTTACAACAAAAAAAGAAGAAGAAAAACTTGAAATACAATTGAAACCAAAAGCTTCAAATGTTCAAGACCCTCAATCCTCTTAGCACTACAACATTACTCTTCACACCCAGCCCATAGCCCACCTAGCTAGGCCCAAGCACCATTGTGTACTAGTATTAGTATTGAAGCCTTTAAATTATCTCTATATTTATTTCATTTGCGTACTCAACAGTAGCGAAATTGAAATTGAAATTGAATTGAAGAGAGATCTCCGACTCACTTCTCCGGCGAGGAAGCAGCTGTAGCGGTCAGCAAGGTCGTCGGGTACTGAGGAGGAGAAAACGACGTCGTAGCGAGGTCAGTTTTCTTGTATTTACTGTTACAATCAATTGTTTGTTTTTTATTCGATTAGATTTGGAATGTGTATGAGTGCGAGTCACTGCTTAGAGAAGCGATAGAATACTGGGTGCTAGAAATCTATTCAAATTTTCTTATGCTTGTTTTTGATGATCTGTTAGAAATTTGAATAGTACTGATTTAGTTACTCATTATATATATCAATAATGCCTAAGGAGTAATTTCGCACATTCATATTTGTCTGTTTTACTATTGTTTTTCCTTGGCTAATTATGTGGATTTCATGATTTGTTTATGTCAGAATTTACCTGAAGGATCAGTCATGAGTATCAACCCTTGGTGTGTATCGATAGACGCTGCAGCGAAATGAAAGCGTGTTTCTGTCAAGAAACGGCCGAATTTTGCAACAAATTTGGTGCATGAAGTTTGGAAAATCATGCAAGTTATTCATCCTTTGGAATTTGCTAGTTGTTCTGTAGCTTATAAGTAGAAGGATGTGAGAAAAAAGCTCGTCGGAGCGAAACCTCGTAGTCTAATCATCTCTGCACTTGAGGAGGTGAGTTGGTGTTAATTGCATTACTTCATATTGCTCAGTACTGATGTTGCTCACTGAGAACCTCCTCGAACGACAGAGATATGATTTTGATTTTTTCACGACTCTGCAGGTTTGCTGGTTCCTTTATAATATCCGCTGGAATGATGTTGCTTGTTCATGCCTTTTCCATAGTTACTCTGAACTGAGCCTTCTTCTATGTTGACAAAAAGGAAGGTTTCATCTGAGGTCAGTTAACTCGTTTGTATCTATATTAATCATGTTCTCAAGCAATCTTCATATGATGGTGAATATTGGTTTTAAGTTTGAAATTATCAGGACATTGGTCATTATAGATATCTTTACTATTGGTCTTCACAAATTATGTATATGATTACTGATACTATGGAACAAAGTATGATGTCCTTAGTTTTCTTAAATGTGTTTTCCATTCTAAGTGTACAAGTGTGAACTTTATGGGTCGACCAGTTTAGACTTTCCTCTGCGATGTAGTAGGCTATCAGCTTGCTTGCATCTATGGGATTGAATTTCAGGACTATAAAGCAGTGGGCTATCAGCTTGCTTGCATCTAATCAGCTTAAACCTCCAGCTGAAACTGGAAAAGCAGGAAACAATCAAAGCAGACAAAAGTAACAATGATCTCATATGGGCTGGCCCTTGTTATTGCCGTTATACTTGTTCAAAGCAAAAGCTGTAAAGGTAATCCTTACTTTCTATACAGTGTGACATTTTTCTGTTTGTTTTGCCACATGGTTTTTTGAGTTCCATTTTCTTTCTTGTTTCTTATACCAAATGTTTGCTTAAATTTCAGAACTGAGTTGGAAAGGTTAAAGAATGCTCATGTTCGAGATGGTGTGGCTGTTGTGCATTATCATGTCTGGTTGCATAAACAGGTACACACACATATAGCGTACTCCGGTATGTCATTTGTTTTTTTGATGTTGTTTTTGCTACAAAGCCACTTCTTTGGGAAAGACTAAGCATTACTTTGAAGACTTTGAACCGAGTTATTCAGAACCACGAGCTAGTACAAGCATCATATATATGTGATTGACAAAGAGCAAACGAATACATGCAAGTTATCATGTCTGGTTGCATAAACAATTAGACCGACACCTTTTGGTATCTTATATTTTCTAAACAACATGTGAATTTATGGTCTCACTTTTGAAGAGTGTTTTACTTTATGATCTTTTCCGCGATAGTATGAATGTTTGAGCTTTTTCAACAAATGAAGATGCAGGACATTTATGGAGCTTCTGGTTTCCTTTTGATGGAGGAAAGTATAAGAAAAAACAGTTGTAAGCTTGTTTCCTGATTGAATTTCATATCTGTCACGTAAAGGACAATGTTAGTAAGACAGTACTCATACTAGTTGCGACTTGCAAATATTATTTTTCAGTTTCACAAAGATAACCATATGCTTTTTCCTTACAGAGAAACCAACGCAAAGTGGAATAATCTAATACGATGTTTAATTGAACAGTAAGTTTTATGTTGAAGATACTAACTGCTTCGGCACAGAGAAATTGTTTTGTTCTATGGTTTTTATGCACCCGGAAAACTGTTGGTAGATTTCTGATATTGATGCATGATTATTCTGAAATAACTCATATGATATAGTATTTGCACTACTGTATCATATGCTGACATGTTGATGTCATAAAATATGACAGGAAAACTGCAAAACTAACTGTGGTGACCGCACTTAAATTTGGAAGGATTTTGAGCGGCAAACGAGGTAGTGTGAAATTTTCATAATAGTAGATAATATAGGGATTGTCTTTGTTTTGTGTGTTGATCCCCCGTTGTACATTGGATTGGTTTTTTTTTTTTTTTTGGGGTGTGTGTGTGTGTTATACTTGTAATCTTGGTTCTGTCTGTAAAATGCTACTGAATTAATTTAAGTGGGTCGCCACAACATTTTTGTACTGAAAATAAATATGTAGTGCAATTTGCTCTATGGAAGTTAGCTTGTTGAACATGGTTAGTGTCTTCTTTCCTGTTATATTTGCAGAACTTTAGAGGATCACGTGTTCCCTTTTATTTCCTCGGGTTGGTTCAAATGCTGCCATTATCCGTTATTCACCAGAAGCAGAAAGTTGTGCTGAGATGGATCCAGACCGCATATATCTTTTTGATTCTGGAGCACAGGTTTGATGACTCATGATATTTATGATTTTAGTACACACTTTGTCATGCTTCACTTTTTCTAAATGGTAGTATTGATGAAATGGTTGAAATATCTGGATGGAACAACTGACATAACACAGACAGTTCATTTCGGGAGACCTTCAGTTCATTTTGGGACAGTTCATAAGGCAGTTAGTTAGCTTAGCCTGATTCCAATATCGTTATCCTAACATTAATATGCTTTGACTAGCCAAAATCTTGAATTAGTTCATTTTTGCATCGCTACTCAGGAATTATAGTCATCCGTTACAGTTCAGCACCAACCAGAATTGCATGCTCTAAAAATCTTATTACATCCTTTTCTTTCTGTTCTTTTATTTTTTTTAAATGTTAAAGATGACTTCAGATTCACAACGATCAAGTCTTTTGCTTCTACCTGATTACTTCAAAAAATTCTTTGATTCAGATTTACCATTATCCCCCAAAAGCTAAAACCGTCAAGCCAACACTAACCCCTGGGGTATTGTAACGTTCTTTTATTTGCTCAACCCTGTGCGGGTTCTCAAGGGTCATATCGCTATAGGGAATGCTCATTTTCCTAATGGAATCAATGGTATTCACGTTCAATCCTGCTTCTTTTTATTTGTTCCCATTTAAATGAGATGTTGTTTCTACTGTTAGCTTATCGTATCTCACATTTATCATCCGCATCTTTTTACAGGTCTTGCCCTAGACAATATTGTACAATATCACGTCTGGTTGGATAAACAGGTAGACTCTGCACCATTTGGTACCTTATATTTTCAAACAATATTTGAATATATAGTCTCAAATTCTAAGTGTGTTTTCCTGAATTCAATGATTCCTGCCACAATATGAATGCTTGAGCTTGTTTAACAAATGCAGATGCAGGAAATGTCTGGAGCTTCTGGTTTCTTTTTGGAGGGGGAAGCAGATAAGGAAAAACAGTTGTAAGTTTGTTTCCTGACTGAATTTCATACCTCTCACAAGGAGGACGATACTCATACAAGTTGCATCTTCCAAGTATTAATTTCCATGCTTTTTCTCTGCAAAGAAACTAGCACAGAATGAAATAACCTGATAGGATGTTAAGTTGAACGGTAAGCTTTATGCTGTAGATACTAACTGCTTCAGCATATGGTATTCATGAGCTTGGAAAACTGTTCTGAGGTAGTTGAGCTTAAGCTGATTCCAGTATCATTTGGTAGTTGAACTTCAACATACTCATAAGTCTAACAAGCCGAAATCTGTATTAGTTCGTTCATTCACTGCTACACAGGAATTATTTTGACCCTCTATAGTTCAGCACCAACCAGAGTTGCATGCTCTAAAATTAGAATTTCATTTTTTTCTTTCTTGTCTTTTTTATTTTATTTGATCAAACGTTAAAGTCTATTGCATGATTTCTAATATTCTGCGTTCTTCAATTCAGATTCAGAAATTGTCCCGCAAAAGCCACAACCTTCATGCCAACCCTAGCTCCTGCGGTATTGTAATGATGCGTGCAAATATCATGTGCAGGTTCTCAAGGGTGACATTGCTCTAGGGGATGCTCGTTTTCCTAATGGAACCCGAGTTTATTCCCTTTTTTTTATTTGTTCCCATTTGAATGATATGTTGTTACAAGTGTTAACTAATGTGATGCACTGAAACTGCACTCCAACATTTTAACGGAAAACTTGCTTCATTCTATTGAGATAATTATTTTAGACATGCAATTAATTATATATTTCTGTTTATGTTACTAGGAGCTGGACTTAATTGTCCTGATTCTCCTGAACAGCAAGAAACTATATACAGTACTCAATATAGTGTTTTGGCGCTCTTTCCAGAATGAGGGAGATTTAAAATGTAAATATCCTGGGAATCGGGTCGGGCTACTTTCTTGGTCCAGGCCCGCCTCCAAATCGGGTCCTTGTGAACCTGTAAAGTTACTATTTTTATTTCTTTTTCTGGTCCGAATTTTATCCATTGACCATTCTCGACAAAAATATAAATAAAGGGGATTTTAACCGTAGATCACATTTGTTACACATTATCAAAAGTCATTTTTCACCGGTAATGGAAATTGGACTTACAAAATAAAATAAATTCAAATGACATTATAAAAGTGTGCATTAAAATTGGACTTACTCAGCTTTGAAACAGCTAGTAGTTACCTGTCTAAAAAAAATGTAAAATGATGCATAAATTTTTTTGAAATGTGTCCGAGTTTCAGTTAATTATTGCAAAAAAAAAAATATCTCCGGACTTATTGAGTTATTGTTGTTTTTTATTAACAAAAAAAGAAGAAGGAAGAGCACTCATCTCATGTGTGTGGTTAAAAAAAGGCAAGATGACAGTTTAATTAGTGATGAACGTAGATATATGTAATTTCAGTAAATAAACTAATAGCGAATGGACCCGCACCGAGAAAAAAAACCCGACCCGATCGGTAGCCTATATATATTTCCTCCCCAATTTGAACTCCAAAATCCAGAGCCAAGTGACTCATCGCTCTCCCTCTCTCTCTCTCTCCCTCCCTCTCCCTCCCTCTCTCTGGTTCTCAGATTCGGAATCGGTTTGAGCTTGAAGAATCGCAACAATGGAGGTCGTGAGTCCAGCTCCAATTCCTGTGCCTTGTAAGTTTGACTCAACGATTCTCATCTACTTGCTCTCTTAACTAATCGATCGACTTCGAATTTTGAATTTCGTTTGGTTCAGATCTAGAGACTTCGAACTGTTTCTGGATACTTCTAGGTTAGAATCGGAGGTTTTTCATGTTATGCTCAGCAAATCCAGTTGAAAAAGAGAAAGAAAAAAAAAATTAAAATTTCTGTTAGACTGTTTTTTGGCTCAGGAGAAATTTGTGCAGGAGATTTTGTTCTTTTGGCATGTGATTAGTATCTATGCTTTTGAATTTGCTGTTACTGATTATAAATCTATTATCTATGCGTTGAATTTTAGTTTCGGAGCTTGATTAGAATTGCGAATTCGGTATGTAATTTGTGTGTTGCTTTGCATTTGCTGTTGGTGATTAGTATCTATAGGCTGGATTTGTTGCTAGTTATCATATATCTATCATCAAGTGTTGAATTTAAGTATAGGAGCTTGATTAGAACTCCAATTCGGTGCGAAATCGGTATACAATTTCGCTTAAACTTTGTGTTTTGCTTTGCATTTGCTTGATCAGATCTGCCAAGGCGAATTCTATGTCCGGACACCAATGATACAATCCTCACGCACAGAGTCTCGGAAGTCGATAAGGTACATGAGGCTTGCCGCTTTGCTATTTTCCTTTTATTAAACTATGGTGAATTGTAGAAATTGATGGAGTTTTTGCTTCTTATACTTTTATGCAGAGGAAGATGTACTCTAAATACACCACTGAGTTTGATCTGGCAACTGAAGAGTTTATCGGTAAGAATGTAAAATAAGGTTTTCTTTTAGGCAAATTTAGTTTAGTAGTCATGATGTTATTGAAGCAGCAGTCCAGGTTCATTGCTTTAGTCAGTCATTGTAAGAGTCAATACTGATGCTAAATCAAAGAGTGATTTTGCTGAGAAAATGGATCTCTAGTATATGCTTTTAATTCTCGTTATTCTGTAAATCAAATGTTCATTGCTTACACTACTTCTGTCTAAAAATAGGCCTTGTAATGTAAAGGTATACTGGAATAACATGATATTTAATTTTCTTCTCTCATACATCCTTGCTCAAATATATTTATATTTTTTAACGTTTGAAGAAGCTGGAGCATTTGGGGTCGTTGTTCGATGCAAGAACATTATTGACAAGCAAACCTATGCGATCAAAAAAGTATCAATTGGTGCTAGGGGGGCAGATGATGTGGATGGAAAATATGCAAATCTAGAAAGGTAGTTAGGCAAAGTGAATAGTCTAGCTACTTTTCATTCTATTTTTTTTCTATTTTAATCATGTGTCTGCCTATTTTATGTGCAGAGAGTTCATTATATTGGCGAAGTTTGATCATCCCTCTGTTGTCCGTTATCACACTGTAAACTTCAATTATATAACCTTCATATTCTGTGTTTATGAATTGCTACTAAGCTGCCATTATCCTTATTGTTTGCCTTTTCTGTCTGGTTCAGACCTGGATAGAAAGCACCTTTGTTGGCACAATCGATGGGGACAGCACTTCTGATGGTACAACCGGAGGGAACAGCACTTCTATTGGCAAAACCGGAGAGGGCACTATCGACAGAACCAAACCCTGTCTCTATATTCAGCAGCAAATCTGTGATTGGTAATTTCACTCATTAGGCTGATAATGAAAATGATGGCATTCACCATATATTGTTTTTGCTTGTCAACTGATATAGGGTCGATCTGATATGAATTTGTACCTTTACATATAATGAAACCTCGCTTTGCGATCCTATTTTGTCTACATGTTGTTTGATACGTAAATCACTTTGAAATTAACAAAATGTGGATTCGTAGCTTTTGATACATTTTTCCTCAGTAAGATCTAAAAATATTGATTCAATTTTGTTGAATCATTGGATTGCCTTTTATTTGGTTCTATTGTATGTTCAGATTTGCCTTTTCTGGTGGTTTGGTTTCCACTTTGTAGCTTTTTTCCATGGTTATACGTATTAAACTTTGAAAGTATCTCATTGCCTATACAAAATGATAGGACTTGCGAATTTAGTTTTTCTGTTCTGTGAGCTACGGTTGGATCAAATTATTGGAGCAGTTTATGGCTTTTTTCTTTAACCTGTCTACGGCTTCAGAGTCTGATGCTTCAGTTTATCTGTTAATCTTGAGGGCTCAGAGCTAGACTTCTTTCACTCCTTGTAGTATACGATACTTTAATTAGTCTTCTATGTTTCCTGAATCCAGTATGAATTAGCTTATGGTTCAATCTAAGTGGCAACATTTTATTTTGATATTCAAATGTAACAGTTCACTGTTTTTTTCTTTCTTTTATGTAGCACGTTGAAGGACAAGATGACTATGACCAAAGCGCTTACAAAGGTGGAATGTTGTAGAATTTTCTCTGCGTTAGTTCATGGTCTAAACCACATCCATGGCCACAATGTGATGCATGGTGATCTCAAAGCAGCAAATGTATTTTTCTTCGAGGAGAAAGTGAGGATTGGTGACTTTGGACTCTGTAAGTCAATAAATAAATCTATAAATTTTCTTTGAATCTCATTTGTAAGTCTGTGTTTAACAATGTACCATTATTCAAAAGAGTTGTTCACACTTCATTTTCTTTTAATGATCTGCAGCCCGAATCATTGGTGAAACTGATGATAAGATTGTTTTGACTGGTAAAGCTCCTCAACATGCAGCACCAGATGAAGTTGTTAGTGCAAAGGCAGACGTGTACAGTTTGGGAATTCTGCTTGCCGAGATGGTTTTGAATGAGAAAAGTGCTCGGGCAGTGTTCGATGTGATTGAGGAACTGAAGAAAGAAGAACCAGAATTCCCCCAGTCCTGGCCAGATGGTGTGCTGAAAACATGGATTACAAAAATGCTGAAAGGGAACCGAGAAGAAAGACGAGCATTGTCAGAGATTCTAAAGTTTCTACCAGAGATCGAAGGTGCCATCATGGAGTTTAAGGATCTTAAGCTTCATTAAGTGGTACATCTTAAATAGCACGAAGGCGTTGGTAAGCCAGTGATATAGATATAGGATATATAGATTCGTACTGTTATGCTATCCGGCCAGGTACTAGTATTGGTATGGTAGTGATTTGTCTCCTTATAATTCAAAACTTACAAGATGATGTATGTGGATTCATACTGCTAAGAGTCACGTTTTATGCAATCATGACTTCTTATTACCCTATAAATCTCAAGTTTCTAATCTCCTCACTTGTCTACTCAATCATTTTCATGCACAAAAGAGGCTTAAGCATCTTAAACATACAAAAGTGCTATGAGTCAAATGACAATACTACTGCAAAAGTGCAAAATGATATTGCTTTAGTTCTTGAAATAACAGAGATAACAATGCTATAAAGGGAAAACTGAAACAAGTCAAATGACAATGCTGCAAAGTAAGCAATACTGAGATTACTATCGTAACATTTAAAATGACAAAGCTGCAACCTTAATATATAGTTTCCAGGCTTCCATCCCGTTTTAGTTCCAACAATAGTAGAAAAAACGCAATGCAAAGTTTGCACTTTCCAGTACATGCAGCAATATGCATTTGGAAACTCTCAAGTATCAAACAAAAAATGCAAACGGCAAGTCTAAAAGACTAAAAACTGAATCTGACTTTAAATCACACTTAAATTAAGGCTATCCCCAGCAATGCACAATTAATAAGCCATCCAAAAAAGTCCCTTTAGTACAATTTTTCTCCCCTCGTTACCCATTCTAGTGAACACCCTAATTTCTTGTCCTATTAAACATAAGGTAACAACTCTTGTTGCCCATTTCAATAAATCCTTTCAACCCTAATACAATTTTAATATTTTTCTTCTATTTTTTCCCTCACTCCTTATACACTCATATGAAGAGAAAGTGGAAGATAGAGAAGACTTTACCGGAATGTCACTAAACTTCACTGGCGTCTAATGGCCAGTCGCCGGATTCTAGTCACCGGACTCCGGTCGCCTGATTCCAGTCATCGTACTGCGGTCGCCAGATTCCGGTAAACCAATTTTTTCACCGGAATATTTATTTAATATTCTCCTGTCGCCGGTTTTCAGTCACCCAACTTTAATCGCCGGATTCCAGTCACCCGACTCAGGTTAATGACCTCCAGTAAGCAACTTAAAGATTCTAGATTTCCAGTAATCAAGTTACTGACCCACAATAATCAGATTACTGACCCTTAGTAAGCAACTTACAGATTCCAGATTCCCAGTAATCTAGTTGATGACCTCTAGTAATCAGATTACTGACCCCCAATAATCAGGTTATTGACCCCCTCCCCCCAGTAATCAAGTTACTGACACCCAGTAAGCGACTTACAGATTTCAAAAGTCTGCAACTTTGTCCCTGTCTTACTTCTGACAAGGTCAGAATCCCCTCCGGCGCTGCACGGCTCCGACCTCGACGCCAGGCCCAGGGCACTGCTCCTGCCTTTTCCACACGAGATTGGACCCAGACCACGGGCGCTGCACTGCTCCAACCTCGACGCCGGACCCAGGTCTCCTCCTGTCGACGTCGATGTCGGCGACATCGTCTCTGCTCACCCAAAGTTCTTCTCCTTCAATCGACGATGACTGTTGCCCCATACTCGTTCACACACACACACACACACAGAGAGAGAGAGAGAGAGAGAGAGAGAGAGAGAGAGAGAGAGAGAGAGAGAGAGAGAGAGAGAGAGAGAGAGAGAGAGTTTTAGTATAGGGTATTTATGTATTTTTGCCAAGATTCATTAGAGTGGGTAGGTAATATTGGAATGAACAAGTTTTTCTCGACATTTTGACTAAATGGTCGTTCTCCCTAAGCCATCAGCACCTCCTCCATATCCTCCAAGGTATGTTTGAATGAATATTCAGCTGGTTGCTAGCGAAAAACTTGCAACGGTTAGTAACAAGAAAAGTGAATCTGGAGAGGATGATGCAGGAAGAACATAAAAGTTTTAGAGGAAAACTATAGCCATCGAAAAGAACTTCAAGAACCTCATCTCTTACTACATTCAAATATTCAATGCTCAGAAAAATATAGCTATGTTTCATGACTTCTTTGGGTAAGCCTACTTCATCCACAAAATAAGGTTGGGATATTCCATAATTATCTACATGTATGTATCTAAAGAAGGGGTTTGCAGAGGCAGCAAGAAATGAAACCCAATTAGCAGAAGTGTTCCCTGCATAATTTGATTTGTAAAATTACTGGATATGATAGTCGTATTCATAATTCAGGAAATCTGAAAGGAATATAGCAAGCACCTCAGAATTTCAAACAACACCGTCAGAAGCTTGGAAACAAATACATTACAAGAAGGTTTGTTTGCATGCCTGATCTGCGCCCTGTTCGGCTCAAGTTTAGCAAAATTCTGTCCAAAATTTTAAGATTCATAAAAAGACTTTATTCAGAGATGTATTCAAGACAGAACAACTACATGTGAATATAGGGAGCAACTCAAATACTAGTCTATCAAAACGGTCCCAGAGATGAGATTTATCAAAATGAAAGGCATATATGTATGAAGAGACCAACATAGCACAAAAAACGATCAAGTGAACAATGTGCAATGTTAACCAACAAACTATCATCATTAGCGGTTCCAATGAACAATTGAGAATGTTGCAACTGCGGTCGAATCCATTATACACACTACAAATCATACGAATCTCAGAGCAAACTAGTATGCCTTATAAGATGTGGGTTTCTTTATGTTTATTGTTGTTAGCTTCTGTATTGAACTCATCATTAAGCTTTTAGTCGAATACAAACTGAAACAGGATTCCATAATAGGAGTTGTAATGCTTTGCTCATTCCGGTTGATATAAGGATTAAGTATATCAAATCATTATTGATAGGAGAGTCCATATTGAATACTGCATTGGTAATCAGTATCAGTATTGCATAAGGTTTTCTGTTAAGAGTATAACTTGGACAGCAAGTTGCATCCTTATGGGGGATTGCTTGCTGATTCAAGGGACTCTATATACAGAACGTTTTGGTCCCTACTCTCTACGCGATCTCTGACATTCAGTACCTGTCCCATTAATAGTGTCTAAAGCTTGTAGAGAGGAGAAGACTAAGACGAAGAAGATCAATAGCGTTGACGTACTATCTGCTCAATTGGAAGCCATGGATATTCAACAGAATGAAGGTATGCTTTCTGTTTATAATTTCAGTTCATATTGATGCTTTGTGTAATGTGTTTGTGTTTTGCAATTGGACTTTGTTAAGCTGATTAAGTTTTACAGTTGGTATCAGAGCCTAACAAATTGAAACATGAATCGTCTTAAGAAAACATAATTGCATGAACTGAAATAATACAAAACCCTGCGTTTTCCCTCAAGAACAACAAGAAAATTTTCTGCTTCTGTGAACTTAGCAGTGTCATTAGGCCAAATCGGGTCAAACCGAGCCCAAAACCCGCAAGCACTAACCCAAAACCCGGATCTGTATTTAAATCCCAAATCGACCGTTATGTTCAACAGTCATATTTTGTAAAAGGATCAGGGTTCTTCATCTGGGATTGAAAGTGCAGAGATTTCGCGATCTCTAAAGGAATTCGAGTCCCTAATTGGTGCGGATTAAACAAGAAAACTGTAAGTAAGTCAATTTTGTTTTACTTCCGCAATTAAGAATCATGACCTTAAGAAAAGAAGTAAGAAATTCTGGAATCTTATTTTGGGTTTTCTGTTTTCAAAACATGTTTATGATTACTGTAATTGCAAGAACCCTAGAGGCATTCCCGGCATGCAAATAAGTTAGGTAGATGAAGGACCAGATGAAATTTCAATTACCTGAGCATGTTCTATGTGGGATTATATGAAGCATGTTCTGATATGAATGAAGTTTTATGTGGTTGATGTTTTGGTTGTCTCTATGTAATTCTGAATCTCCCGAAAAATAATAAAACAACGCATTAAGAACATAAATAGACAAACCAACCTAAAACTCCATCTACCCGGCCTTAGTCTGCATTCGTATGAAACAGCAGAATGTTGCACAAAGCAATTTCTGCAAATAGGAAGAAATTTTAGCAAAAGACCAAAATTTGTGTTTCTGATTGTAAACTTTAAAACTATCTTAACTTCCAAAGAAGTGTGTCTTTTCATGGTTTAAAATCAAAAACAGCATCACACATATATTTTGAATTCATATACAGGTTCTTGAAGCTTTTCTTCTGTCTAAAGATGTTGACTGCCTTAAGAACAAGTTGAGTTTATTTTGTATGGTCTGATGATTAAGAAACTTAAGAAAATATCATGTCTTCTGCTATAAAAGTGATGCTTGATATTAACCCTACAGATATATGGGATGTCGTGTGTTTCTGCAATTGGTTGGTTACTTGAACTGATTTGGAATGTGACACTTGTATGCAGAATTTTTGGATTTCCTTACAAAAATTTGAAAAATTAGAAACTGTTTTGAGTCAAAACTAAATCTTTCTTTTCTTCTGCTCATTAGAAGTTGTTTTTTTGAACGTCAAAAACATTCGTATGCTCACCGGATCAAACTTTAAGGCCTGGAAATCTAGCATAGACCTTTACATGATGACTCACGACAATATGGATATGTGCTACACATATACCATGCCTTTTGCACTAGATGCAACTAGTACCCTTGAGGATAGGAGGTATCATGATGACTGGTATAGGTCAAACCAAAAGGCTAAAACTCTCATGAGGAATTCCCTAACATCTATAGTTAGAGGCAGCATTGAGGAACCTGTACTAGCTAGAGACTTCATGCTGAACATTGAGGCTAAATTCAAGGAGAGCAACAAGGCAGAAGCATCTAGGATTGGAAAGGAGTACAACAAGCTGAAGTACAATGGAATTGGAGGTGTTAGGAACCACATCATGAAGCTGATTGAGATGAACTCTCGTCTCAAGGAGCATGGAGGTGTGCTAGTTCATCATGCATTGGACTCACTGCCTTCCAGTTTTGGAGTTCTCAGAACAAGCTACAATGCTCAGAAGGAATGTTGGACTCTGGATGATCTGATATCCATCTGTGTAGATGAAGAATCAAGGATGAAGAAGGAGAAGCAGCCTACAGCCTCTATAAATCTAGTTCAGAAACCTAAGTGGAAGAAATTTAATAAGTTGAAGGCTAATAAAACTATAGCAAAGCCTTCAAACAGCAATAAGGGAGTCAAAGTGGACAAACCATTTAGATTTAAGTGCTACTTTTGCAAGAAAGTATGACACATGAAGAAAGACTATCCCGGATTCAAAACTTGGCTAGAGAAAAAGGTATGATTAATCCTCTTAATCTTTTAGAAACTTTTTCTTTAGAAGTTAATTTTGTTAACATAGAGCCTCATACTTATTGGTTAGATTCAGGAAGTCCCTTATACATTACCAATTCTTTGCAGGGCTTCATAAGGAAGAGAAATCTAAGGAATGATGAGGTCAACGTCTATGTTGGCAATGGAATGCGTGTAGCTGTGAAAGCTGTAGGCACTCTTAGATTGGATTTAGGTTTCGACAATATTTTGGTTTTAGATAAAGTTTTTTTATGTGCCCTCAATTAAGAGGAATTTGCTTTCGGTTAGTCTTTTAGTTAAACTTGGTTGTAGTTTTCTCATTGATTCTAGTGGAATAAAAAATTTCAAGGATTTTTCAACCTTCTTGATTCAGAATTGTTCTACTTTTGGTACTGGTATTATTGAGAATGATTATTTGAAATTAAATTGTTCTCTAAGTCAGCAAGAATGCTTACATATTGAAAATAAACCAGAAAATAATACAGCAAGTAATAATGCCATTATTGGTCTTAAAAGAAGCTTGCACAATGAGAAGTCAGCCAATTTATGGCATAGAAGACTGGGGCATATATCTAAAGAAAGATTACAGAAACTTATCAAAGACAAAACCTTACCAGAATTGGATTTTAGTGATTTAAGAGATTGTATTGAGTGCTGTAAAGGAAAAATTACAAACTTAAGAAGAAAAGGTGCTCGCAGATCTACAAAATTTCTTAAATTCATACATACTGACATTTGTGGACCTTTTAGACATCAAACAATATGTGGTAATGTCTATTTCATAACCTTCATTGATGATTTTTCTAGATACTGCTACATTTAATTACTATCAGAAAAATCACAATCACTCGAGGCTTTTGAAATCTTTAAGGCTGAAGTTGAACATCAGCTATAAACAAAGATTAAGGTTGTGAGGTCTGATAGGGGGGGAGAATATTTTGGTAGATACACAGAGTAAGGCCAGCACAAAGGTCCTTTTGCATTATATTTACAGGAACTTGGCATTAAGGCTCAATACTCTACACCTCATAATCCCCAACAGAATGGGGTAGCAGAGAGAAAGAATAGAACATTGATAAATATGGTTAGAAGCATGATGTGCACTTCTGGTTTACCAAAAGTTTTATGGGGAGAAGCATTAAGAACCGCAAATTATATTTGCAATAGGTCCCCAAGCAAGTCCATAGAAAAGGAGAAAACTGCTTATGAATTATGGACAGGTAGAAAACCAAGTTTACATCATTGTCATGTTTGGGGTTGTAAAGCTGAGGTTAGGATTTATAATCCTAGATTAAGTAAGCTAGATCCAAAGTCAGTGAGCTGTAATTTTGTAGGATACTGTGAAAAATCTAAGGGTTTTAAGTTATATTCAGCTCAACATTCACCTAGAGTTTTTGAAACTCATCAAGTTAAATTCATAAATGAAAGTGTCTTCAATACAAACTTTGAGGATCTGACCTCGGATTTTGAAGAAGTTGAAGATAATGAGTTTGATATAGCAGTAGCACTTGACACTCAAAACACTTCTAAAAACAAAGTTTCTATCTCAGATAAAAATATAGTCCAATAGAGTGTCGACTTAAACTTAGAAAAACAAAATCCTTCCATTACAGAAAACTTAGATGAGAATCTGAACTTAGGACATGATACAGCAGCCGAACCATCATCTGCAATAATTCCAGACCCTAACATTGAATCCCAGCCTACTCAAACCTTACCTCAAGACCATTTTGTGGAGCCTACAAGATCTCACAAAGCTAAGAAGCCTAGATATGGAAACAAAGATGATATCTATGAAGTTTTTCTAAATGAAATAGAAAGTGCATTGACTGATGATAATGATCCGACATCTTTCAAACAAGCTATAGAGAGTGAAGAGTCTGAAAATTGGCAGGAAGCCATGAATGCAGAGATTGATTCCATGTACAAAAACCAAGGATGGGAATTGGTTAAACCATCACAAACACAGAAGCCTATTGGTTGTAAATGGGTGTTTAAGACCAAAAGAGATGTTAAGGGAAATATAGAAAGACATAAAGCTAGATTAGTAGCTAAGGGTTTCACACAGAAATAAGAAATAGACTTTACAGAAACTTTCTCTCCAGTTTCTACAAAAGACTCATTCAGAATAATTATGGCTCTTGTAGCTCATTATGATATGGAGTTATACCAGAGGAATGTAAAGACAACTTTTCTCAATGGAGAGCTAGAGGAAACCATCTTTATGGCACAGCCTTAGGGTTTTATAGAGAAAGGAAAGGAAAATTTGGTCTGTAAATTGAAAAAGTCTATTTATGGACTTAAACAAGCTAGTAGGGAGTGGTATAGGAAATTTGACTCTGTAATTTCATCTTTTGGATTTTATGAAAATATAGTTGATGAATGTGTTTATCTTAAAGTGATTGGTAATAATTTTATTTTTCTTATTCTCTATGTTGATGACATTCTTGTAGTCAGTAGCAATTTAAAATTGCTGAAAGAAACTAAAGAATTCTTGTCAAAGAATTTTGACATGAAAGATCTGGGAGAAGCTTGTTATGTTTTAGGCATTGAGATTAAGAGAGATAGGAAGCAGGGATTACTGGGATTATCTCAGCAAAGTTATATTTCAAATATTCTTAGAAGATTTGGAATGGAAACCTGCAGCAATGGAGAAGCACCAATCTCTAAGGGAGATAAACTGAATAAAACTCAATGTCCTAAAACTGATATTGAGAAAAGGAAAATGGAGTCAGTACCATATGCTAGACTTGTAGGTAGTCTTATGTATGCACAAGTTTGTACTAGGCCGGATTTATCTTTTGTTGTTGGAATTTTGTCTAGATTTCAGTCTAATCCTGGATTTGATCACTGGACAGCATGTAAGAAAGTCTTAAGGTATCTTCAGAAGACTAAGGGATATATGCTTGTGTATAAACGTGTGAAAGAGCTTGAACTTGTTGGTTTTACAGATTCAGATTTTGCAGGAAACTATCCTACATCCTATAAATCAACTTGTGGTTATGTCTATATGCTTGCAGGTGGTGCAGTAGCATGGAAAACAATGAAACAAACATTGGTAGCTACTTCCAGCATGCAAGAAGATGTTATAGCATTGTATGAGGGAGTTTGTGAAGGGTTGTGGATCCAAAATTTTATTTTGGATACAGAGATACTTAATGATCTCATTAAGAACAGATTGAAGGTGTTCTGTGATAATGAAGTTGCAGTATTCTTTAGCAAGAATAGTAAGAGGTCTAATAATTCCAAACATATAGACCTCAAGTACTATAGTGTGAGGAAGAGAGTAAAGCATGGTGAAATTGATGTTTACAGAATCAGGACTCAAGATCAGCTGGCAGATCCGTTTACAAAAGCTTTGCCTGTGGCAGCTTTTAAGGAGCATTGCAAGAATGTGGGAGTGTTGTCGCGTTTTAAGGATGCTTAAGTTCAGTGGGAGCATTTTAAGTTAGAAAAGAAATTTTTTGATGTTTTTGTTTTGATTACTGTTCATAGTTTCTGTTTTACAGATTTTGTATTTCAAGTTGTGATTAATAAAGTGAGGAATTTTTCGGATGTTTAATGCAGTAGTTATTTTCAAGTGTTATGTTTACTACTATTTTGGTTTTCAGTTCATATTATCAGATGGATATGTTTATATGCATATATTCAGTACAGAAGCAAACTGTGTGCCATTTGAAAGTTTATTAGTTTGCATTGTGATTTTGATGTTCAAAATATTAGGTTGCACTGTATGTTAAATGATGCATTTACTTGTGATATACATTTGTCATTTAACTGCGATACATTAAGTTTGAGTTCATGTGGAATATGCAGATAGTTACAGTAGTTTGGAACAGACTTGTTCATATGAACATGCTTATTTCCAGGTTCTGTAATTGTAGGTTTATTCTGACTGAACTGAATGGATTTTGAGTGAGTTACTTCTCATGCGCACTTTAGCTATTTTGGAAAGTGTTATAGTTTGTATAATGCCGTAAGAATGATGGTTCAAAGTGGGAGATTGTTAGCTTCTGTATTGAACTCATCATTAAGCTTTTAGTCGAATACAAACTGAAACAAGATTCCATAACAGGAGTTGTAATGCTTTGCTCATTCCGGTTAATATAAGGATTAAGTATATCAAATCCTTATTGATAGGAGAATCCATGTTAAATACTGCATTGGTAATCAGTATCAGTATTGCATAAGGTTTTCTGTTAAGAGTATAACTGGTCCCTACTCTCTACGCGATCTCAGTACATGTCCCATTAATGGTGTCTAAAGCTTGTAGAGAGGAGAAGACGAAGAAGATCAACAGCGTTGACGTACTATCGGCTCAATTGGAAGCCATGGATATTCAACATAATGAAAGTATATATGTTTTCTGTTTATAATTTCAGTTCATATTGATGCTTTGTGTAATGTGTTTGTGTTCTGCAATTGGACTTTGTTAAGCTGAATAAGTTTTATAATTGTACCATTGTAATCAGTCAAACCCATAAATAGTAAGCTGATCATGAAGACAAATTCAAATCTCATTATTCAGCCATGCATGCATGATCATTCTACTAAGAATCAAGCACTAGAATATCAACAAGAACCCAAAATATTGAACTGAATTTAGCAGTAAAAAAAGCTTTTATGAGGTAAAGATTTAAACTTGTTCCATGCATTTTACGAGTGTAAAGATTTAACACTAGGCAAGCACACGACCTCCACTGATCCAACTAGCTCCTTCTTGTTGAAACGCCATGAACTAGGCGAAACCCATATCAAGATGGTTTCTCAGTTCTCACCGAAGATTTAAACTTTTGGTTCGCTCTATCTTCGCTTTGTGCTTTTGCCGAGTGTGCTCGGGATTACTCTAAACAGTTTACGAGATTGGTTGACTTATTGTTCGGCGAGGTTTCCATATTCGTCAAGTGTGTTCTTATTTACTCATGAAAATTTATTTTAAAATGGGACTTTTCGACTCGTTTCTTCAGATTCCCAATGGGCTCGTGACGCATAAGGGTTTCAGGACACTCCTACTATAAATGGGATACTATGGGAATATATATATATATATATATATATATATATATATATATATATACACACAACCTAGCTAGTAAAACAAACCCTAGCTTCTATACAATCAGGCGGCTCCATATCTTTTCTAATATATATATCAAACTTGAATTGGGAATATGGGGATATTCTGCGAGGATTTGTGGGTTGAGATTTTGGGTAGACTATCGTCGGAGAAGGACTTGGTACCATGCATGAGTGTCTCCAAGTTATGGCACAGAATAGCATCAGATCTTTGGGTGAGGAGATTTTGGGCGCAGTCGCCTCCTTTGGGTGTTTACTTTCGCTCCATTCAGGCTCCTCTGTCTCCTTTCCAGCTCACAATGGTGGACAAGGAGCCATCTTATTTGCCTAACATGAAATATATCTCTCTATATAATTATCATTATGAGAGCATGGCAGATAACCTTGAAAGCACTAGCGGTTATCATCGCTCTATTTCGTTATTTAATGACTACGATTACACTCATAGGAACAGGAAGGATATTTGGCAGTATTATCGATATTATAAACTCGATCACGATGATCATGATGAGTATCTACACGGCTGCAATGGGTTGCTTCTGTTATTGAAGTCGGGAACTAATCAGTTTTATGTGTGCAACCCCATCACCACACAACAATTCCCCGTACCTAAAGCTTGTGTCCATCAAAATTATGACCATTGCTGTGCTGCATTGGCTTTTGACCCTTCTGAATCTCCTCATCACTACAGAGTTGTGAGGATCGATTACACTGAATCCGTTTCATCTACCCCGAACTCATCTACCTGCAACTTTGCCATGCTTGACATTGTTCGTGGCGGGTTCAGCACCCGGCGAACAGTCAGCACGGTTGTCGGTTGATGGTTTGTGTGTCTCTGTGTTGTGCTTAGGCGTGCCAGCACCCTTGGAGCGGTGCCACTCGATTGCGCGCGACCCCCTGAGCGAGTCGCTTCGTCTGCTCCCAATTCGACTCTGACTTCCTGGTCAAGCGACTGTTACGCGGGCGCTGACTAAGCCGGCGTACAGGGCTCGAACAAGACCTGAATAGAACTCTCTACCAGGATTTTCTTCCCAACCCCTTGAGGATTGAGGATCTTACTCTGATCCGGAGAAGCAAAGCAGAGCTGTTCCAAGACCACGGGTGTGTCACCGGAGTGACGACTCGATTGCCACCAGGGGTAGCGGACTGACAGACTCGATTGCCACCGGGGGTGGCGGACTGACTCGATAGACTCAGCAAACGCTCGGCACAAGTACGAGAGCGGATCAATCGTAGGAGGGCGGAGGAGGGTTGCGTGAGGCTCAGCAAATGCTCGGCGCAAGTACGAGATTAGATCGATCGTAAGAGGGCGGAGGAGGGTTGCGTGAGGCTCAGCAAATGCTCGGCGCAAGTACGAGGTTGAACCCGTCGTAGGGCGGAGGCGAGTTGCGTGAGTAGACCCAGCAAAGCGCTCGGCACAAGCACGAGATTAGATCGATCGTGAGGCGGAGGCGGGTTGCGTGAGTTGCTCCGGAGAGGCTTTGGCAAGTTAGCGTTGCGCTAGGACTTGTGGTTGTTTTTGGTTGAGAACCCTTTTTCCAGATGCCGGCAGGTTCATATTTATATGACTCAAGGACCCCTGGGGCTGTCAACTCCGGTATGGCGGATCCTTGAGACTCATTAGGAATGTCCTCCCCTACCATGCTTCCCATCAAATCAGCGAAGATATTATCAGAGGCATAGTCGGTATTGCAGCTTCGAAGCTCGGAGCAACACGTCTTGACCTTGCTTGTTATGCTGCTGTTGCTGTTCATCACTCATCATTGCGCAGTATGGCCGGTTCCTCTAACAACCTCCCTAAAGCATGGTGCAGCGTGGCTTATAGCTGTTAGTGATTGATAGCCCAGCGTAGGTAGTGAAATCATTGCTACATTGCTTCTCAATCTTAACAAATATTTTCACTGATGGATTGTTACGAAACAACCCCAATCGGATTAGGAAGCAACCACGTTCTCCCTCAAACCCAACCTCTTGGTTGAAGCGGGAAAACCCGATTTCCATGGGTTTGAATCTGATCAAAACCCCTACTGGGCCTTGGGGCGAAAGCCCAATTGAAATAAATTCAATTGTGGTCCAAACATTGCCCCCCAGTCTCCGATATTGAGGTATAGCGAGATAGAAGAGAGACTGACCCTCAATCGCCATTAAATAAATAACTGGACTGTTGCGCGGTTTCTTCGCCAATCACGATTCCCCGATTCGAAACGGTAACACTGTTCACCTAAAACCCTTGGTTGCTGCGAAACCCAGCGCCTCACGAAACAAGAACCCCTTTCGGATTCCTATAAATCCCAACAGAGACCCCTCAGTTTCCCCTTCGTACTACCTTGCTTTCCTCTTTCCTAGCCCGAAATCAGAAGAAACCCAGATCTGAGACTGATGGCTCCCAAAAAGAACTTTGATATCCGCTATCCCTTGGCGGAACAAGCCCAGACTCAACTTCTCCCCCTCCTCAAATGTTCTGAAGCAGAGGAGAACCGGACCCATCTTAGCCTTCCCCATGAGGAATGTGCTACCCTAGGTCCCTTCGTGGTGGCCTATCATCCTGATGATAACAACGGAGCCCATCAGATGCTCGACAGCCCGGCGCGCCCGCTGCCGGCGCTCTTCCGCTCTGAAGAACCGGCGGAGTGCCCCAATTTTCAAAAAGACGCTCACCAATGCACCGTAAACCACTCCGCTTGGCCTCTGGTTAGGTCCTACATGACCACCTGGTATGAAGAACGGCTTCCTCTCGACGGAGCAATTTGGAAGAAAGCCGGGGTCGCTGATGCAATCCAGCTTTGCTTCAGCCTTAGCCCAAAAGGAGGCAACAGGTGCGCCCTAGTTCCGCTGATCAGCCTTTGGAACCCCACTGTCAATGCCTTTGAGTTCCAATTCGGTCACGCCTCCGTGACCCTGCTAGACCTCTACGCCGGCTTCGGGTTCCCTCTCGGCCCTGTAGCTTTCGACGAGGGCTACTACCCCGAAAGGACATCTCCCTCTAGCCTTGTTTGGGGATTCGAGCCCAGTGGGTTTGAAAAGTGGAGGAACGAAACCTCCCAGGTGGGTGATGACAGGCTCGGCGGGATAGCCTTTCTGGCCTTTTGGCTAAACAAATTCGTGTTCTGCTCCACCACCAACAAAATGACCAAGCACTACCACCGTATGGCGGAGGTGATCTATTCCGGCCAAGAGATTGGTCTTGCCCAATGCGTTCTAGCACACCTCTACCGCTGTCTGCACCAGATATCCGCCGTGCCCATGAATTGTGCACAATCTGGTCCGCTCTGGATCTTGGATATCTGGTGCCAGATGTACTTTCCCCAACTTTCACCGGCCACGAAGAGAGCTCCTAGGCCCGACCAAGTTGTGGGGCAAGAGTATGCCGGCTGTGCCGCTGATCCCGAACTCAGCTATGCCATCTGCCTCGACATCTTTTTCAACACATCCGCTCGGGAATTTTTTACAGAGGCACAGCAGCTGATCCACGTGAAGTATCCCCGCGGATTAGCCCGAGGCTTTCTCCCTAACCGTCTTCAGGCAGCTAAAGGCCGAGGGATTTTCATCCATTGCGTCTCCATGGCGGACCTGCCACTCCTCTGTAGTGAGAAAGGCTATCCGAGCCATGAGCTCTACGCGCCTCACTTCTTTGCACGGCAGTTTGGTCTTATTCAAACTTTACCCTATCCGCCGCTGAGAAGTCTGAATCTTTTCTCAGCTTGGAGGAATAGCCGGAAGTCCAAAAGACCCTCCAGTGCCAGTGACAATTCATGCCTGCAGCTTCTCATCATACACAACGAAGATTGCTACCCAAACCTGCAGGCCTCCACGGACGCAACTGGCCCCTATCGCGTTTGGTGGTCGCGCATGCGAAGCCCGCTCTTCCGCCAACCACCCGTTTTCTACTTCCGAAGATTCTTTTACCTTCGGGGTGAGCGACTTACCCCAGCTGACCAAGAGGTGCTACACGGCGGTCCCCTATACGTTGACCCGCCCCTAAGACAGGTAATATGCCCCCATTTGAAACTACTGTTTCGGTTTGCCCATGATTCTCGCGTAATCTCGATTGTTTAATAAACTAGGCTATTGAGCAAACCCCAATGGACAAAGGAAAACGGAAGGCCGAATGCAAAGCTCTTCCGCCCCCCAAGAAGAGCAAAACCATTGTTGAGGCGGATGAGGAATCAGATGAGGAGGAGGACATACCCGTAAGTACTCTTTAAAGCTCCATTTTCCTCTTGCGTCTCTAACTATGAGCTCAAACAGATACCTACATAACGTAGATATCCCATCTCTATCCCTCCCTGCAGATACTTCAGAGGAAGCGCTCCTCGTCCGCCGCCGCCACCAGCCGAGCTCCTGCGGTAATAGAGCTCTCCTCTGGTGAGTCCTCTAGCCCTTCCGAAGGACCAGGTTCCTCTAGTTCCGACGATTACTATCTGGACTTCTGCATTCGTGAGCTTTGCGGCGATAGTCTTCCTCAACCTGTTCCTCTGCGCTGTCTTGCTGCAGGTACTTCCTCCAGCCTAGCCCTCGCAGTTAATCAGAGTTCTATCCAACCCGTCTTGACTCTCCGTGCTGCTGCAGAAGCTGGACCGGAGGCGGAGGAAAACCCAGATGCTACTATGGCGGAGGCCCCAACCGATAGGCCTCTGCTCATGCTATGTGGCGCTCCTGGCAGTTCTTCAGCTCCCCATCCGCTGACCTCAGATTCGACTCGGGAGGAAGAGCACGGGGCCGCAGAGGACGTAGAAGAAGGAGAAGAAGAGGAGGAACCGATTCAGGGCGCGAACCAACCAGCTGCTGACGAGCCATCCTCCCCTGCGGATGACCTATCTCCTGCAGAGGAAGAGGCTCTAGCCGGTGCGGAGTCTCTGGCCGGTGCTGCCCCCCAGGTTGAACAAGATTCAACCCCTGCTGACTCTCGTATTGAAGCCGATCGGCCATCACCAGCAAGGTGGCCCGGATCTCCTCTGCCCGAAGAGACCCCGTTGACGGAGGTATATATCCCTTATGCTCTAAATTGGTACCTCCCTTGGTCTGAATTACTTCCAATCCTCCTCGATTATGAGCAGGTGGAAGAAGAGATAGTGGCAACCGAGAATGCCACCCCGCTGGTGGTGGATGCTGCCCCCCAGGTTGAACCAACTCCAACCCCTGCCGCTGCTCCCGTTGATACAGCTCAGCAAGGAAAAGCAGGGCAGCAGGGCTCTCCTCTGAGTCAGCCAGAGGAAATCCCCTTTTCAGCGGCTGTTGAGGTATGTGGTGTAAAATCCACCTGAAGAGCGATTTTTCTTAGTTAGAACCATTCCTAACCCCTTTTTATAAACAGGTGGATGATAGTGATGATGATGTGGAGACCCTCGGTTCCGCCCCGCAGGCAACGGACTCTGGTTCCTCGGAACCTGTGGGACTTGTAACTGCACAAGTTTCCCCGCCGCAGGCCCCAACCGCCGAAGGTCTGGTCGCGGCGTCTCCATTGAATCAGCCATCCGCGACCCCTGGCGGATCGGGTTCAGCGGTTCCGGAGCAAGTTGACCCTGCTTCCCTCTTGGCCGAAGACCCTTTCCTTTCTCCTCGAAGCCCAGAAGAGGAACCTGAAGAGGTACAGAAGGCGTGGGGATTCTTGGAACGCTTAGGAGAGAGGGACCCTGCCGATGTTCAAGTGGCGGACGAGCTCTCCTCTGCCCTCGAGATCCTCAAAGGCCACTTCCAGCAACTGCCTCCCGAGGTCCAAGCTGAAGCTAACGCTTCTCTCCTCCGGCTGCCCGCGGAGCTAAGGAGCCTGCACGAGCGTTTGCCTGTCCGGTCTACTCAGCATGCTAAGCTTGAGGGAGCTGAGACCGCTTTCGCGGATGCTGCTCGTGCCTACAAAGATTTGGTTGCCCTGGCTACTAGCAACCCCGAAGCGGCTGAGATAGCTAGACTTGAAGAGCAAATTTCCCTCCTCCGCCAGAAACAAATCCAGCGCGCCAATGAAATAACTCAACAGAAAGCCCTGGGGAGTAAGCTACAAGAGGAGCGGACGCGAGCAAAGAGGGAAACAGCTGAGTTTGATCGTGGGGTAAGCAAGACCAAGGCCACCATCAAACGGTTGGGCCTGCATCTATATGAGTTTCGGCCTTAGCCCGTAAAAACTGGCTTGATGTATTTCATTTACTAAGTTTAATGAAATGAGCCCATTTACCAAGCCCTATTCAGTTTGATTCGCAAACCAAACCCTGCGCATCAGTCTTATCATGCAGTCAGAAAACTGCAAAACTTTTTCCCATGAATTTGCATTTGAATTTTAAAACGGGAAACTGTTTCAACCTCCAACTGCCCAATAAATGCGCAAGTTCATCTCAGCCCTTGGATTGCTTCTAAGTAAGGCTATAAAAGCAACACCCCTTGGCTAGACCCGAGAACCTCAAAAAACTGCCTTAGAATGTTATTCAGCGTTTCTTCCTTTAGGTTCTGCTACCAGCCGTTATGGCCTCCTCGATCCTTGCCACCCGATCTAGTTCGGATGTTCCGCTGAACACCCCAAATCATAACACCCCATGTTAAACAAATCTCGAACCATAACACTCCATGTTATGTTCCGGGCGGATGTGATTATAGATTGGTAGCTGTCGATTTGGCACCCCTCTAGCGCATCGGCCGGAAGTCCAGCATGGATGCGGTTCGGGGTACCTTCCTCTCCGGAGAGAGGCGCAATGAGCTTCAATAGGCCAGTTGTCCACCTCCACATGAAGGGTATTGGATAACCGTGGACAACGCTGGGCTATTGAACTCATTGCATGATCGAGAGATTATGGGTAGCGGACGTCTATATGCCACTCTGCTTCGGCATCAAGACAGTCTCTGCCACCCCTATCTCTACGCTTCATCCGCTGATCTTGCAGGATCTTACTCTACAACCCCTGTTCGGATCGAAGGAGGTGGCGAGGATCCCCATATACCAAGATGGTATCAGAGCTAGTTGGCGGATATGTATTGCTAGTTTCTTGCCTTTGTAATCGCCGTGGCCGCAAAGCCCCCTTTACTTTTGTAAATAAAACAAAAATTTTAGAATCAAGGCTTGCATCGCACAATTCTTACCAACGGCAAAGGTTTTAGGGCACACCCCAACACGGATGTTCCTAAAAACCCCTATTCAAAGGACGACCCGGCTTGGCCCTAAAGAAGGTTCAAAGATTTCAAAAATTTCGAAAAATTCAGCGAAAGATAAGTCGGATATTGCCCCTATGTTGCCCCCTTAGTTTGCTGGGCTGCGCGGATGGGCAAATCCAGAACCAAGCCGAGTAAACTAGATAGGATTCCCAAGTGGTTTCCCCATGATGGGCTAGGTTCGACGAAAAGGTGAAAGCCCGGTCGTCGTCGAACCCCTGTCCGGCCCACTAAGCACCCACGCCAGGTAGCCCTAAGCAGATGCTTGGGAACCACAAACTGGTATAAATGCAGGATTTGACAGTTACCGAAACGGTGGGGAAAACCGAGACGGCGCCAGTCAAACCCAATTGATCACGCATCGATTCCCAGGCGAGCAGGCGCCGAAAACGGATAGATGCATAAAGATGGGTAGATCGAAGCATTAAAGCTTACGTGACCCCCAACCGTTGGATCCTCTCGCATATGTAGTATAAAAGGAACCCCCTGGTTGCAGCAAAAACCTCACCAGATCACCCTGCTTAGAACAAATATGGCAATCGTAGAGTGGTTAGCGATTGGCGTAGCCCTCTGGCTGCCACAAGCCTTTCCACCGGAGAAACCGCAGTCCTGGTTAAATGCCCCCTTAACCTCGGTCACCCAGCGTTAAGTAAATCCTAACCCCGGTCACCTAGCGTTAGGCGGCCCGAAGCCGTGCTTCCTGGTGCTTAAACAACACCCGGCCCGACTAACGCTAGTGACCCGGTTAGGTGCTTGGATGAATGTCATCAACACAGCCGATGACCTTCACCCCGAGCAATCCATCCATACGTTCCCAGCGGAACTGTATGTTTTTCCTCCAGTACCGCCACTGCATCCTCATCTTTCCCTTTTTTCCAACTCCTTTTCCCCTCCTGGAATTAGCAGAGCTCCGAAGAAGAAGAGGATTTGGGCAAGAAGATCAAGCAGCAGCACGAGGAATCCCCCAAGACGAAGAGAGACGTAGGATGGTATCAGAGCTAGCTAGTAGCTCTCGTTGTATTTTCTTTTCCTTGTAATGCCCTTGGCCGCAAAGCCTGCGTAAGAATAAAGCAATTTGCAATTTTCGTACTTAACACTTACCAAGATATGAATTTGATTGTTAATGAAAAGTATAAGGACAGCAACACCCCTGGCGGATGTTGAAATAAGACAAGGTAAAAGAAGAACAAAACCCCCATGGTTTCGCAATGAAAAAGACGAACACTTCGAACACGGCGGGAACACCCCTGGCGGATGTACCATCTTAACTTACTGCCGTCTGAGCGCACTGCCGGAGGGCTAAGAATTCTGTCCAGCTCCGTCGTCTGCCGGAGGGACCTCGAATTCCCAAACACTTGGGAAGTATTTCTTAAGATATCGCCCATTAATGGGATTTCTATGAACTTCACCTTCCAAGTCTCGGAGCTGGTACGCCCCCTTTCCCATGATTCGGTCGATGACAAATGGACCTTCCCAGCGAGGACTCCATTTACCGCGACCCGGTTCGTCTAGGGGCAGAGCTACCTTCCAGACCAAGTCTCCCTCGCCATATGTTTTACCCTTGGTCCGCTTGTCATATGCCTTGGCGATCCGCTGCTTTTCCTGGATGATAGTGTCCAAGGCCTCAAGTCGTTTTTCGTCGAGGTCTTCATGTTCCTGGAACATGGCTTGGACATAGTCTTCACCCAGGAGTTGATGTTGCTCGCGAACCCGTAAAGAAGCCACATTGATCTCCATTGGCAGGACAGCCTCATGGCCATACATCAACGAATACGGGGTAGTACCTGTAGGCGTCCGCTTAGAGGTCCTATAGGCCCAAAGCGTGTTGTCAAGTTGAGTGTGCCATGATCTCGGGCTATCCACTAGCATCTTCTTTAGAATGGATATGATCACCTTGTTAGTAGCTTCCGCTTGGCCATTGGATTGAGCATAATAAGGAGAAGAATGGAGGAACTGGACACCATAATCTGCTAACCAAGTTTGGGTCTTCTCAGCCATGAAGGCTGCCCCCCTGTCCGCTACTATACACTCTGGAATGCCGTAGCGGCAGATTATGTTTTGGAAAACAAAGCGGATGACCGTATCTGCATCGCAGTTCCTGGTTGGTATAGCTTCAACCCACTTAGTAAAGAAATCGGTACCCAGCAAAAGAAACTTATGCTGCGCAGATGAGTGTGGATTGATTTCCCCTATGAAATCCAATGCCCAGCCCCTAGCAGGCCAAGGCTTGATGATGGGCTGCAAAGGAATGTTAGGAACCCGCTGCACTGGCCCGTGTCGCTGGCATTCCTGACAACCCTGAGCGAAACTATGACAATCTTTCAAAATGGATGGCCAATGATATCCATATCTACGAATCAGCCATCTCATTTTGGGTCCGGACTGATGTGAACCACAGACCCCTAGGTGTATCTCTCTCATGATCCGCTTAGCTTCGACGCCAAAGATACACCTCAATAGGACTCCATCCTCCCCCCTACGGAAGAGTTCGTCTCCCCTGAGAAGATAACTTGTTGCGAGATGTCGAGTTCTCCTCTCGGATGGTGCAGATGGGTCCTGCAAATACGCTATGATTGGTATCCGCCAGTCAGTGTCGACCGGCTCAACTGTAGCGACCGACCAACCTCCGCGCTCTCTCTGGCGGATAACAAAGGATGGTAGAGTTCTGCGCTCCACCCTAAGGATTCGTTCCTTCACTCCCTGGGCTAAGCTGATTCCAGTGGCCAATTGTGCCAGCTCGTTGGCTGCTGAGTTCAATTCCCTCGGAACATAGTCTAAGGAAACATCAATAAATCGATCCAGCAGCTCAATAGCCCGCTCGTAGTAGTGTACTAAATGGAAGGAAACGCACTTGTAGATCCCCAACAGTTGATTAATAACTAACATGGAATCTCCAAGTACCTCAATTTCTTGTGCCCCCAGGTCGAGTAACAGCTCCAAACCAATGAGTAGGGCTTCGTACTCTGCCTGGTTGTTGGTGCATGTCCACTCCAGCTGAAAAGAATACAAATACTTGACACCTGCTGGAGTCTGGATACAAACCCCCGCGCCCGCCAACTTACTGGTACTGCTACCATCGAAGTATAGGACCCAAGGCTGGTATCGGATCACGTTAACGAACTCTGGCGGTTCCGCGAATTCCCCCCCAATAGGATGGTGCAATAGGAAATCCGCGATGGCCTGACCCGTCATGGCCTTGAGTGGCGCATATTGTAGGGAAAACTCTGACAGGGCTAAGACCCACTTGCCAATCCTACCCCTCAGGATAGGTCTCGTTAGCATATATTTCACCAAATCAGTCTGTGCCACCACTATTGTTGTGAATGAAAGCATGTAATGGCGGAGCTTAATGCCCGCGCAGTACAGGGCTAGACACAGCCTCTCGACTGGCGAATATCTGGTCTCTGCATCCAACAACGTCCTGCTGACGTAGGCTACTGCATATTCAACTTTCTTTCCATCGGCCAGGGTTTCATCCTGGGCTAGCAGCCCTGCGACAGAGATATCAGAGGCAGAAATATACAGTTTGAGAGGGATACCCGGTGTCGGCGGCCGAAGGACCGGCGGACTAGCCAAATACTCCTTGATCCTGTCAAAGGCAGCCTGGTGCTCAGGACCCCACTCAAAGATTTCTCCTGGTTTGAGCTTGAGTAGAGACGAGAAAGGTGCTACCTTGCCTGCTGAGTTGGATATAAACCTTCTGAGGAAGTTGATTTTTCCAAGCAAGCTCTGCAGCTCCCTCTTGTTTCTCGGTGCTGGCACGTCCAACACAGCTTGCACTTTGTCGCCCGACACCTCGATGCCTCTCTCATGTACCACAAACCCTAGAAAGTCACCAGCACAAACCCCAAAGACACACTTGGCCGGATTCATTTTAAGCTGATGCTTTCGCATGATTGTGAACACCCTTCGGAGATGATCAATGTGATCTTCCCTCTTTTTGGATTTTACTACTACATCATCAATGTAGACTTCAAGGATGTCCCCCAAAATTCTGCTGAAAATTACGTTCATTGCACGCTGGTATGTAGCCCCTGCATTGGTTAAACCGAATGGCATACTGAGATACTCAAACGCTCCTGTGAACCCTGGGCAGCGGAAGGCGGTTTTAGGAATGTCTGGCTCGTCTATTGGAATCTGGTGATACCCTGCCGTCCCATCCATAAATGAGAGCAACTCGTGCCCCGCTACTGCATCCACCAGCATATCCGCTATGGGCATAGGATAAACATCCTTAGGAGATGCAGCGTTTAAATCCCTGTAGTCCACACATATTCTGATTTTGCCATTCTTCTTCCGAACAGGGACGACGTTGGATAACCATTCCGGATAAAGGGCTGGTCTGATTATCCCAGCGTCCAGCATGCTTTGAACTTCTTTCTTGACCGCCATTGCCGTGTCAGCGTTCATCCGCCGCTGCTCTTGCTTAACTGGCCTACACCCTGCCTTGATAGGGATGCGATGGCAAGCCAGCTCTCTTGATAACCCCGGCATGTCTTGATACTTCTCGGCAAAGCAGTCCTTATAATCATGCAGCAACCCTATCAGTTGCTGCCTCAACTTTGGTCTAAGGTACTGGCTGATCCCCACTTCCATGGGTTCCGTTTCTGTCCCCAGGTTGATCTTTTCGACGGGATCGCGTACCTTGGGCGGAGTATCATCTAGCGCTGCTGGAGCAGGCTGAATTACTTCCACCCCTGTTGAAACTTCGAACTCTTCTTCCTCAATACACTCCACCAGTGCCACTTCCTCCCAAGCCATTCGCTCTAATCGATAAATCGCCAATCGCTGTAGAAAGCTAGCAAAGGCCTCCGACTCCTCTTGCGAGAAGGCGTCACTCATTGGAAGTATTGGGACGGAGCTCAATGGAAATTGGCCGACTACAATCCGCCATAGCCTGGGCAATTCCCCACTGAGACAGCTCATTCTGGGTCACCCCGAGTGGATGCCCCCTATGGTCGACTCCCCCAATCCGGAGTGGTCTCATGTCTCTGTTGTAATAGCTGGCTTCCAACTGGATGGCCGCTATCGAATACGGGCGCTCATCCGCCTTGATGAGCACTGGCAACTCTGTGACTGGATCCCACATGATCATCTCTTGGTGGAGAGATGAAGGCACTGCCAGCGCTTTATGGATCCAATCTCTCCCTAGGATCATATGGTAGGGAGCGTTTGCGTTGGCCACGTAAAATGCGTGATGGGCATCAGAGGGTCCTATCTTGACTCGGAGCACAGCCACCCCAGCGGTCGGAGTTACCTCCCCCGAAAACCCCTTCACCCTAGAGACAGTCTGGATGACTTTGTCCTTCGGGATCTTCAGTTGTTCCACAAGAGTAGTGGTGACGACGTTTACCGCAGCCCCTGTATCTATCAAGATCTTGCGGACCCTCATGCCCTGCACCTCTGCTGTCACGTATAGAGGCTTCAGATGCTGGGACATGTCAAACGTAGGCTTGGCAAACATCACGCATTGTTTCAGAAGGTCTCCGGCCCCCTCCGGATACCGATGACCGGACCGAAAAACCCCGGGCTCAGCTTCCGCTTGAGCCCCCTGTTCAGGCTCCTGTACTGAGTAAACAGGATGAGAAGCCTCTTCGTCTGTGATGAAGTGAGCAGTGGGCAAAGGCTCTGGCAGAGCATAAGCAGATGACAGAATGAAGACCATGTTGCAATGATGCGTCATGGCCTCATCCCCGGTCTGCTCCTCGTCCATTGGCACCTCGCCCTCGTCTACCGCCTCAGGCTCATCTTCGTAGTCGACCACATCCTCTTCCTTATCCAGGGCTAGGTCTCCTAAGTCGGAGTCAGCTCGTATACTGGGGGCGACCGAGGATGTCCGAGTTGGCACCGTCATCTGCAGCTTCTTAGCCGCGTACTCCACGAAGTTGGTTGGCGCCTTAGGCCCTTTTGGCCTTGCCCGCGATATGGTAGCGGACGGCCCGCTCACTTCCGCTATAACTGATCTGGATTCCTTGGGAACAGCCTCCCTCTCTGAAACCCCCACGTTGCTCGTGCTCGCCGCCAATGACGCGCTGTTTTCCTTTGGTATCCACCGCATAACGGTGGAACCCTTGCTGGTGTCAATCACCATCACATCTTCCTGGGCCTCCAAAGCCCCCTGCTTCCCGGCAGCTTCCGGTTGTGGCTTCTTTGGAGGGGACTTCCTCGTCTCCGAAGGCTCAGGAGGGAAAACCAGCTTTCTCCTTGGCCTGGACTGGGGTGCCCCAGCGGATCTCGGCAGATCCGCTATCCTATCGTGCACACTCTTTCGAGGTGCCGGTGGAACGTCTGTGGTTCGCTGTCGTCTAGAGTCCATGTATGATTTGGTTCTCACCTTGTAGCGCTTATGGATCTCCTCCACCCGCTTCACGGGTACTGACAGCTCTTCCTCGGTTACCCTTCCCGATGCCAGATCCGCCAAGGTTCTTTTTGCCTTGCCGAAGCGTCTCCGCTCGTTCCGGGTAGTCACCGCTGCAAGCTCAACAGCCTTGCCGGCCCGCTGGGTATACCATGTGTCCGCCTTCGGATCGTTCCTAGATGCTGGCGGAACATAGACCCTCGCGGATGGCTCTGGATTCGCAGCCTTCTGCGAACCCCCAGCCGTGGCTGATTTGATTTCGGACGGTCCTGGACCATGCCTAGGCCTTGCCCTGCTGGCGCAACTGTCCTCGGACCCGTGATGGTACTTCATCCGCTTGTAACCCTCCCTGCTTGACTTCTCGGGCGGCGGACGCTCTAACTTGGCCTTCTCGAGGGCTCTCCTTTCAGCCTTCTGCTCCGCTTCCCTCAAGGCTGCCTGAAACTCCTCATAGGTAATCGGCTGCCCTGTCGTTAGTCTGCACGTGAGGCAGAGCTTGGAGCGTGGGACCATCACCATGTCCTCTTCCTCAATCGCCCCAACCCAAAATTCTGGGCAGGGCCTAGGTTCGCTGGCGTCGAACCCCAGCTTGCCGTCGTTCAGCCACTCCTGCAACTGGTCCTTCAGACCTACACATTCAGAACTAGAGTGGTTAAAGGACCTATGGAAGAGACACGTAAACCCGCCGTTCCCACTGATAGGATGGCCCTGGTAAAACTCCTGAATTTCTGGCGCCTTATGGTACACCATGGTTTCCCAGATTTCCTCCGCCTTGTTTGCGTCGTAAGTATACTCCTGAAACCTGGAAACCCGCTTCTTACCCTGCTGCGGCAGACTCGGACCAACACTGATCTCGATAGCATTCACCTGCGGTGTACCCCTAGCCTTTGTCCACTGAGGCTCCTTAGGATTCTCCAATTGCAGGACGTTGTCATTGATCCATATCTGCAACTGGTCCTTCAGCTTCACACAATCCTTAGTATTGTGATTGTTCATATTGTGATAGCTGCAGTATGTCTTCCCCGCCATATAATCAGGCTTGGGGGTAAATCCGTCATGATGCAGACGCCCCTGGTTGAACAACTCTTGCAAAATCTCGTGAGCTCTATGGGCGTTATAGGTGTATGCATCAAAGGCTGATTTGGTTGGAAGAGGAGTAACCAGCTTAATAGGCTCCCTGACCGGCTTCGCTACCTGGGACTGCAAAGGCTTCTGATCAGTCCTCTCGATGGCTGCTACCTCGACCCCTACTTTCTCCTCATCAACCCATGTCAGGATTGGCCTAGGAATTGCATCCGCCTGAACGGCTGCCACGGTCTGAGCGGCGGTCGGAATTGGAGTTTTGGGTTTCAGAGTCCCCGGATAGTAGGACATCGGAATCCCCTTCCTTCTTTCGTTTCTCTCCCTGGACCGATCCACATAGTGCTGCTCCTGACCCAGACGATTAGTCAGATCTGCCATCGTGGTTACATGAACCTGCCTGAACCCCTGGCGGATCTCGTCTATCAAGCCGTCAATCGCCATCCGCACGGCGTGCTCCTCCGGGATTTCCATCTCACAGCGAGTTAGCTCTAGCTTGAAGCGGCGCAGATAATCAGTGGCGGACTCGTCAGGCCTCTGTTCAGTCTCTGCCAGGTCCTTCAGTCCGATTTTTGCTTCCACGACCCCAAACATGGTCCTGAACATGACCTCCATGGTCTTCCAGTCTGGAATTGACCCAGGCCTTAAACGCTTATACCAGATAGCTGCTTCCCCTGCCAGGGATGTAGGAAAGAGCTTCAACTTCATGATCGGGTTCTCAGCATATTGACCTGATTCGTTGGTGAAACGCATGATGTGCGTCTCAGCATCCTCGGATGTCTGGCCAGTAAACGGCGTAAAACGGATTGGCTTGAAACCGACCGGGAAGGGCACCGCATTGATCTCGGGAGTCAACGGATTCTCGTACGTCTTGTCGACGTCGGGCAACCCCTGCAGCTCCCTGAGCTTGTCAGCGAAGATCCTGCCAATGTCCTCCAGGGTTATCTGCGCCACGGCGTTCGCTGGAGGTACCGACTGATCGTTGCTAACCGGCTCTGTAGGAGGAACCTGACCTCCCCTTTGACTATTAGTGGGCCTGTTGTTAGCTCCGCCAATAGTTCCACGACCGGCGTCGCGCTTGCGCTGGTCCTTCAGCTGAGCTGGATCCGTAACTATACGGCCGGACCCCTCGGGGTGGTCACCCCGTTCCAGCAATTGATTCATCAAGGCGCTCAGGTTGGCGAGCGCGGTATTGGTCTCCGCCAGCTGCTCCTGCTGCTTTTGCCAGCTGCCCTCGGAGCTCCTGGCATAGGTGGTCAAGCTGCTCCCCAGCCGATCCTGCTGTTCGGCGAGGTACTTGAAATTGGCCGTGAACCCCCGTTGCTCCGTCTGCATACGCCTGACGGATTCACTTAGATCAATGACCACCTCATTGGCTCTTTTCAATGCCTCGTCCGTGTGACAAGACTTTTCGATCAACATCTTCAAAGTATCCGTCACCTCCGTGGGAGTTGCCGACTCCCCAGTAAATTGTACCACAGGTGACGCACTTGGATCAGCGGATTCATCCGCGGACCCCTTTTCCAAAAAACCAGATGTAGCTTCCCGGTTAACAAAACCGATAGCGCGGTCGTCATCCTGGGAAGCGGCAGTGATTTCAGTGGTCTCTTCCTCGATCTCCGAAATAGACGGCTCGGAAACCGGATTCAGACCCTTTTTGCTTCGCAGGGCTTTAAGGGCAGTAGCAATAGCTTTTGCATCGGCCAAAGTCCCGCCGAACACTTCCTTAACTTCAGCGTCAGTTAATCCCCTACACTCAGCTGTTCCATGCTGGATCAGCCCTTTGTGGGAAATCCTCAAACAAGACATGGTCACCCTTACGTAAGGATTACCCCTTGTGGATCCCGCAATCCTTGACACCTGTCCCACTGGGCGTGCCAAAATGTTCGTGGCGGGTTCAGCACCCGGCGAACAGTCAGCACGGTTGTCGGTTGATGGTTTGTGTGTCTCTGTGTTGTGCTTAGGCGTGCCAGCACCCTTGGAGCGGTGCCACTCGATTGCGCGCGACCCCCTGAGCGAGTCGCTTCGTCTGCTCCCAATTCGACTCTGACTTCCTGGTCAAGCGACTGTTACGCGGGCGCTGACTAAGCCGGCGTACAGGGCTCGAACAAGACCTGAATAGAACTCTCTACCAGGATTTTCTTCCCAACCCCTTGAGGATTGAGGATCTTACTCTGATCCGGAGAAGCAAAGCAGAGCTGTTCCAAGACCACGGGTGTGTCACCGGAGTGACGACTCGATTGCCACCAGGGGTAGCGGACTGACAGACTCGATTGCCACCGGGGGTGGCGGACTGACTCGATAGACTCAGCAAACGCTCGGCACAAGTACGAGAGCGGATCAATCGTAGGAGGGCGGAGGAGGGTTGCGTGAGGCTCAGCAAATGCTCGGCGCAAGTACGAGATTAGATCGATCGTAAGAGGGCGGAGGAGGGTTGCGTGAGGCTCAGCAAATGCTCGGCGCAAGTACGAGGTTGAACCCGTCGTAGGGCGGAGGCGAGTTGCGTGAGTAGACCCAGCAAAGCGCTCGGCACAAGCACGAGATTAGATCGATCGTGAGGCGGAGGCGGGTTGCGTGAGTTGCTCCGGAGAGGCTTTGGCAAGTTAGCGTTGCGCTAGGACTTGTGGTTGTTTTTGGTTGAGAACCCTTTTTCCAGATGCCGGCAGGTTCATATTTATATGACTCAAGGACCCCTGGGGCTGTCAACTCCGGTATGGCGGATCCTTGAGACTCATTAGGAATGTCCTCCCCTACCATGCTTCCCATCAAATCAGCGAAGATATTATCAGAGGCATAGTCGGTATTGCAGCTTCGAAGCTCGGAGCAACACGTCTTGACCTTGCTTGTTATGCTGCTGTTGCTGTTCATCACTCATCATTGCGCAGTATGGCCGGTTCCTCTAACAACCTCCCTAAAGCATGGTGCAGTGTGGCTTATAGCTGTTAGTGATTGATAGCCCAGCGTAGGTAGTGAAATCATTGCTACATTGCTTCTCAATCTTAACAAATATTTTCACTGATGGATTGTTACGAAACAACCCCAATCGGATTAGGAAGCAACCACGTTCTCCCTCAAACCCAACCTCTTGGTTGAAGCGGGAAAACCCGATTTCCATGGGTTTGAATCTGATCAAAACCCCTACTGGGCCTTGGGGCGAAAGCCCAATTGAAATAAATTCAATTGTGGTCCAAACAGACATATTTTCGTCTGAATACAGACAGTGGGTTCGACAGAGGTTGCAACTTGACCCAGTTTTTACCGAGGGTTTCGAAAAGGTCAAGTTGTGCAGGCAATTTTTTTACTTGCAGGACAAGTTATATAGCTTAGCCATGTCATGGAAGATTTTACGCATTGACCTCAAAACTGTTGAAGCTTCAGCGCTTGAACTTCCTGTCCCGGAGGCCAATAAGATCGGATCAATGGGATGTCTTGGGGTGTCGATGGACCTTCTCTGCTACATAAAGCGTATGCCTCCTAGATCTGGTAAGTCTCCCGAACTGGTGGTTTGGTACTATGATGATCGTTGTAAATTTAGTGAATGGAATCGCAAATATAATGTTAGCTGCGGCTTCTTGAGATTTGGAATAAAATATGAAGGGATTGAATATGATGGCAATGTGGAACCCTATGCAATAAGTCCTAGTTCTGATCTCTTGTTCTTTGGCACTCCCAACTTGATTAGTTGCTACCACCTCAAAAGCGAAAAATACAAACCCTTGTACCATCTAGCTTCCTATGACATTGTACCTGATTATTTCTGGGTATTGCGTGCGTGCTTCGTACCTTGTTACCAGTTGGGAAACAAAGCAGTAGTCCTGGAGAGGGAAGGCATAGAAATCTTGACTGCAGAAGCACCATCTGAAGAACAGAAAGATGCCGACAAAGTTGAACTGATAAACGTTAAATTATGTGATCGTCATACAAAGCCGTCGTTGCCACCGCTGATTTATCCTAGCGAAATTGCTGATGATATGTATTGGAATTGATGTTTTATTGTCTAGAGATTGAAATGTTTTAGTTTATATATGTAATCAGACTGCAGATTGAAAAGTTTGCATAGAAGTTGGCAGTATCAAACTTTCGCTCCAATGGAGACCTTTAAAGACACTGGTATTGGTCTCAGAGCGAGTAGTTGAATGGAGAAATTATGTGACAAAAATTGTTGGTATGTTACAATGTCAACTATAAAGATGATCCTAGAGTGACTCATCTAACCTTATTATGCTTCTAAAAGGGTTCTGTTTTAATTTCTTTACTATTATCTTGAACTGCATGATAATCTGAAATAATAGTATATTTCGAATCATACCACTCCTTATTCTTTCTTATTTCTCAAGTAATAGTGATAAATGACTTGTTATTAATCTTTTATTATTCTCATTTTTTCTTCCGAGATTACTGATTATGTAATAGAAGCTGATTCCTTCAAATTGAGATGTCAGAAAGCTGGGCTCTGAGGCTCCGGAGTGGGAAAACCAATTGCAAAACTCAAATTTCCCTCCGACAGAGAACAATAAAAACATTTCATTCTATTTTCCCCTAAGTAAGTGATGTGACCAAAAAGTATAAATCCAAACAAGTTACAACAAAAAAAGAAGAAGAAAAACTTGAAATACAATTGAAACCAAAAGCTTCAAATGTTCAAGACCCTCAATCCTCTTAGCACTACAACATTACTCTTCACACCCAGCCCATAGCCCACCTAGCTAGGCCCAAGCACCATTGTGTACTAGTATTAGTATTGAAGCCTTTAAATTATCTCTATATTTATTTCATTTGCGTACTCAACAGTAGCGAAATTGAAATTGAAATTGAATTGAAGAGAGATCTCCGACTCACTTCTCCGGCGAGGAAGCAGCTGTAGCGGTCAGCAAGGTCGTCGGGTACTGAGGAGGAGAAAACGACGTCGTAGCGAGGTCAGTTTTCTTGTATTTACTGTTACAATCAATTGTTTGTTTTTTATTCGATTAGATTTGGAATGTGTATGAGTGCGAGTCACTGCTTAGAGAAGCGATAGAATACTGGGTGCTAGAAATCTATTCAAATTTTCTTATGCTTGTTTTTGATGATCTGTTAGAAATTTGAATAGTACTGATTTAGTTACTCATTATATATATCAATAATGCCTAAGGAGTAATTTCGCACATTCATATTTGTCTGTTTTACTATTGTTTTTCCTTGGCTAATTATGTGGATTTCATGATTTGTTTATGTCAGAATTTACCTGAAGGATCAGTCATGAGTATCAACCCTTGGTGTGTATCGATAGACGCTGCAGCGAAATGAAAGCGTGTTTCTGTCAAGAAACGGCCGAATTTTGCAACAAATTTGGTGCATGAAGTTTGGAAAATCATGCAAGTTATTCATCCTTTGGAATTTGCTAGTTGTTCTGTAGCTTATAAGTAGAAGGATGTGAGAAAAAAGCTCGTCGGAGCGAAACCTCGTAGTCTAATCATCTCTGCACTTGAGGAGGTGAGTTGGTGTTAATTGCATTACTTCATATTGCTCAGTACTGATGTTGCTCACTGAGAACCTCCTCGAACGACAGAGATATGATTTTGATTTTTTCACGACTCTGCAGGTTTGCTGGTTCCTTTATAATATCCGCTGGAATGATGTTGCTTGTTCATGCCTTTTCCATAGTTACTCTGAACTGAGCCTTCTTCTATGTTGACAAAAAGGAAGGTTTCATCTGAGGTCAGTTAACTCGTTTGTATCTATATTAATCATGTTCTCAAGCAATCTTCATATGATGGTGAATATTGGTTTTAAGTTTGAAATTATCAGGACATTGGTCATTATAGATATCTTTACTATTGGTCTTCACAAATTATGTATATGATTACTGATACTATGGAACAAAGTATGATGTCCTTAGTTTTCTTAAATGTGTTTTCCATTCTAAGTGTACAAGTGTGAACTTTATGGGTCGACCAGTTTAGACTTTCCTCTGCGATGTAGTAGGCTATCAGCTTGCTTGCATCTATGGGATTGAATTTCAGGACTATAAAGCAGTGGGCTATCAGCTTGCTTGCATCTAATCAGCTTAAACCTCCAGCTGAAACTGGAAAAGCAGGAAACAATCAAAGCAGACAAAAGTAACAATGATCTCATATGGGCTGGCCCTTGTTATTGCCGTTATACTTGTTCAAAGCAAAAGCTGTAAAGGTAATCCTTACTTTCTATACAGTGTGACATTTTTCTGTTTGTTTTGCCACATGGTTTTTTGAGTTCCATTTTCTTTCTTGTTTCTTATACCAAATGTTTGCTTAAATTTCAGAACTGAGTTGGAAAGGTTAAAGAATGCTCATGTTCGAGATGGTGTGGCTGTTGTGCATTATCATGTCTGGTTGCATAAACAGGTACACACACATATAGCGTACTCCGGTATGTCATTTGTTTTTTTGATGTTGTTTTTGCTACAAAGCCACTTCTTTGGGAAAGACTAAGCATTACTTTGAAGACTTTGAACCGAGTTATTCAGAACCACGAGCTAGTACAAGCATCATATATATGTGATTGACAAAGAGCAAACGAATACATGCAAGTTATCATGTCTGGTTGCATAAACAATTAGACCGACACCTTTTGGTATCTTATATTTTCTAAACAACATGTGAATTTATGGTCTCACTTTTGAAGAGTGTTTTACTTTATGATCTTTTCCGCGATAGTATGAATGTTTGAGCTTTTTCAACAAATGAAGATGCAGGACATTTATGGAGCTTCTGGTTTCCTTTTGATGGAGGAAAGTATAAGAAAAAACAGTTGTAAGCTTGTTTCCTGATTGAATTTCATATCTGTCACGTAAAGGACAATGTTAGTAAGACAGTACTCATACTAGTTGCGACTTGCAAATATTATTTTTCAGTTTCACAAAGATAACCATATGCTTTTTCCTTACAGAGAAACCAACGCAAAGTGGAATAATCTAATACGATGTTTAATTGAACAGTAAGTTTTATGTTGAAGATACTAACTGCTTCGGCATAGAGAAATTGTTTTGTTCTATGGTTTTTATGCACCCGGAAAACTGTTGGTAGATTTCTGATATTGATGCATGATTATTCTGAAATATCTCATATGATATAGTATTTGCACTACTGTATCATATGCTGACATGTTGATGTCATAAAATATGGCAGGAAAACTGCAAAACTAACCGTGGTGACTACACTTAAATTTGGAAGGATTTTGAGTGGCAAACGAGGTAGTGTGAAATTTTCATAATACTAGATAATATAGGGCTGGGCGCGAGCCGGGCCGAGCCTAAAAATCCCAAAACCCGACCCGAAGCCTGACCTCCTCGGTCCGAGCCGAGCCGGGCTTTTTCCATCACGAGGACCGGCCCGAGACCGAGCCCGACGAGCCGAGCCGAGCCCTCGGGCTTTTTCGAGCTCTAAAAAAACCTGCAATATTGTACAATATTGGAGCCGGAGATGGAGACGAGCTGGAGCCGAAGATGGAGACGAGCTGAGGAGTGAGGAGACTCAGGAGAGAGGCGAGGCTGGTGAGCCGGAGAAGAGGGACGGAGGAGGCGCAGCCGTGCAGGGAGGAGGTGCAGCGACTGGCTACTGGCGAGAGGCGACTTGAGGAGGGAGGCGACTGGAGGAGGGAGGCGACACTGCGACAGGAGGTTCGAGGTCTTGCCGGTCTTGGAGGCGACTGGAGGAGGACAGATCGACAAGAGGTCTTGCCGATTTGCCGGTCTTGCCGATTTGCCGGTCTTGGAGGCGACTGGAAGACGGAGGAGGACCGAGCCACCGAGGAGTCGAGGGATGGAGGCGCAGAGGGGTTAGGTTAGAAATGAAGAACTTTTTTTTTATTTTTTTTTTTATGTACATATATTAAAAAGTCGGGCCGGGCCGGGCTTTCGGGCCCAAAAATGTTCAAGCCCGAGCTCGGACCGACAGGGACAATCTCGGGCCGGTCCTTCGTCGGGCCGGTCTTTAAATTTCCAGGGCTCGGCCCGCGTCGGGCTTTTTTTGCCGAGCCGGGCCGGGCTTTCGGTCCTTCGGGCCCAAACGCCCAGCCCTAAGATAATATAGGGATTGTCTTTGTTTTGTGTGTTGATCCCCTGTTGTACATTGGATTGGTTTTTTTTAATTATTTTGTGTGTGTGTGTGTGTTATACTTGTAATCTTGGTTATGTCTGTCAAATTATATTGAATTAATTTCATTGGGTCCCCACAACATTTTTGTACTGAAAATAAATATGTAGTTCAATTTGCTCTATGGAAGTTAGGTTGTTGAACATGGTTAGCGTCTTCTTTCCTGTTGTAGTTGCAGAACTTTAGAGGATCACGTGTTCCCTTTTATTTCCTCGGGTTGGTTCAAATGCTGCCATTATCCGTTATTCACCAGAAGCAGAAAGTTGTGCTGAGATGGATCCAGACCGCATATATCTTTTTGATTCTGGAGCACAGGTTTGATGACTCATGATATTTATGATTTTAGTACACACTTTGTCGTGCTTCAGTTTTTCTAAATGATAGTATTGATGAAATGGTTGAAGTCTCTGGATGGAACAACTGACATAACACGGACAGTTCATTTCGGGAGACCTTCAGTTCATTTCGGGACAGTTCATACGGCAGTTAGTTAGCTTAGCTTGATTCCAATATCGTTATCCTAACATTAATATGCTTTGACTAGCCAAAATCTTGAATTAGTTCATTTTTGCATTGCTACTCAGGAATTATAGTCATCCTTTACAGTTCAGCACCAACCAGAATTGCATGCTCTAAAAATCTTATTACATCCTTTTCTTTCTCGTCTTTTATCTTTTTTAAATGTCAAAGATAAATTCAGTTTCACAACGATCAAGTCTTTTGCTTCTACCTGATTACTTCAAAAAATTCTTTGATTCAGATTTACCATTATCCCCCAAAAGCCAAAACCGTCAAGCCAACACTAACCCCTGGGGTATTGTAACGCTCTTTTATTTGCTCAACCCTATGCAGGTTCTCAAGGGTCATATCGCTATAGGGAATACTCATTTTCCTAATGGAATCAATGGTATTCATGTTCAATCCTGTTTCTTTTTATTTGTTCCCATTTAAATGAGATGTTGTTTATACTGTTAGCTTATCGTATCTCACATATATCATCCGCATCTTTTTACAGGTCTTGCCCTAGACGATATTGTACAATATCATGTCTGGTTGGGTAATCAGGTAGACTCTGCACCTTTTGGTACCTTATATTTTCAAACAATATTTGAATATATGGTCTAGAAAGGTGTGGATGGAAAATATGCAAATCTAGAAAGGTAGTTAGGCAAAGTGAATAGTCTAGCTACTTTTCATTCTATTTGTTTTCTATTTTAATCATGTGTCTGCCTATTTTATGTGCAGAGAGTTCATTATATTGGCGAAGTTTGATCATCCCTCTGTTGTCCGTTATCACACTGTAAACTTCAATTATATAACCGTCATATTCTGTGTTTATGAATTGCTACTAATCTCTCTGGATTGGCATAATCAGAGAGGACAGCACTTTTGACACAACCGGAGGGAACAGCACTTCAGCTGGCACCGAAGAGGGCACTATCGACAGAACCAAACCCTGTCTCTATATTCAGCAGCAAATCTGTGAATGGTAATTTTCACTCATTAGGTTGATATGGCATTTATGTCATTCACTATATATTGTTTTTACTCGTCAATTGATAAGGGTCGATCTGATATGAATTTGTGCCTTTACATATAATGAAACCTCGATTTGCGATTTTATTTTGTCTATATGGTGTTTGATACATAAATCACCTTGAAATTAACAAAATGTGGACTTGTAGCTTTTGTTTCGCTAGATACATTTTTCCTCAGTATGATCTTAAAAATATTGATTCAATTTGGTTGAATCATTGGATTGCCTTTTATTTGGTTCTATTGTTTGTTTTATTTTTCTTTCTGGTGGTTTGGTTTTCCACTTTGTAGCTTTTTGCCACGGTTATATCTCATTGCCTATACAAAATGATAGGACTTGCAAATTTAGTTTTACTGGGGCAGTTTATGGTTTTTTTTTTTTTTTTTAAACGTGTCTACGGCTTCAGAGTCTGATGCTTCAGTTTATCTGTTAATGTTGAGGGCTCAGAGCTAGACTTTTTTCACTCCTTGTAGTATATGATCCTTTAATTATGCTTCTATGTTTCCTGAATCCAGTATGAAATAGCTTATGGTTCAATCTGAGTTAACTGTTTCCTTTTTTCTCTGTAGCACGTTGAAGGAAAAGTTGGAGAAAAAACTTTCAATGGCTGAATGTGGAAGGATTTTCGAAGATGTAGTTCATGGCTTAGAACACATCCATAGTCACAATGTTATGCATGGTGATCTTAGCACAGGAAATGTGTTTTTCTACCAGGAGGAAGTGAAGATTGGTGATTTCGGACTTTGTTAAGTATATAACATTTGTAAGTCAATTTATAACATTCCACCATTATTCAAAGAGTTGTTAAGAGCATCCGCACCGGCGAGCAACCAGGGAATGTTTGCTTGAGCAAGAGGTGGGGCCGAAACGAGACGCTCGAGCAAGACGTTTTGGAGCGCGCACCGGTGTCGAAAGAGGAGGCCAACTGCTCGAGCAGTCAACCGGTCTTCTTGCTCGCTCGTTCGCTCGAGCAGGAGGTGGGGCCGAGCCCTTTTTTTTTTTTGCTTTTCGGCTGTTGGAAGGAGGATCGACGACGTGTGGAGGACGCTGCCTCGAGCTAGGAAGGACCGAAGATGACGCCGAGCGCCGCCCTCGAAGGTGGCGGTCGCTTCCAAGCTTTACTGCACCTCCCACATCGACCGGCTCCGCTTCCCTCTTGGTTCAAACGAAAGAGGGCGTCGAGCCCGTCATTTTGGTGGGTGGCACGTCGGCTGGCGTCGTCGGACGGCGGAGAACGGAGGTCGGGAAGGGCCGGACACGGGAATTCTAGAGGAAGAAGACGATGAACAGTGAATTAATAGTCAGGGCCAATTAGATGCTGTCACGTTGCAGTTTGACCGGTCCATTAAAATTGCAACGGTCAAATCAATCTGGGCCTTCTATTTGAATCAGAAATTTTGATCCAACGGTCAGAATTCAAATAGAACGGCTACTATTTGTTCAGAACGGAAATATTCCAAAAAAAATAGTAAAAAAATCTCAAAAATTTCAAAACTCTCTCAAAAATTTACCTATAAATACTACTTCAATTTAAATTTTCGAGAAATAAAAATGTCATTTATTTATTAAGATGAAATAGAAATACATATTTGTTCTAGGAGAAATAGATTGATAGTAAACTCTCTCTTTATTGATTGATAGGGAAGTCTTTATATATGCATTACATCAAGTATCCATGGTCATCAGGGATTCCATATCTAATAAAGTATCTAGACTACTAGTCTTATTGGGACAAGACACACCACGGAAGTTACGGAATTAACCTTCCTTGAACACTCCCTCTTGTGTCGCGTCCTCAATGGTGCATGAACTGTTGCCTCGTTAAAACCTTTGCCAGCAAACAAAAACCTCTTGGGCAAAAATAAAAGCATGGTCTAAGGAAAAAGAGTACAACGCACCGACTACAAGTATGTGAGACATGCATGACTAGACTCCCCCTGAAGTCTAGATGAGAACTCCCCCTGATAGTCAATCAGTCTTTGAGTTCGGATAAGCGACACATACCAATGCGCTTTACATGCTTCATAAATGTAGATTTGGGTAGAGACTTGGTGAACAGATCAGCTGCATTTTCTTCTGAGCTGACTTGCTTCACTTGGATATTCAAAGTCTCTTGCTGCTGCTGATTGTAGAAGAACTTAGGCGAAATGTGTTTAGTATTGTCACCCTTAATGTATCCCAACTTCATCTGCTCAATGCATGCTGCATTATCTTCAAATATGCAAGTTGGTCCCATCGTAGTAGACTCAAGTCCACTAGACTCTCGAATGTGAGATATAACTGAGCGAAGCCAAACACATTCTTTGACTGCTTCATGTAGTGCAATAATCTCAGCATGGTTCGAGGAGGTAGCAACAAGGGTTTGCTTGGTTGATCCCCAAGATATCGCCGTATTCCCAATGGTAAAAACATAACCTGTTTGGGAACGTCCTTTGTGTGGATCTGACAAATATTCAGCATCAGCAAATCCTACCATCACATCATTTGGTGTATCTGAGTAGGAGGGGGTATCGTCAAAGCCGTATCGGGACCACGACTTAGCATCCTTGGGTCCGGATATGTTGGCGGATATGGCTGCAGGAAGGCGGATGGCTGAGCCAAAGCCAGTCTTGGCGGATATGACTGGCTGATGGTGATCCGAGCCATGGTTTGTGCTGTTAGATGCAAGAGATCGACTAGATGTCGAATCTTGATGAGTGTATCGATAGTACAAGCCCATGTCAAGGGTTCCTTTAAGGTATCGAAAGATGTTCTTGATTCCAACCCAATGACGTTGTGTTGGCGCAGAGCTAAATCTAGCTAACAAGTTCACTGAGAAAGCAATGTCTGGTCTAGTACACTGAGTTAAGTATAACAAAGCTCCAATTGCACTAAGATATGGATATTCAGCTCCCAAGACCTCTTCGTCATCTTCTTTCGGACGAAAGGGATTTTTGTTGATATCCAGACTTCTAACGACCATGGGAGTGCCTGTAGGATGCATAACTTTGTCCATGTTAAATCGCCTGAGCATCTTTCGGACATATGCAGATTGGTGTATAAAGATTCCACCACTTCGGTGCTCTAGTTCTAAGCCTAGGCAAAACCGAGTCCTTCCCAGATCTTTCATCTCGAATTCGGATTTCAAATAGCTAGCGGTCTCATTGATCTCATTTAGAGTTCCAATGATGTTCATATCATCAACATAGACGGCTATAATGGCAAATCCTGAACTTGTTCTCTTTATGAACACACAAGGGCACAACTCATCATTCTTGTATCATTTCCCAATCAAGTAATCACTTAACCGTGTGTACCACATCCTACCAGATTATCGGAGTCCATATAGAGATCGTCTCAACCTGATAGCAAATGAACTTCGTGGTTTTTGCTCACTTGACTTAGGTAACGAAAGTCCTTCTGGCACTTTCATGTACATCTTCGTATCTAAATCCCCATAAAGATACGCTGTTACAACATCCATAAGCTGCATATTGAGTCTCTCTGAGACTACCAAACTGATTAAGTATCGGAAGGTAATAGTATCCATGACAGGAGAATACGTCTCCTCATAATCAATTCCAGGGCGTTGAGAAAAACCTTGCGCCACGAGTCGAGCTTTATATCGCTGGACTTCACCATTCTCATTGCGCTTTCTAACAAAGACTCATTTATGTCCAACAGGCTTCACGTTCGGCGGTGTAGGCACAACCGGTCCGAATACTTGCCTTTTCTTTAGAGAGTCTAGTTCAGCCTGGATTGCTTCTTCCCACTTCGGCCAATCCGCTCTACGTTGACACTCATCAACAGTGCGGGGTTCCATATCGTCGTCGTCAATGACTTCTTGAGCAACGGCGTAGGCGAATGCATCATCGATATACATGGAATTTCTTTCCATAAGATTGTGCATGCATAAGTAGTTTAGTGAGATTTCATTGTTCTCCAACATCAACGGTGAGTCTGAGGCGTCCCCCAGATGATTCAGAGTTGATTCTTGGACATAGGTATAGTCGGAGACAATCTCGTGTGACGGCGTCACAGTATCGATGATGAACGGATCGCTTTGTGCCTGGACACATGCCCTCTTTCTAGGTACATCCTTGGAACCGATTGGTCTCCCCCTCTTTCTAGGAGGATCCGAAGTCGACGCCGGCCCTCTACTTGGAGGTGCCGAGCCTAGGCTGCCGATGGCACCTAGGGCTGCGGGTCCGTGACCGGCGGCGCGTGCTCGCACATGGCGAGGAATGTTGAGCCTTGCAGGTACATTTGCAGCAGGTATGGTTGATCTTGTCACTTTCGCAATATCAGTAAAGAAGTCGGGCATCGTATCCGCCACCTTTTGTAGTTCCAATATGCGTTGTATTTCGGTCTCACACTGAGACGTACGGGGATCATAATGAGACATAGTGGGAGAGAACCACGTCAATTCCTGACGTTCACTAGAGACGGATGCGGCCCCATCTCCCCCTAACGGCGGGAAGGATGTCTCATTAAAGTGACAATCTGTAAATCTTGCAGTAAACAGATCACCTGTCATAGGCTCTATGTAGTGGACAATTGTTGGTGCTTCATATCCAACATAAATAGCTAATTGTCGTTGTGGACCCATCTTGGTACGCAATGGAGGCGTGATAGGCACATATACGGCACAACCAAAAGTACGCAGATGCGAAATATCAGGCTCGTAACCAGTTACCAACTGGTACGCACTAAATGGTTGGCTATCTGTGGGTCGTAGACGAATAAGCATAGCTGCATGTAATATTGCATATCCCCATGCCGAAACCGGCAAGTTTGTGGCCATGACAAGAGAACGAGCTACAAGCTGTAGTCTCTTGATAGTGGCTTCTGCAAGACCGTTCTGAGAATGAACGTGGGGCACGGGATGTTCAACTTCAATCCCAACTGACATGCAATAGTCATCAAAACATTTTGACGTAAACTCTCCAGCATTATCCAGTCTGATTGACTTAATCGGATTGTCCGGGTGGTGAGCCCGAAGCTTAATGATCTGAGCTAAGAGTTTAGCGAATGCACCATTCCTCGTGGACAACAACGCGACGTGTGACCAACGCGTTGACGCATCAACCAGAACCATGAAATATCTAAATGGTCCGCATTCTGGTGTTATAGGTCCACAAATATCACCTTGTATTCGTTGTAGGAATGGAATATTTTGTTTATTATCAATAGCAAAAGATGGTCTTGCTTGAAGTTTTGCTAGTGAACAAGCTTTGCAAAACGAACGATGAGCATTAGACATCGCTACAGAAGCATGAGAAGCAGGAGGAGGCCGAACCTCTCCTTGGAGCCGAGAGGCGGCTATCGACGGCATGGCGGCCGAACCGAGGCCGAGGCGCCCTCTATGCTTTTGTGATCGGAAAAATGGATGACCGTGGGAGCATTCAAAATACGGATCATCAGATCACGACCCGGATGACCTAGTCTATCATGCCAAAGCTTATAAGCATCGGAATCACATAATATAACAACATAAGATTCGTTGGCTCGAATGGTTGTGAAATACATACCATTTCGAACTCGCTTACACTTCTCCACTATGCGAGTGCGCATAGATTGAGTGGAGGTGATCAACAGATATTCAGTTCCATCTTCAACATAAGTGCTGAGGTGATAGTCGTTGTCACGCACATCCTTGAAAGCTAGCAAGGTTCTTGGCGCCTTAGGCGCATATAGGGCGTCCTCTACCCGAATTTCAGTGCCATTTGGCAATAAGAATTGAGCAGTGCCACGACCCTTAATTACGGGTCCAGTTCCTGTCATCGTAGATAACGATGATTCTCTTGGCGAAAAATCCGAAAACAATTGCCGATTCCTCAGAATCGTGTGAGTTGTTGCACAATCCAACAAACACTCAATCTCGCCTTGATACATCTACAAAAACAATGTAAATTGAATCAATAGTCTACTTTAGACTTTGGCGGACACTTTAAAGTAAGTGTACTGAAGCAATATATCATCACAAAATGAAGTGCATTAAGGCCAATAACATAGCCATGGCATCGACATAACTTGAGAGAAAGAGATAAGCCTCATTTTAATCACCGAATACCAACATTGATAATCATAGCCTAGGTCAGAGATTGAGACCGGACACCGTCGTAGGTGGCGTGGCCGAGCCAAGGCCGAGGCCAAGGCAAAGGCCGGGGCCAAGCCAAAGCCGAAGCTGTGGTAAGGCCGAAGCTACCCTGAGGCCGAGCCGAAGCAAGGCGAGTGGTGAGGGTCGGTCTGGCATTGAGGCAATGCGATGCGACGGTTGAGCTAAATCTGAAGCATGGCGAGTCCGAAGACACGTCGTTGCCGAGCCATTGATGCAAAAGTTGCATTTGTTCGATAGGCTATCGATTGTTGGTTTCAAAAACCGGATTCGGTGCTGAGCCAAGCTGGCGATTGACCATGGCGAGTGAGACCTAGCGAGTCGCGGCCAAGCGCTTATTGGCATTGGCGAGCGAGGCTTGGCGGATCGCAGCCAAGTTGGCGGATCGCGGGTCGCAGATCGCGGCCAAGGTGGCGAATAGCGAATAACGGATCGCGGCCAAGTTGGCGGATCGCGGATCACGGATCGTGGCCAAGTTGGCGGATCGCGGATCGCAGATCGCGGCCAAGTTGGCGGATCTCGGATCGCGGCCAAGTTGGCGGATCGTGGATCGCGGATCGCGGACAAGTGGGCAGATCGCGGATCGCTGCTAAGTTGGCGGATCGCGGATCGCGGATCGCGGCAAAGTTGGCGGATCGCGGATTGCGGCCATGTTGGCGGATCGCGGATCGCGGCCAAGTTGGCGGATCTCGGATCGCGGATCGCGGCCAAGTTGGCGAATAGCCATGGCGAGCAAGGCCTGGCGGATCGCGAGTCTCTCGTTTTGTCTTTGTGATCTTATTTCGGATATGAGTTAACATCACCAGAATTGTAGTGAACTCAAAATAATTATGTCATTGGGAATTGGACGCATTGAATCAATTTTGCTTTCAGGGATGTAAAAATCTCAAATCATTCGTAGAATAAGAGAGATTTTATTGATGACAACTCAAAAATACATCAAGGTTGTTCTAAATAGAGCGACTTATCGAACAAAGTCGTGATTTATTGACTATATTCTATCAAAATAACAATCAAAATCAAACTTGAACATGTATCTCATGACCTGAGTCAAATACTTATTCATAATCCGGAGTATCATACTCCTGAGTCCTACGTTTCTTGGTAGGTTGGAAGTCATCGATGGCGAAGTTCGCATCTTCCTCATCATATTCTTCTTCCTCAAAATCTCCTACATAGTGTGTTTCTTATTCTATGTATTGTTTGTGTTTCTTGTAAGCGGCTTGAATCTCTCTACTTGCTGTGCAATCGCGTTGAAGATGATTCTTAGAGCCACATTTGAAGCAAGGAGCCGAAGCATTGTTCGGCATATGGCCACCACGCCTGGGACCGGAACCAAAACTGTTCCTACGTCTGGGAGCGGCGGCGCCGCCACCATCCCTTGTCCAAGAAAGCTGTCGGCCACGGCCGACGCCTCTTCTCCCTCCTCGTCTGCCACGTGTTGCTCTTGGCGTACATGGTGGTGGTGCTTGACGTTCATGAGGTTGATGTTTTTGCTTAAAAGCTTTACCACGGGCTTGATGAGATTCCGCAATGAATTTCGGTCCTCGAGGCCTCTTATTGGTGGTAAGAATCAACTCATGGTACCTCTCCTTTCTTTGAAGCACATTCATCAAATCACTGAAGGTTTTGATAGTGCCTTTCTCACGGAGATCGCGGTACTGATGCGACAACATGGACGCAGATTCTGGGAACGTCGTGAAAGTCTTCTCCATCATATCATCATCGGTCTTTTCGACCCCACAAAAGCTCAAATCAGATTGCAAGTTTAGCATAGTCTAATGATATTCCTGGACGGAATCAAAATCCAATAAGCGGATTTGCTCCCAATCAGACATGAGGTCTGGGAGTTGTGCGTCATGCACATTGTCGAAGCGGTCCTTGAGGATATCCCATAGCTCTTTGGGATCAGTTTTCCTCAAGTATTGTTTCTTGAGCGTTGGATGGATATGGCGCCTGAGAAACATCAGGGCTTGTGCTTTCTGTTCAGGAGAAGCGTGTAAGCTTTCATCCTCAGGAGGGTTGATGGTGGCGGTAAATCTTTTACTAATGAAGGTGTTCTCAACATCTGAGACCCACCTCTTGTATTCCTTGCCTTGGACATCCAAGATGTCAAATTCTGGACGCTGAGTGTCAGCCATCTACAGAACACAAACAGGGAGACGTTAGTATATTTGAATACTAATCAAGTTTGATTGTTCTTTTAGAACAGTGCCAAGATATATCATGGTCACATAAATCGATGCTTAACGTGACTTCAAGTCACAAATGATATCTTCCCTTTGTTGTCTTTTTTTAAAAAAAAATACGTTATGGTTCACAGTGACATCACAGTCACAAGCATAACGGTGGCCGGTAACATCACAGTTACCCCAATAAACGTTGGCACCGGGGTGACTAAATCCCCGTATGCCGTCCCGAGAAGCGATAGAATCGGGATGAGGTAGCAGGGACACGGAAAGGTCCCAGAAGAAAAACAAAACTCAACTATTGAAATTTCAGAAGCGGGAACGTTTATAAAATATTTACCTCTTCAAGAGAAGCTTGATCAAACGAAACTTGACTCTTGGGGAAGCTTGTTTTCTTCGATTCTTCTTGATTTATTCGCAGCAACGAATAAGGCTTCGTGGACCGCTTGCTTGGCTTGCGAGCAATTTTGGTCTTCGAGGGATGCGTGCAAAGAATAGCACGCAAGGGAGGGCTGCTGGCGAGCGGGTTGGGCTGCAGGTGAGCCTGTCTGCCGAGAGGCAGAGGAGGAGCGGGTTGGGCTGCAGGTGAGCCTGTCTGCCGAGAGGCAGAGGAGGAGCAGCTCGTGAAGGCGGGCAGCGCGGATGCTGCTGAGAAGAGGCCGACGGTGCCGAAGGGAAGAATCGGCGGCCGACGGTAGGTTAGGGTTTCGAAAAAAAAAATTCGGAATTAGGGTTTTTAGGACTATTAGACGGGAGGCTACAACAACGTGCTGATAACGTGTTCTAGGAGAAATAGATTGATAGTAAACTCTCTCTTTATTGATTGATAGGGAAGCCTTTATATAGGCATTACATCAAGTATCCATGGTCATCAGGGATTCCCTATCTAATAAAGTATCTAGACTACTAGTCTTATTGGGATAAGACACACCACGGAAGTTACGGAATTAACCTTCCTTGAACAATATTAAAATTAAAACACATACTTAAAATAAACACAAGTTTAATAATCAAACACAAAGGGATTCGAAAACACATAATAAAACATATTTAGAGGATTTCACCATTTTCCACCCTCCAAATGTATTTCACCAAATCTCTTTGGAGCTCTCTATGGATGTAAACGGATTACTCGGAAATCTTATCGAAAATCTTCAATAATATCGAGTCGATAATGATACGCGGCACATTATTATTGGTGGTAAATCTATCCGGTAAAAAAAATTAATCATTTCACAACAAAACAAAATTGAATTGTTTAAGCAAATTGTTAATGGGTGTGTGAAAAAACCGATTTGTTTGAGCAAAATTTGAATTTCATTTGTTTGAAGCAAATTTTGCTTCTGGACCCACTATTTACTTGAGTAAGATCATTTCATGGGTGCGGATGCTTTAACACTTCATTTTGTTGTTGTTTTGTTATGATAGCCCGGATCATTGGTGAACCAGATGATCAGATTGTTTTGACTGCTAACCCACCTAGTTATGCAGCACCAGACGAAGTTGTTAATGCAAAAGTGGATGTTTACAGTTTGGCTTTTCTGCTGGTGGGAATCATTTTCAATGGCAAAACCTCTCATGAAGTGGCAAAGGTGATTGAGGACCTGAAGAAAGAAGAACCAGAATTCCCCCAGTCCCGGCCAGATGGTGTGCTGAAAACATGGACTGAACCCAGAAGAAAGACCAGCATTATCAGAGTTTCTGGATGTTCTACGAGAGAACAAAATTGCTATCGTGGACTTTGCATTTGTGGATCTTTATCTTTGGTACATCTTAAATATCACAAAGGTGTTGGTAAGCCGTGGAAGTGATAAACATATGATATATTGATTTATACTACATATGGATTTATACTAACATATATCGTATGTTTATCACTCTCACGGCTTATCAACACCTTTGTGATATTTAAGATGTACCAAAGCTAAAGATCCACAAATGCAAAGTCCACGATAGCAATTTTGTTCTCTCGTAGAACATCCAGAATCTCTGATAATGTTGGTCTTTCTTCTGGGTTCACTTTCAGTAATTTTTGTGTCCATGTCATTTGTTTCTTTGATGTTGTTTTTGCTACAAAGCCACTTCTTTGGGAAAGACCAAGCATTACTTTGAAAACTTTGAACCGAGTAATTCAGACCCACGAACTAGTACAAGCAACATATATATGTGATTGACAAAGAGCAAATCAAGTTCACGAATACATGCAAGTTATGAGGCACTACTATATGACGGCACGATCGAGCGCGCTTTACTTCATCATACACATTTATTTCATAATTTCATTTGCATGATCAATGATCCTTCATCTTCATAATATCTTGCATTGCTTTATTTACCACTTGAGACAGTGCATTATATGACGAACCGCCTTCCCTCAAAGCTTTTTCTCCACTTTGTTTTAGCTGTTTTACCCTACACCTTATTTCAAACCCATCTTTCTCCACCATGATCTTCCTCACCATCCTCTCTATCTCCTCCCTACCAATCACCTTCTTCCACGGCGGAACCTCTGACCGGACTGCCACCCCGAGCTCCTCAGTCAACAACGTGGCGTTCATCCTCTGCTCCGCGTAGAGCGGCCAAGCAATCATCGGCACCCCATTTGTCACACTCTCTAGCGTTGAGTTCCACCCACAATGGGATAAAAACCCTCCAACCGACGGGTGGCTTAAGATGTCCACTTGGGGTGCCCAAAGAGACACAACCAAACCCACATCGTTGGTCCTTGTCAGAAACCCTTCTGGGAAATAAGTTGATAGGTCACCCACACCTGAAGCAGAGGCATTAATTAATATCATCAAAGATCATAGAGACAATGTAAAGACATTAAAACCACAAGTAAAAACTGTAAATAACGAACTTTACCATTTCCGGAAGTGAAATAGGCAGCATCTGATTTTGTCGTGGGTGGCCGTACAACCCAGATGAATCTTTGTTGGCTCAACTCCAAACCCCAAGCCATCTCAGTCATTTGTTCATGAGACAAAGTCCCTCCACTCCCCAAAGACACAAATATCACCGACTCACTAGGTTGTTTGTCAAGCCAATCAAACAAGTCCTCATTAACCGTCCGACCACCTGATTGGATCGGTCTGGTTAACGGTCCAATCGGATAAACCGGCACCATTTTAGTCACACCACCCAAGAGCTTCTCATCTCTAAACGCAGCAAGTGTTGTAGGCTGCAGTTCCTCCCATATATTCAGCAAAATCCCATCACCGAGTGGAATATCAGCAGAAAATCGTATGTACTCAGAATACTGCTGGTCGGTCCGGTCCAGCATCGGGTGTACGACGTCTTCAGGTCGGACCGGCCTGCAACCTGGAATTTCGAGCAGTTTGGTTTGGTCCACGTACTCTCCTTCCACTTCCTTATCTAGGGTTGGAGAGTACGTCATGAGAGCAAGAAACCATGCATTGGAAGGAACGTAGACGTACTTAGAAATCCCTAGCTCGTCTCCGATGGGCAACGATTCGGTTCCGAAGATGTCCACGATGAGCATGGTAGGAGGACACGCCATGTCGTGCAGCGCCGATCGGAATGCAGGTCGTATCTCTCTCATCATGACGGCAAGGCACGTGACGACGGCCGCTTTTGGATCCACGAGGCCTGAGATGTCAACTGGAGGGAGCTCTACGACGTTGAGTTTCGCGGTCGTGGCTTCTTTGATGGTTTGGGACTCGGCTTGTGACTTGGATGGCAAGGCAAAGATTGTTACGGTGATGTTTTGGTTGGAGGCGACGAGGCGTTTTCCGAGCTCAAGGACCGGGATGATGTGGCCGAATCCCGGACTGGAGAGTATCGCTACATGTAGCTTGGAGTTTGAACTACTCATCGTTGCTACTTGCTAGTATATCTCAACAATTGTGTGTCTGGACTTGTAGTTGAGCTCAGTTATATTTATATGAGACTTATAAATACATGAACTACTTGTTTGTGTATCACACGATTCGAGATTTGATTTAATAAAATTATATTATCTGGCTGGGTACAAATTAATCTGCCGGTCGATCATGGCCTAACAGCTAGCCTATGTTTAAATCATTGTCAGTGATGATTCTATGCAAGATTTAGTGGCACTTAATTAAATGGTGAATCATTGACTAATGATCATACTGCAGAGAAAATTAGTATCATGCGTACGTATTAGGAGGCTAGGAATCAAGTTCTTATAGTTTAATAATTAAGGAAGAAATTTAGGCGTGTCGACCAAGTAAATTAAAGAGGATTTGATGATTAGGTTAATCTCAAACCAAGAAATTAACGAGTCTATGAATGACCCCCAATGATACAGGCATTAGGAGGGATTGGAGACAGTGGCGGATCCAGGAAATTTTGTCAACCAAGGCAAGAATTACTTGTCACTTGAAAATATAATCCACTTCAATTAAAAAAAAATACAATACAACTTTCAATCAACGATGAGACGGTAATTGTCCACGACGCGATTTCATATTTTGAAAACGCTGCATTATAGCATCATTACTAACGCTATTGAATATATCTTTCTCAATATAAACAAGCAAACTATCATTCAACCACTGATCTCGCATTTTATTACGAAGTGGATTCTTCACAATGTTCATAGCTGAGAATACTCTTTCCACTGAAGCCGTTGCAACTGGTAGAACTAAAGCCAAAGTTAGAAGTTTGTATACTGATGCATGTGTTATGTGCTTTCTAGTCTCCACCAATTTTTTTGCAAGACTACTGATTCCTTTCAGTTGAGAAAAATCATTGCTCGATCGCATATCATTAATGTAAATATCAAGCTTGTCTTCAAGTGATAACACATCTCTTTCAGAAAAATCTCTTGGATAAAATTGAGCAAGATGAAGTAACTTTTGCTTGTCAAAAGCAAAAAATGAATCATCTGGACTTAAACTTGAAACACAAATCAGAAGCTCAGAGTTTACCTCATTAAAGCGATCGTTCAAGTCTGAAAGTTGTGTATCGATCACAGAATAAAAGACATCCACTCGATAATGATGAAGGACTGTTAACTTTTCAGCCATACGTTGTGATTTCCCTTGAGCCACAAAAAGATCATCCATATTGGGAATCTTGACACCATGCTTGTTACAGAAACAATAGACCTTTTCAAGGAAATTATCCCATTCACATTCTTCCTCCCTCATTATTTGTAGTTGTTGCTTGCTTGCCTTAACTAAATCCATAGCATTGACAATATCTTGATCATTTCTTTGTAATGCTTGTGATAACTCATTCGTCACACCCAACACTTGTCTCATTAAAAACAAACAAAATATGAAGTGAAATGATTGCATTTGTGTTAGTAACAGATTACATTCACCTCTTTGATCAGCATATGTCACATCTTCAATAATCATTTCAATCACCTTAATTGTGGAAGAAAACATAGAAATAATGCTCAGTAAGGTACCGTAATGTGACCCCCAACGTGTATCACCCGGACGTGTAAGAGTACTTTCTTGATTCAGTCCTCTTCCACTTTGAAGCTCATTATTTTGAACAGCTTCTTTCAATTCATTTTGTTGTTGCTCTCGAAGAAGATCACGACGTTTACATGATGCTCCAACAAGGTTAACCACTCTAGTCACTAAGAAAAAAAATGAAGCAACTGCAACATGGTTTTTAGCTAGAGCAACAAGAGCAAGTTGAAGTTGATGTGCAAAACAATGAACATAAAAGGCACAATCATTTTCTTTCAAGATAAGTGCCTTAAGACCATTGAACTGACCTTGCATATTACTAGCCCCATCATAGCCTTGTCCTCGAAGATTTGATATGCTCAACTTATTTCTGGAAAATAGCTCATCTATTGCAAGTTTCAAGGACCGTGCATCAGTACTTTTAACATGTTGGATGCCAACAAACCTTTCAATTACTTCACCTTTATTATCTACATATCGAAGAACAACTGCCATCTGCTCTTTTACTGAATGATCTCGTGCTTCATCAACGAGAATAGAAAATGGAGCATTACCCATGTCAAACATGATTGCATTAAGGGTTTCAATAGTAGCTGCATTTATAATATCTTTTTGTATAGCAGGTGATTTCAACTATAGATTTCCACGAGCATTTTCAAAGGCGACAGCTTTCACATTGTCATTGTGTTCAGCAAGAAATTCTAGAAGTTCAAGAAAGTTTCCTTTGTTGATTGAGGATTCTGATTCATCATGACCACGGAAAGCAAGACCTTGTCGCAACAAGAAACGAACACAATCAATTGATGCATTCAAGAGAGTGTAATAGTCCTGCTTAGAGGCTTCCACCTGACGACTAATAACTGACTCAAGATGCTGCTTCTGATTCATTAGAGCATGGCAATTCAGTAGAGCTTGGTTATGAACACTACCGATAGTTCCAACATGATATTTAAGTCCCTGTTTATTCTTCCAATTGTCGTAACCTTTAGCAGTAAATGTATCGCCGCCTCCTTGATCACCGTGTTCTGGTTTAAAAAGATAACAACAGAGGCAAAATAAAGCATCTTTCTCTATGCTGTACTCTAACCATTCCAAATGATCATCAAACCAGGAAGAGTTAAACTTCCGTTTAGTTCCATGTATCTCTCTTTGAGGAAACTTATGGTTTCGAGGTTGACAAGGACCCTTGAGCAGATAACTTCGTCTAACTTGATCACGAATATTTGGATCATAATCCAAAATACGCTTTCGACGTGCAGGGTCTGAAGGAAGATTTTCCAAAACTTGTTCAAGTTCAGTTCTCATTGAACTTTCAACATCAACATTGGCCTTCCTCTTCTTCGTAGATGATGAAGGATTTGAAGGTTCCTCTGTTCTTGGTACTTTTTTAAAGTATTTCTCCATCACTGTAATCAACAATTGAATCAATTCCTTAAAAAAATAATTCTAATTCTGTAAACTCTAAGAACTATGTTTTACAATCAATTAAATGAATTTGAATCAACTTGTTAACGTTCTGTAATCAAACAATTGCTTACTTGCTAAGTTGCTATAATAGCAATTTAGGGTTTACTGTAGTTTACAAATTTAAACTATAAATACAATTCAATAAATTCTATCAAAGTTATCAAATAATCACTGAATGCTTTATAATTTCAAGCAACAAGTTTACAACATAATCAAATCTTCAAAGAAGTAAGAACTATTAACCAATGAATTAGAGAAAGAAAAAAAACAATGAAAAAATATGATTGATAAATTACTTCGCATAAACACTTACTTGAAAAATTAAAACTGAAATAGTGATCACTTGTAGACTTGTAGACTTGTAGTCTTGCGTTTGAGAATTTGGCCTTTGGGAGTTTGGGGGAGAGATCAAAGTTGAGAAGAGTCTTTTGTTTTTGGGAATTGGGGTCTGGGAAGTGGGAACGAAGAGACAAGAATCAGAAGATGATTTAGGGTTGACAAGTTCTTTATTAACTTGGGTTTTTTTTTTTACTGTAAGTAAAATTGTAAAACACTGACTTCTATCAATTAATTAAGGCCCAAATGACATCGTTTTGGGCTTAAACCAGAGAAAAGAAGAAAAAAAATGCAGATGTCTTTCATCGGTATCCTTCGCCGGAATCTGCTATTTTCATATGGGTTTTCTCCAGAAAAACTCATACTCCAAGCCCAGCAACAAAAACTCAGTATAGGCAGCTGCCTAACCTTGCCCACACTTGGATCCGCCCCTGATTTGGAGAAGATAATTACAAGAAGATGAAGACGTACCAAATGATGCGAGCTAGGGAAGAAAAAAAAAAGTGTAAAACTCTTGTTTGTATATGTTTTTTCTTGTGGCTTTTGCAAACAGAATCATTCTGATTTATACATATTGGAAATTATTTGTTCAGCCCTTTTCTATAATTTATCGATTGTGACTTGTCGGTGCGTATGTAACAAAGGATTAATTTTTCATTTTTTTTTTTTTTTTCAATATCATTAGCAGTTTAGTAAGTGTTCATTAATGGACTGTTCATAAGGATCCATGAAAAATGCCTTTATTTTTTGGCAAGATTACGTTATTATTACCACTGGTCACTAACTACCTAAAGAACACAATCCACTCGTTTTCCATATGAACAAAAACACAGCATTGAGGCTGGGCTTTGAGCATAATGAGGTCTCAATCTAGTCAATTCTATTATCATATCACTGTACCATGAAGCAGCTAGCTAGCAAGGGGCCCTATTTGATTATCACTAGTTCTCACTAGCTACCAGTCCTTTATCGATCTTCCAGAGGTGAAAGTGTAAGCTAATTTTCTTCTTCAGATTCGCTGTTAGCATTTTCAAGTTTCAACTATATATGTATGGTCGGAGACTCGGAGCAGTTAGTTAATTCTTTGCCGATTGTCTTTCTAATCACAAGTTTTAAGTACGATAATGGAAATTTTGATTCATCAAATTCTAAATTTAGCTCCGTCCTTGAGAAGAACAATGGTCGCATTAAGGCATGGTGTCATTGATGTGAATTTCTCATGTATGTAAAACGAAACCTAACAGTGAATTTTTAAAAAGATACTTGAGAATTGAGATTCAAAAATTTCCTTCTTTACAAATAAAAAACTATTTTTTTTTGTTGGAAATATAAATAAAAAAAAACTGTTAATAAGATTAATACGAGTCCAGAAGCCCAACTGAGGACAAGGGATGTGTGATATAAAAGCTCGAGTCATGAAGAACACCCGAACTTATGTGCAATTGTGCAAATATTGATCAACTATTTTGGGACACTAATTTGGGTTCAATCTTCGAATTTGGAAGTTTTTCTTTCTTGGGTCGAAATATTTGTTGGCCTTCAGTAGTCGTATACTAAACTAATAGTGTACGTGCTCTTCTGATCCGTCTCATTCACCTGGTGATCATGAGAATACCACCGTTCTTTTCTGTACACCCTTGACCCTTCCCTGTTAGATTAGCAGAATTACTCGCAAAGCTAGTGAACGTTGATTTGAAAGTTCTTATCGAGTCATTATTCTAAATTCGCCATTAGAGGACCTCCCTACATCACACACAACCTTTCTCTTAGCTTCTCTCAAAGTTTTCTCTCCCAAAAGTTGCTGTGATGCTAGTTTCATAGTTGCATATGTTCACCCATAGATCCCGCTGGGTAACAGAAACTAACATTGATCATTGAACTGCAAAGACTAGATGGGGGTGGGGGTCAGAAGCAGAGGCATCAATAATTGGTGGAAGCAAAACTGGTTGGTACACTGAGACATCAAGCGTGGCATAATTCACATGCATATTCACAGAATGCTACATATCACATGGCCAAAGGGACCCTCTCCACTTCTGGGAGAGGATTATCTTTCTTTCCTGAGATGCTCTTTTTGACCCCCCACAACTAACTCTCTCTCTCTCTCTGTCACAAGAAGGCAACAATCTGCAGGAAGCTCGTCTCTCACTATGATGTGTGTATGAGTGAACGTGTGTATATGAATGGATAAGAAAACGAAACCCTTTCTAGCCAGAATGATATCATTGACCCTACTGAAGAAAAATCACATTCAAACTTATTGCTGCAATTCATAGCCATCCCTCTACTACTGTCATCCCTATTTATGAATTCAGACCAATCTCAATAAGAACACGAAATGAATGATTGATGTCATGGATTTTGCTAATACAGTACAAAATGGTAACATAATGAGACTGTTTCTGACGGAAGGATCTAATAATAACAGCTACCTTCAAGATAAGCGTGTGTTTCTCCAATAGTGTAGTCTACAATGGATCATGTGAACAGAGAAGCTGCATTCTTTGTTTGAAGCTCATGACATAATCCCACTGACAGCTTAATTAGGGGCTTTCAATTCTTAAGACAGAAAGTAACACCCTCAGTTCTAACGCTATGTTCTTCCCCGGCACATGATACATTTGAGCAATGCAGGCTTTTCTCTGAGTGTGCCTGGAATTTTTCTCTAATAACCAATAGATTCAAAGAGATTAGATTCCTATAATGGCTCACGGAGAGAATAAACTGTACATTTAAGGAAATATACGATGCACCGAAAATGATTATGAAGTGATCCAAACTTGCAATAGAAGTGAATGTAGACACCAAGCAATCTCTGATCAGCTGCCAAAGTACTCGAAATGCCCAGTGAAATCCACATAAGGTCTTCCCTCTCATTCATAAACACACATTTTGAAGCTAAATCTTCCCGTGGATGATGCCTAACTATGCATCTTCCCATTCCCAAGTGTAAGCTCCAGATCTTCCACTCCAACCTCGTGAATTCTCTCACCCTCCCAAGCTTTCAGCCTACCACTCTCAAACTCAAACTCCGAGCCTCGTGCCCTCTCCACAGGGTTCCCCCAACCAATCCCCCCATGCCCAACAACAGTCTGCTGATGAACATTTTGTTCAGCCACCACCGGTTTCATAAGATTAAATGTGGGCGAAGGTGGAGCTACAGAAGGTACCCCTGTCTGGAAACTCACCCAACGACCGGAGTCCACTGTGGAAGCATCAGACTCATCACATTCTGGAATTGTGGCAGGTGCAAAATGGTGGCGACGAGTAGGGCTTGAAGGGGCAGAGGCTGCAAATAGGGGATGGCGCAAGGAGTTTATGCAGCCATTAGTAAGGGATTCCCAGTCAGGTTTCCGCTTTGATCCTCTAGAAGTTGGTGAAGAAAGAGGTGGTGTTACAGGAGCACTGTTGGAAATTCTTAGAGGAGGAAGATTTGTAGGAATGGAAGCCAAGTTATGCAGGAAAGGAAGAAGGTAAGAGGACGGGTTTTGATGGTAAGAGGAAGGATTTCCGTCGAAACGAGTTGGACTTGGGAAGGACGAGGACGATGGACTGGCATGGTAGGATGGTACAGGACTTGGGAAAGATGAGGATTGTGGGCTTGGTTGCATTGATGAACACGCACTCATATTTGTGGGAGTGCCTGCAATTTCAATTGGTGGCCTGCATCCCTGTGAGCAAAGATCATCAAACAGTAAGATTATGTTAATAAAAAAGAGAGCTCAATTGAAAGCTAAATCATCAAAACTTGTCCATCATTCGAATTTCAACATATTCATGTGCTTTGAGTCAATAGAGACTCATACAGATCTCATCACCAATAATAAAGCAAAAAAATGCAACAACAATTCACAGCCTTTGCATTAACAACTGATCAAATCATGAAAATGGCAAAACAACAGACAGAGTTCAGATCCTGAGCTGAACCAGAAGAGAGAAAAAGTTTTTTTTTCTTCTTCTTTATTTCAATTATATAAAAGAGACTAATTTATCAAGTTGCTCAATCTGTTCCTACAAGATTAAACTTCCAAAAGGGTAACTACTAATTACAACTGGATTCATAACACAAAACCAAACACCAACCAAAACCAAGTTCAACTCACAAAGATTCCCAGACAGATCTGTAGAAACAAAACAAAAGCAATCAAAACTGAAGCAAACTGATTACTACCTTACGGTAAGTGGTGCCATCTTCTTCAACGACCCAACCAGCTTCAGCACAAAGAGCTTTCAAGACCTCGTTGTTGTCACAGTGCTTGGGGAGCTTGTAGCTGCCCTGAGCTCTGAGGCCCGAGTATATCTTAGCAGCAATGGCTCTTCTCCTCCGCTCCCTCCTCTTGTTATTCTCTCTCTCCTTCCACGTTGGTAACCTCCCCGATGACCCACCGCCGGTCATTTTAGCACCACCTCTCCCGACTCTTCTGAGCTTTCTCTCTCTAGAGTCAGTTGAGAAGAAAGAGAGAGAGAGAAAGAAGAATCATAAGAGAGCACTATTGTATTGTGTGCCCCTCTCTCTCTCTCTCTCTCTCACGAGGAAAGTGTCTCTTTTTTATTCAAGAGAATTGTGTGAAAGGAGAACTGGATTCTTTCTCTCTTTTTTTTTTTTTTTTTTTTCTTTTTGCATATTTTTCTTTGCTCTATTTATACTCCGTTCACACAAAGCATGGAAGTGTTGGGCAATTTTTTTCCTTCTCCACGAGATTTGTATTAAGATCAGATAGGAGTGGGCATTGTATGTTATTCCTCTATGATATGATAAGAGGATTAGGGTTCTAAAGTCAAGATCAGATAGAGAAGATAAAAAGTAGAACACCCATTTGTTTATTAATAGTCGTTTATTTAATTTAACAAATTATTTTGTAGGAGTTTTAAATAGATTAAAACTCGAGTGCTGAACTCTAAATTTTAGAAGTTGAAAAACAATTTGAATAGAATTTTCAAAGAATCATGAGGTAGTGAATTGATCATATTGTACTTATTTCAAGATTTAGGACGATGTAAATATTTAGGTGTCAAGACCATATGATATACGTGTCTTCTGGTCTTATAATGAAGTTATCTATTCTTTGAAAAGAGATTTAGGTTGACTTGTTAAATTAGATTTCTAACACCGAAAAAGTTGCAAAATAAATGAGAGTGAAATGTGCGAATCGCACATAAAAGTATGAATGTGATCCCATTACCAATACTAGTTGTAGAACTTGACAAACATAGTAAGAAAAATCATAAAGTCATGATAAGGTTCTAGTGGATTATGGCCTCACTAACCCAAAAGCACTCAAATACTCAAAATAGCTAAAGGATGTGGATCAATAGGCAGCACATATTCACTAGATCAGCAAACACTGTGATCCCAGTTCTAAAAGAGGCAATGTTATGGCTCTGTCCATTATTGATGCAAAGTTTGAATGAGATTGACAACCTAAAGGAAACTACAAGTAGATTATAAATTATTCATCTCACCAGTATGACAGATGTAGTTCTATTCTCCTACAGTTTTAAGTACCCTAGTATTATCTGCATGCATATTTTATAGCCAAAACATATGTAGGAGAATTAACTTTGAGATACACATTAGCTTGTGTTTGTGTTATAAAGTTGAGAGCTTTTTTTTTTTTTTTTTGTCAAAAAAAAAAATCATTTCACTAAACATGAAACATATACATGAGATTTAGTTTGGAATAAATCAAACAAAAATACATGTAAACAACGTATATTCACAAGAGAAAAGAAATTAAACACGAATACATACGTACTTCAACAAATAACAGCTAAATTTTTTTTTATGAATCAAAACAATTCATAATTGGGTCTATATTGAATTCGACTAACAAGACTGTTCCGCCTCAACTCCTAATTAGTTTATTGAATTAATCTAGTATATAAGAGATTAATTTTGTAAATGAAGACGAAAAAAATGATCAGTATTGCTAAATCCATTGGAAGGAGCACGTGCGGATCCAGCTAAGGTTGAGAGGGATGTGAACGGTGTGGAGTAGCTGGCTTGACTAAAGGGGCTTGGCACACGTGCGGTGGAAGAGGCAGACAGACGGCCGTGCGGTGCCGTTTGAACGGGGACCAAACCCCGTGGTCTCATCCTTTTCCTAGAAAGGGGCTGCTCTTCTGATTGGTCTTCGTCGGTCCAAGAGACCCACGTGTGGGGGCTCCATTAACCCACGCCCTAATTAATTCTTAATCACACCTTAATCCTGATTAGTTATTATTTAACTCTGTAATCACCTGTCACTTTTTGGGTTATATACCAGGGTAAAGTACAAATAAATACCCGAAGTTTGAAGCTCATTTCAATTAAATACTCCATCTATAAATTATTTCAAATAAATACCCAAACTTTGAAGCTCATTTCAATTAAATACTCCATCTATAAATTATTTCAAATAAATACCCGAACTATACAAAATCCTACAAAATTTTCAACTCCGTTAGATATCCCGTTAAAATAACCGTTAACTTGTCTATGAAGGATGTTTGACTTATTGACTGGACCCGCTATCGAGGGTATTTTAGGTAACACAAACTTATTCCCGCTCAGTGTCTCCTATAACCCTAAACTTTCAGCTTTTTCCCTCAACATTTAAGCTTAAACGAAAGTTCTACATTGCAAACTGCAAAATGGAAATCAACTTAATTGTATGTAAACATAATAACTGAAACATAATAACTGAAATTTTTGTACAAAAATTTATTTACATACAATTAAGTTGATTTCAATTTTGCAGTTTGCAATCGTGTAGCTTAAATGTTGAGGGAAATAGCTGAAAGTTTAGGGTTATAAGAGACACTGAGCGGGAATAAGTTTGTATTGCCTAAAATACCCTTGATGGCGGGTTCAGTCAATAAGTCAAACACCCTTCATAGACAAGTTAACGGTTGTTTTAACGGGATGTCTAACGGAGTTAAAACTTTTGTAGGATTTGTATAGCTCGGGTATTTATTTGAAATAATTTATAGATGGGGTATTTAATTGAAATGAGATTCAAAGTTCGGGTATTTATTTGAAATAATTTATAGATGGAGTATTTAATTGAAATGAGCTTCAAACTTCGGGTATTTATTTGTACTTTACCCTATATACTACAACAGAGAAAGTCCTACAAACAACTGCTAAATTTGAGAAATGGTATGCAATCTCATCTCCATGTGTCAAGTTTGATCTAGCGACAATCAAACACTAATGTAACTGAAAAATTGTAAGCTCGATTTATAAATTACTTATTAATTATGATATGTAGTAAGTTATACTTTTTTTTTTGCCTGAAAAGCTAGTGGATTGAAGTACTTCTTTACAGTTTTTGGGTGAAATATGCAGGCTACCAGCTAATTGCAACATCAGATTTGGGAGTAGTATTTGACTCTATGCTAACCCCACAATGGCTTTGGACAAAAGCCTCACGTTGCCATATCCTAAGTAGTGCATATTCTAATTAAATAAATTTATAAATTTAGATGTTTGATTTTATTCGATGTAACAAATAAATTGATATGATATCACAGTTTATAAATTACGAAAGAAATAACTTCACGAGCTCGTGTGAAGAGAATGTGGCAAAAGAAAGATAGTAAGTTTGCAGGTATCTCAGATTTATTGTTATGTATCTGTGAGTTCTACCCGTAAATCATTTAATTATGTGTACATAATGTAATTTCACATTAACAAAAGACATAAAAAATACTTGTGGTATGACCGTATGAGAATGCACACTGTATAACAACAATATTTTTTCACTAAGTGATGTACTCGAGCAAACATGAAAAAGTTTTTTACTTATAACGAACATGAATACTTTTTTCTACAGGGTTGTTTGAAGAATTTTTATCGCTTGATTAAGACTAATCTCATTAAGCTATGATCACTTAAAAGTCAAAGACCATGACTAAATGCATACAAAGAAAGAAAAAACAATTCAAAGCAAAACCTGAATCAACGGCCAAAATCCAACACTCAAATCAACAAAATCCCATCAGCCTTGATCGACCGTACACGGAAAGAAAATTAAGCACAAGATACTTATAACACGCAAGAAGAATCAGTCGCGCGCGTTTTGGAACGACCCAAAACAATGACGATCATAAATGGAATCGCAAATATTTAAAAATTAAGAAGAAAAAACGTAGGCAACTAGAAGACCAGAATGGTCGTGCAACCAACGTTATTTGAATCGAGTTCAAAGCTGTGTCATCTACTCAGATCCGCCATAGATGCAGAGGGCTTGTACTTTCCGAGTTTTCAGGAGGGCAGTCGGGTTCTTCTTTCATGGGCCTTAAACGGGCTTACAGATACCCGTCTTCCTCTTTTCGATCAACAACTGGTTTCTTTGGACTCGTGGAAGCCATGAGGTCTGTTGTTGACAAACCCGTGTTGTTGTTTGTTATTTCAGCTTGTGTATCTATGTTAGCTTTTAATTGGTTATATTTATAAGGATTTGATTGTGTTTTGTTGGGTGGTTGATGGCTGAAGTATCAGTTTTTAGTTTCCGATAAGTTTGGAATTGGTAAAGTCAAATGCTTTTTCAGTGTTCTAGGATTTCTGCCATTGCTTTCAGATCTGGCAAGCCACTTCACACCTTGATACATGGTTTCTATACTGTTCCGGAGTATTGAAACTCCAAAAACATGACTAATCTATCGGCTCTTGGCTTAGGAGTTTCAATGCTTTGGATCACTATAAGTTACCGCCTTGGTACAATGAAGTGGTTACCATTTAAAGGATGCTCTTTATTGTTATGAGATGAATGTGCCTGAGTTTTGATTTGGTTTCCAAAAGGAACTGGTGTTAAGAGATGAATATGTCTAAGTTTTGATTTGGTTAGTCATTATGGAATGGAACTAGAGTGTTTATGGTAAAAGTATTTCAATGTAATGAAACAGAAAGTTCCTTTACAAGGTTTTACTAATTTTTCAGTTTTGTTTACGAACGTGTTTGTCAACATCATGGGGATATGATTGTGTTGGATTCATATTCCCCTGAAATTTTGGATTGAAGAGAATCCCTTTAATTATGATTCAAGATTATGTACTCATATAAATTCTTCATGGAAGAGTTCCACAGTTGATTGACAGTGTTTTCTCTATCCTGTCAATATGTGTTGTTTGCACAGAACAAGAAAGATTTTGGGGGTTTCTCTGTCTCTTATTCTCATCAACATGGCTGCTATTATGGAGAGAGCTGATGAGAATCTCCTCCCATCTGTATACAAAGAAGTTAGTGAGGCTTTCAATGCCGGGCCATCTGACCTCGGATATCTCACATTCATCAGGAACTTTGCACAGGGAATGGCATCTCCCCTTGCAGGTGTACTAGTCCTCCTATATGACCGCCCCACCGTGCTTGCAATGGGCACTTTCTGCTGGGCAATATCAACTGCTGCTGTGGGTGCAAGCCACCATTTTGGTCAAGCTGCAATATGGAGAGCAGTGAATGGTTTCGGGCTGGCAATTGTTATACCGGCACTTCAGTCTTTCATTGCTGATAGCTACAAGGACGGCGTGAGAGGGGCAGGATTTGGGATGGTGAGCCTTGTTGGCTCTTTGGGTGGCATTGGAGGTGGTGTTGTGGCCACGCTTATGGCCGGTAACATGTATTGGAGCATACCTGGATGGCGTATTGCCTTCATTCTAATGGCAGCATTGAGTTCTCTAATTGGTTTCCTTGTGTTCATGTTTGTGGTTGACCCTAGAAAAATAGTTCCTATCACTCATGGTGCTGACCAGAGTTTCGAGAGGTACCTTTAAATTTAAATCCCTGAACAAATTGTGGATATTGTAATTGCGGGTGAAAATAGAGTAATTTGGGTGCTTTATGTTGTAGGGATGATTTGCTCATAAAGGGCACTAATACTTCAACTGCAGCATCAGTTTGGATGGAGTCTTGGACAGCCATGAAGTCGGTTGTTAAAGTGCAAACATTTCAAATAATCGTCCTGCAGGGCGTTGTTGGGTCCTTACCATGGACTGCCATGGTGTTTTTCACTATGTGGTTCGAACTTATAGGTAACTACTACTAATGCAAATTCAGTTCTGGTTTCATCATGTACAAAGTTTAACTTCTAGTCCATTTTCAAAGGTTTTGATCACAACAGTACAGCAGCCCTCCTCAGTCTCTTTGCTATTGGATGTGCTACGGGGTCTCTTCTTGGTGGAATAATAGCAGATCGAATGTCACGAATCTACCCCCACACCGGCCGCATCATGTGTGCGCAGTTCAGCACCTTCATGGGAATCCCATTTTCATGGTTTTTACTCAAAGTAATCCCACAATCAGTAGACAGCTTTTACACATTTGCTGTCACTCTCACCCTGATGGGTTTAACTATCAGCTGGAATGCTACTGCGGCAAATGGTCCGATGTTTGCTGAGGTTGTTCCTACCAAACACCGAACTATGATTTATGCATTTGATCGCGCATTCGAAGGATCATTCTCTTCTTTTGCTGCTCCTTTGGTTGGAATTCTTTCGGAGAAGATGTTTGGCTATGATGCAAAGTCTGTAGATCCAATTAAAGGGTCTACGAGGGAGGCCTTTGCATTATCTCAAGGGCTTATTTCCATGATGGCAGTTCCATTTGGTTTGTGTTGCTTGTTTTATACGCCTTTGTATGTGATTTTCAGAAAGGATCGGGAGAGTGCTAGAATTGCCAGTGCAAAAGAGGAAGAGATGAGCCTGCCAAGTGAAATTAAGTATTCCTTGGGTTGAACGAGCAGCAAATATGTGTGAAAATAGAATACCTCTGACTTTACGTTTTTCATGCCTATGGCATTTCTTAGATTTAGTATTTGAGGTTACACGCATTCACCTGGATTATACAGTGACAAGTTTGAAAAGACACTGTAAAGAATCAGACCCTTTTAGCTTTGAGGCTTAGAGACTTGTGATAGGAACCCAATACCTTTCTGAAAGTGTGATTCATTGGTGGTAAGTGCCAAGCTCAATACACGTCTATGAGACTAAGAACATTATGTTCAATGTGATTCGATTCTATGTAACAACTTTAAAACCTCAGGGAATGCTCGTGTATTTTTGAAACCTGAGGGGTTTGTAAAACCTTGATGGAATGCTAAAGAAGAAGAATAAGAAGTGCTTTTGCTGTTGCTAAAAATAAAAAATATCATGCTATTGTTTCCTAAACTTTTTCTCTTTGAGCATATAATTCTACAAAATATGTTATCGGCGACGTGCCAGTACGAAGAGAGATGCAGAAACAAAATCCGGGAATAACAAACCAATGTCCAGGACGAAGCCACTGCCGAAAACACCGTGATTATTGTTTCCAAAACTTTCAAATTTTTCCTGTGGTAAAATAACTACTACTCTTATATAAAAATAATCAATGGCCTTGTTGAATCTATCTCAAGCATAAGCTCCAGATTGCAACATAACTAGTACTCAAAAGACGGCGTATCAAGTACAAGCATTCTATCCTCGTTACACATACATATAGTAGAATAATAGCATCACCAGCATCACAAAAGTTTATCTGTTTTTAAATACCATAATTTCATCCATACTTGAAAGAAGATGAAAGAAAACGCAGTTGGCACGATAAATATTACAATTCCACATCCATCTCAAGATAATAAGTCCATTAGCACTTTGGTGTAACCAAATAAAAGTTATATGCATCTTGGGAATAAGGTCTGTCCCACATATCCACCAGTCATTGCCCTTCTTACATTGGACTCAAACATCTTTGGGTTGTCTCTTAAAACTGCAGCTGCATCATGGTTTAGGGGATCCTCATGATTTGGTTCCTGCAAACAAAGTTGAAGGGAAAATAAGCAACATTTTAATACCAGAGGCTAACTGCTAAAATAGCCTGGTATAGCATATTCATGTACTAAGTTTAAAAAGTATATTCACCGTGAAAAGATGATACAATCCATAAACAATGGTGTTTATGTTAAGGACTGGTTTCCAATCTTCTCGTAGGATGTTGAGGCAGACATTTCCTTCCAAGTCAATATTAGGATGGTAGACCTGAGAATTGGTTGTACCATGTATGAGGACAATGTTGAATGTACCATACAAGTGAATCAACTAGAAGGAAGGTAAAGAACAAAATTGTGATGTACCTACCTTGGTCTTACACTTCACTTTTGGTGCCTCATGTGGATAGATAGGTGAAACTTCGAAAGAAAACAAAAACTTACCACCTCTGTCAGACAAATGAAAGAGTATCAGAATACTATCATTTCACTAAATGAAGACTGAACGAGACAACCCACTACGCTATTGATTGTGTTCAAGTTACAAGATTCAACAAGCTCGGCACTTGAAAATCCATGGACATATGTATAAACAGTATATGTATTAGCCACTTTAGCCTGGTATAGTGTATTCATGTACTTGCTGTCTAAAATTGGTACTTCCACTTTCAAAAGAAGATTCTGTTAGACAAACGATTGGAGACAAAAAGTAGAGCAATTCTTACGTGTAGTATCCTTCATCCGGTTTAACTGAAACCTCAAAGTTCATAAGATCATCCTTGCCATTGGGAAATGATATTGCACAAGACTTTGGTAGATTCAGCTCAGATATGTCTGCAACAGATACCAAAACAAAGGTACTTACTGTTAAACAGATGATAAAGTTCAAGAGAACAGCAATGCAAATAAGTTGAAATAGACAGTAGAGAATGTGGATAATGGGTCATCATAGCAACAACATTAAAACATGCAAATGAATGTTAGAAACCATTCCAATTGTAGTCAAGTTCCAAATTACCTCAACTTCATATATCAACTCAGTCTAAAGAAAGAGGATACACTCAGCATTCCATTTGTTAGAAACAGTTACGTCATAAATTGACTTACTCCAAAACCTGAGAACCCGTTTGCCAAGTCTTATAACTAAACCAAGGATCGATAAGGATGTTCTACATTCACCAAAATCAACCATAAAAACAGTATATTACAACACTCAAACTCCTCATCACCAAAAATTAAAACTATACAAACATTCCATGTGATTCAAATTGATCATTCTTCAGACTTACAATCAGAAATCACAAGCATACAAAAACTTCAGCAAAAAATGAAACAGTCTCAGCAGTGATCACAAATAGAACAAATCAAAGTACTATAGACAACATAAACCTTTATGAAGGCGCAATTCTCCAGCGCTTTGCCTCTTAAGAGGTGACCCTCCATTAGCTTCAGCAAGCTCCTTCTGCTTTTCCTTTACCTTAAAAAGCCGAATCATAGCTACACAAAGTAGAAACTAATCAGCTATAGGGATCAACACTAGTGCTACACAACAACAACATAATAAGTAGCCTTGAAATGAAAAAAAATATATCATAATAAGACAACCTGCTATTCACTGGTGACTGCTCCTTCGTCTCCTTTGCCCTTCTTTATTGGTCTGACAACTACAACTGTAAGAATTCTTAGAATTAAAATCACGGTCTTAACATTAAAAGTTTAAATCAAATTCTGTGATTGAAAAAGAAGTTCCTTAAACAAAAGCAGTGATTCCAAATTGTTAAAACAAACCCACAAAATTTGCCCTTTTGAAATTAGGGTCAGTTCATTAGCACAAAAATCTTGTATTGGAAGACAAAGCATCTAAACAGATGATATAGATAGTTAAAAGATAAAAGATCAAAACTTTGATGAAACGGAGAAACAACACTAAAATCTAAGATTAAAAACAATCAAGATAGACATAAATTGGGCATTGGAGGACAAGAAAGTTACATACTCTAAGCACCCAGAATGCGATTTAGGATATATATAATAGAGGAGAAGAGTAAGAAAGATTTACAGGGTTATATATAGATGGTGAGAAGAAGGTGGAGAGAGAGAGAGTTGGGGATTGAGTGGGAAAGTGATGAAGGGGACGACCTGTCGTTTAGGTGTTTTGGGAAGTGACTCGGATTTTTATTGGGATCCAGTACGATTATATATACTTGTTGCTTTATTTCTACGCTAATTTTTTTTCAGGTTGAACATGGATAAGGTCCAATGCCAAAAGGATTGGAGAAGAAGAAGATGGATAAGGTCCATACCAAACCAAAACAGAAGATATTTTAATCATGTAAATTCAAATAATTTTTTAATTTAAATCAGAGTGGTATTTATAACATCGAAAACATAATACAATTACATTAAACGTGAAACTTATAGAGTCGAAAATATAATGTAATTGTATAAATCGTTAAAAATACTTATACATATCACTATGACGCAACCGTTTTTTTTTTTTTTTTTTTCATACAGCTCGTTTAGTATGGTTTAGGATAGCTAAACAAGTCCAATACTGACACAAAGATTACTTAACATAGTAATACATTTCGAAAAATTGGTTGACCGATTCATGTTGAACCGGATCCATACACAAACTCATACTGGATCCATCTCTTTCTCACGCCATTCTCCGTCATACTAACCAACGTAACAACTGTCTTGTATGATCGATCCGGCAGAACAACTTATGTTTAACAATACTACTTTCTATATATCTTCATGTTTGTTCACAAGTATAGGCCGAAAACAAAAGAAAAACAAGATTCACACATGTAATCACACACATCTAACCTTCGCTAGTTATCATTAGGATAGACTGGTCGGTCTGACCCAAAATTAACGGGCCTTAGTCAAGACCATTATGAGCCTTAGCTAAATTGTTATTATATCAAGCTTAGTCTAACTGTGATTTTCACCATAGATTTGAAGCCCAAGCTCTGCTTAGCTAGTACTGCCACTGTTAAGCCAAACTGCGCTTCTTAACAGAGTCCAATGTAAAGCTTGCAGAGCAGAAACAAAGCTCCAAGCCTTCAAGTCTGGTGTCATCATCTCCGGCCTCATTAGTACGTTAAGCAAACTGGTATTTCCATTGTGTTGTGATTTGTATTCATCAACTTGTTACAGAAAGGGGTCAAGTTCTCTGGCATTGTTGATTCTTGTTAACAGAATTTGTTTCTGATTTCTCTGGAGGTGATCGATCATGGCTCTGGATCTGCACCAAATGTCCGGTCTCAAATTTGTGGGCAGAATCATAGCTAAGTTTTTCATCTTCATGCACTGTCTTCTTGTACAAGTAAAGAATGCCAATACATGATAGTCAGTTTTTGAGGGTCATGGAGATCCGATCCCTCCCAGCTTGGTTTACTTCTTGTCATTTTTTGAGAGCCTTACTCTCTAGCTTTTCTGGCTTTGCTGATATTACAAACTGGACGTTACTTCCAATGTCTTAATTTGCAGAATACAAAGGTCGTTGGCCACCATGTTTGTTTGGTTCTCAAACTGCTGATGCCAGAAATGGACCTGCAGCATATAATAATGAAGCAAGGTTTGGTTCAAATGGACTAAATAGGAGAAAATGCGCATTATTTTCTCTTAAGAAAATGAAAATTAGTGTATAATCTCATTGCTGCAAGACCACTTTGGATTCAGGTTGCCTGGGTATATCGCTTTCTTCCCATTAACTAGTTGATGAAACAGATTGCTAACCAGAGGTCGAGGAGCTACAAGTAGTTGATTACGTACGTTCGTTCCGAGTTCTGTTTAAACATGCTTTCAATGTTAAGTTTGTTGTGCCGACTACTCCATATCTGCACTATACTATCTGTAGAGTGCAGTTTTTTATGACTGCATGCATTCGTTGTAATTAGGTTTGTTTTGGAGTTTTGGATGACTGCAAAAACCTCAGTCTCAGAGGCATACATGTTATATATCATCTATAAAGGTCCGTGTAACGCCAGTATAACTTAAGAATAAGAGTAATGTTAGGTGAATCATATTTTGACATCCCACTTAGAACTTACCTTATGCGTCAGCTTATATGGTACAATCACATCATTTAATGAAACACTCTAATTAGGTGGTGACACGTTATGTACATGCCACATAGACTGACACATAAAGTGGGTTTTAAGTGGGATGTTAAAATGTGGTTTATATAATATTATTCTAAGATTAATTAGAACACAATGGTTAGCTGGCCGTAAGCTACGGTTTGAAAAATCTTTAGTGGTATAAGATAATGCTACATGAACCATTGTTTTAAGTATTATATGTGTCTCAACTTATAAGACAGTTGATGTGATATAGACTTGTTATTTAAAAAAAAACTTGTGATAGGTTGGACTTACTCCCACATATGTCACATTAAGTTTTAACTATGATGGAGGATATTAATCCAATCAACCCAAATCCTATGATGCAATACCTAAGCTATTTCATTGCATTAGTTCCTTTATGACAACTGATTTGGAGCATCAAGCACTCGGCTAATTAAATTGTTAAGAGGAATGAGACATGACAACAACTGGTAACTCACTGCCTGATCCTTCATTAGTTTTGTCAATGAACTACAATGTAATCTACTTGACAAGTCGTTTCATGCACAGAACTTTCCATTTTATAACATGAAATCATTGAAATTTTGATCAAAAGATCGTGGATTTTGAATGTGATGACCATGTTTTGGACTTCTCATAGCAATATGGGGAATATTGTATTGCAGTCAAAATAAGTGATCAAGAAAAAAATGTAAGAGGGACTCAGAGCTATTTTCCAGGAGACAAATCTACGAACTCGTCCTAATTGTCCAAGAAATAGACAGATCTAAGAGCTAGTCGTAAATATAATCTTTACTTATAGAGTTGAATATTCGATGATGATAATTGGAGGCAGGGTATCCATGCGACTCTTTCAGTAATCAAATAATCAAAACATTGCTTTGTGCTCCAAACACTAGTCTTTGCTGTATTTTACGAATTGCAACATATACTCTTTGGTTTAATAATTAAAACTAATATATAGTTTCATACAAGAATCTTTTGTGTTCTAATGATCTAATCAATCTAAACAAAAAAACAAAGCAAAAAACAAAACGGCATCTATGAAATGTAGTGCATGTGAATTCCCCCATATTCTTGTTATCATCATTGATAGCGCTCTTGCCAATCAATTTGCCTTTTTTTTTTTTTTTTTTTTACAGACATTATGATGTTTCTATATTGAAAAAATTGAAGAAATTTGCTGAATGTATGTATAAATCTATATTTGCTGAATTCTAAATTGAAAATCAACCACAATTCTTACGAATTAAAAAAATTAATCGAGATTTATCCGCTACGTTTTCTTATATAAAAACATAAACTATTAGGCGGAGAACCACCTCTCCAAGGAGCTTACCCAATTTCAAAATGTATACAACCATGTTTGTGTAATCAAAGAGGTTGTTGCCACCCAATTTTTCACCAATTTTATTTTGAATTTTGCTAAATTTATGATATTACCATTCTGAAGAAATCTGAATTAAATTTGCCAAATGTGTTTAAAGTAAGCCAAAATATACATGCACCGGAGGCACATGGCAAATCGGTTAAGAAATGAAATGCCAATTGTCCACAACTCCATCATCCTCCCAACCCAAAATCCTATCCTCCCGAGTCCCTCCTCCTCCTCCCTCACTTCTCACTCTCTATTGCTCTTCCCACTCTCTCTCTCTCTCTCTACACATTTCCATATCTGTTATGTAATCACCAACTCACACCCCGACTTCCATGACTCACCCCCCGGCCTTTGATTTTTCTGCGAAACTCACACATCTCCATTCTCACTCTCTCTCTCTATATATACAGCCCCTCTTGCTCTCTCACACTTCCACTCCCAAAAGTTCATTTCTTTGACCACAACAATGAGTTGTGTCAATCTGAGCTCATGGAGCCAAGCCTCCTCATTGTTGAACCGATCCAGATCCCCATCTCTCCTCCTCCTACCCAACCCGACCCGACCCGTCTCCTTCCCCTCCCCCAAACGCCGCCTAAATTCCATCACCGCACTCCTCACCAAACAAGACAACCTTAACTCACACAAAAACCATGAAGCCGACAAACAACCGCCCTTTAACTTCAAGACTTACATGGTCGAAAAAGCCGACACCGTCAACCGTGCCTTAGACGCCGCAGTGGCCCTCCGTGACCCGGTGATGATCCACGAGGCCATGCGCTACTCCCTCCTCGCCGGCGGCAAGCGGGTCCGACCCGTTTTATGCCTCGCCGCGTGCGAGATCGTCGGAGGTGACGCCTCCGTTGCGATGCCTGCGGCCTGCGCCGTCGAGATGATCCACACCATGTCGTTGATCCACGACGACTTGCCGTGTATGGACAACGACGACCTCCGCCGCGGCAAGCCCACCAACCACAAGGTCTACGGCGAAGACGTCGCCGTTTTGGCCGGCGACGCGCTCCTCTCCTTCGCGTTCGAGCACCTCGCCGTGTCAACCGCCGGAGTCGAGCCTTCTAGAATCGTCAGAGCGGTGGAGGAGCTGGCCCGGTCGATCGGGTCGGAGGGCTTGGTGGCGGGTCAAGTAGTTGATATCCATTCGGAGGGGGTATCTGATGTGGGGCTGGAGCAGCTGGAGTATATACACCTTCATAAAACCGCTGCACTTCTGGAATGTGCGGTTGTTCTCGGGTCGATATTGGGTGGTGGGTCGGATTCTGAAATCGAGAAGTTGAGGACTTTTGCTAGGTACATTGGTTTGTTGTTTCAAGTTGTGGATGACATTCTTGATGTGACCAAGTCTTCACAGGAGTTGGGGAAGACTGCTGGGAAGGACTTGTTGGCTGATAAGGTGACTTATCCTAAGCTGATGGGGATTGAGAAGTCGAGGGAGTTTGCGGAAAAACTTAATAGGGACGCACAACAACAGCTTGCGGATTTCGACCTCGAAAAGGCTGCTCCTTTGATTGCTTTGGCTAATTACATTGCTTACAGGCAGAACTGAGGAGGTGGGGATCTTGTTGTTGTAATTTACTACAATTGGTTGTATTACTAGAATTTAGAGTCTCTCAAATACATTGGGAAGTAGCTGGGAGATATACACATTTTTACATTTTCAAATCTGTGTCAAAATCTTTGTTCAATGTGGAATTTGTATTTGTTACTTTCGTGCTTTGCGTATTGCATTCAACTGTTGTATGATGTCTGAGAAAATTGTGGCTAGGTATGAAAATGCACAAGTAGAAGTTGGTTGTTTCTGGCCAAGTAGAAGTTGAGTTGTTATACAAAGCTGAATATATCGTACCTGTTGAGAGATAGAATTGAGTCATGGAGGTGATCAAGCATTTGGAGGAAATCTGTTACTTCCATATATCAGGAGTTGAATGTTTTAATACTTCGGCTTTTCAATTTGACTGGTATTGTAGAGTATTGTGCACCTATGGAAATTGACTGAGCAGGTTCATTAGTTTGTTTTCTCACATTCTGGTCATAGTCAACTCATGAGTCGCATTCTTTGGGTGGGTGTCTTCTTTTCGGTTCTAAACTAAACTCCTTCCTAGCTCTCCCAGAATATGGTGCACTTCGTATGAGTGTGTAACTGCACTAGCTATACTTATCACGATAAACAAGGTAACCTGAATCAGAAGGTAAGAATGGAATGCATAGTAAATATTAAAGGAGCTGAAATTTGGAATCAGGTTGGTATTGGAGAATGTACATTCTAGCATCAAGAAGAATCATCGTATATTATTTCTGTGTTTGTTTGTCTCGTTTCTTCTTCTGTTAATGAGAATTTCAAAGTTTCATCTCAAAGAATTAGGAGGAATTTCATTCCGAACACCAATCATGACCCGAGGAAATTTTTGTTTTATTTTTGTGTTCAGTACTGGAATTTCCTACTTATGCTCAACTCTGAATCACTGACCTTTCTTCGAGGGTCTCAGAAATCGGGTTCTAATTATTAAACTCAAACCTAAACTCATTTTTTTTCAAAACTCAAGCAAATTCACATTTTACTCCCCTCTTTTCAGACCCACGTCTTGGTTCCGAGCCAAATCTGATGAAAGAGCTTAATACAAAGAATTGATATATACACTGTGTATGTGTAAGCAATATGTGCTGATGAACTGAGAATGGAAAAGTGGAAAAACAAACCTGTCCCAGTTTGGACTATATTAGTATATTGCATATCTGATTGGTCATATGGTTTTTCTATTGAAATCGGGGTTGTGATCTTACAGAGTTTTTTGCACCTGTGGTGAGTCTGGGACTCTTGTCTTGTAGGGAGTGCAAATTAAGAATAAACAAAAGAAGTAGGATAAAATAATAGGGGTAATGACATGTAGACACATTACAAACTGGTAAAATTATGATTAGCACAAAGAAAATATACGATAAAAACTAAGATCAAGAAGGTTGACATGCATCAACATGACAACATCCCGTTAGAACTTAAAACGCTACTAAATAAGATATGAAATAAAATAAAATAGATAGATTTTGGCATTTGGCCAATCATCGTCCAACTGCCAACAGTTTGATTTCTCAAATTCAATCTTACACAGCAAAAATGGGTAAAATAATTAGTATTTTGAGCATGTATATGTATACTAGATAGTTTTCCGATTGTAAAAAGAGCAAATACTCTAATACTGCACATAAATTAATTAGAGAATTAGGATGAAGATTCAGTCGTGATTTGTAAATGGGACGCATATAATACAAAAATACATTAAAATATGTAATAAGACACTTGTAACAAGTGAAAATCAAGTATATAAGAGCATTTCCAATAGTTTTTCTATATTTTGATTTTTCTCTATTTTTATAGGAAAATAAGGCTACTTGGCTCCAACAACTTTTCTAAAATTATCTCTAAAATTAATAGAGAATGTGAGGAGAGAGAAAATGAAATTTTCTAAATTTACAACATTCTCTAAAGAAGAAATTTGGAGCTTAGCCTAAAATTTCATTTTCCTATTTGAAATATGAGTTCGTAATTTGTATTCCTGATTTGGCGTCAAGGCATGCCTTATGTGCATATTGGAGAGATTAGATGCCAAATAACTGGAATTGTCATCAACACAGTCATGGCACCGGCTAGTGTTAACCTTGTACGTTGTCACACTTCAGTGAACGCAATATAGTTGGTAAGGCAGATCGTAATATATTTTCATCCGAATATGGACTGTGGGTTCGACATTGGCTGCAAATTGACCCAGGTTTCATTGAGGGATTCAAAAATTACAAGTTGTGCAGGCACTTTGTTTACTTGCGGGGAAAGCTATACAGCATAATGTCACGAGCTTAAGTTTGGCGACTTGGGGGAAGAATCCGCACGAATCGTATTTTTTGAAGAACATATCGAGAGAGAATTGGTTAGACAATGTGTGGTTGGTAAACAAGGATCGGTTTTTTAGCAAGGTGCGGAATGTATCGCGACTCGATCGTTCGTGCGGCCTTAGAGTCTCCAATGCCTTGTTAAGTACCCTAAGTAAGTCTTCACCTCTAACACAGCGGAATAGGCCGAACACACTCGCAATGATGTTAGAAAGGCTAGAGAATGGAAGAAATGAAGTTATATTGAGTTTTGGGAAACTTTACAAGAATTGTAAAAGTTCCTGAAATGGATGTTTTTCCCGTGCCAAGCCAATGTCGCCCCGGCAGCTTATATATAGACATGGCCAACCGACCTTGGCTTGTCTCCGGAATTATCTAGGCCTAGCTAGATATATACAAGGGCACTCTAGATCTTTCTACACACACTAGAGATGCCAAGACTATACAAGAGTATCCTAGAACAATCTAGACACGTCGTATCCTAGAAAGTCCCGGATAAGCTGACTTTGCCTCGCGTGGCCCTGCACCACGCTGCTCCGCCTTGCGTGGCCCGATGCTGCATGCTCGGTTGCTCTGCCACGCCATGTCGGCTTCCGACACGCTGTGCTGCGCCTCCGACACGCTGCGCCTCCCTGCGTAGCCTCGCGCTGCGGCGCCCTGCACAGCCTCGCACTGTGCTGCCCTGCCTCGCACAGTGCTGCGCAGCCCTGCACTGCCCTGCATAGGGCTGTGCAGGGCAGTGCACCCGAGTTGCCTAGAGTCGTCCGGATCCTTCCGGAGATCTCCACGACACTCTTGAGCACTTGAGAATGTCCTTGCATTCTTCAAGGCTGCCCTTGAGTCATGCTTGTTTCCGCAATGCTCAAGGGGATCGGCGGGTTGTGACACGTTCGCTTCGCTAATGCCTGCGATGCCCTTGTCATGGCCTGGCATTATTGTTGGCGAATTGGCGGGACGTGACAATACGCTTGTCATGGAACCTTTTATGCATTGACCTCAATATTGTTGCAGCTTCTGCCCTTAAACTTCCAGTCCCAGAGAATGGTAAGACCGAAGGCATGGGATGTATCGGGGTGTCGATAGACAGTCTCTGCTATATGTAGCGAATTCCCGATAATTTGAAGGACTCTCACAATCATACTGTTTGGTATTATGATGATGAATCTGGGGAATGGATTATCAGATGTAGTGTTTGTTGTCGCAGATTGGGATTCAAATACGAGGTTCTAGGTTATCGCTACGAGTGATTCCATGGAACCCTTTGGAATAAGTCCAACTTCGGATTTGTTGTTCTACTGCAATCCCAAGTTGATTTTTTGTATCCACCTTAAAAGCGAAAAGATTAAATTCGTTTGTGAAACAAGCCATAAATTTGATTTAGATCCACTTGAAAGAGAGAAAATTATATCGTACATTTACTTCTAAGAAACGGATTTGTTAGTATTATAGTTCTTCAATAACATCTATTAACCATCTGAAAAACGATTTGACACAATTATTATATAGTTTCAAGTCATCTACTATTTTAGAGAACTTAATCCATGCATGTTTATATGTTAGCCTTATCAAGTGCAGTGCAATTGTTAACTTAAAGTTAGCACCGAATAACTTTAATTGCGTACTGTTTATTATTTTCTAGTCTTTGAGATTGTCCCTCATTTTTAACATCAATATTCATAATTCGGTGAAGCAAAATTAATACGAAGAAAGGATATCTCTACTAATCTCGATATATAATGTTAGATGTGATCAGTTACCAAATAATTAAATAGTACCAAATTTATAAACACAAATAACTCACTTTTAATAATTTTATTTTATTTTTGAAATATTTTTTTATTTTTCAAATCAAATTTCAACTCCCAATTTTGTTTTATTTTTTTATTATTTTTATTTTTCAAATCAACTTCCACACACATAATGTGTGGGTGTATACAAAAAGGGAATAATATTCCATAGGCGCATTGACAACCACACATGCGACGTGTAAAAAATTTATCTTGCACTCAGCATTTCCCTCTGAAACTTTATGCCACAAACTTCCAGTTTTACCCTTCACCTTCACCTTCACCAAAACCCAAACCCGAATCCAAACCCACCAAACGAATTGGATCAGAAACTTTCGCCCAAACCATATACATTGCCGGAGTTCAGTTGATTCCGGTATGTACACGGTCGAAAATCTCTTATGGTACCCAGCTTATCTCAAATCACAACTTCCACACATGCTTTCTATCCATTCTAGACATGCCTATAAGGTGTTTGATGAAATTACTGAACCAGAGTCGGTTGTGAGAAATAGGCTATAAAGATGAGCTAAGCCAAGACTATATACGTAAAGTTCGGTTTGGAAAAAGAAGCCTGACGCTGTGTGAGATTCTTAGGCGAGGAGAGCTGAGGCAGAGAGCAGAAGGGGTTCCCCGGTCTCAGTTTCGCTCAGATCAACCTCAGGGGTAATTTTGGTATTTCACCAAGCCTAATTCATGAAACAGCCCAAACTACGTCGTTTCGAATATAACCGCCACAGTGTTTATATACTCCCTCCAGAATTTGAAACTCTGCTACTCTCTCTCTCTCTCTCTCTCTCTCACTCTCTCTCGCTCTCTCTCTCTCTCTCTTGCTCTCTCTGCAACTTCGTTAGGGTTTCAAATTTTCAGTCGAATCCTTGAGCAACTATGGCGAATCCAAATCCAGGTATGCTTCTCCTCAGCTCAATTTTCGTTTCTGAGGTTTGATTAATCATCGCCGTACTCAATTTTTGTAGTTAAGCCTTTAAATTATCTCGCGCTCTGCAATTTCGTTTCGATTTAGTTATATGAAAACCTAGCTAGTTGAAATCTCATTACATTATGTATCTTTTGTGCTGGATCTGAGTGTGTAGCTTCTTTTTTGGCTTATATAATATCTGTGTGGAACTTGCGGTGGATTTTGATTGTTAATTTTACACTGATTTTGTAAATTGAAGGCACTTTGATTTTGTGTTGTAGTAGATTAGGTGGCGGAGTAAATGCAGTAGAGATTTGATTAAGCCTTTGCAATTTTATTTTTCGATTTCGTTGTATCAAAACGTAGCTAGTTTACTCAACAGGATCTGTGTGGAACTTGCGGTGATTTTGATTGTGAGTTTTATACTGCTTTGATTCTTGTTGTGGTAAATTTAGTTCACTTAATCTCCTTTGCATAATTGAAATCTGTTTTGGAAAGTGAAGTTTAGCATAGTTTTAAAAACTTGGAAGAGATTTCATCTATGTCTCTCAGTAGGTGATCAGAACAGTAATTGGATAGTCTAATTTACCTAAACTTGGAAGTTTAGGTAAATTTATGTGAAAACTGAAAATGTTGGATAGTCTAATTATTCTATGATGCCAGAATTTCGAGTATCGGTAGATGTATTGTTTTCTGATTTGGAGAGCTCATATGCTTACAGATCACCAAGAGATCCAGCGTTCGACATACGTCCAGGTCGGACAAATCCTCTGTCCAGTTAACGGACATGTCATCAGTCGTTACATGGCAGAGGAAGATGATGAGACTCAGGTACTGAATATTTCTTGGGGTATTAGTTCAGTATAGTACATAGAGGTTTAGCTTTGGTTTTAACCTACTGTGTTATTTATCTTTCGTTTTTGATGCAGATTCCCTCCTTCTACATGTCAAATTTTAAAGAGAACAGAATTATTGGTAATGGCCTTACGTCTACTTTTTTTTACCATAAACATCATCTGATATACTATTATCTCATTATATTATATCTTTATAGGATGGGGAGGATTTGCTCTTGTGGCAGCGTGCAGAAACCGTTTTGACAAACGTACTTATGCCATCAAGAAGATAGCCATCGGTCATAACCCGAAGAAAAGCTCTGAGGGGTCAGATCATTCAATTGAGCCAGATGAGTCAGATCACTCTGATGAGCCTGATGAGTCAGACTCTGATGCTGTATCTCACCCAGATTCTACTAGTTTTCATCATCTGAGAAGGTAATTATAAAGATAATTAATTAGTGCAGGGAGGCCGAAAATGATGATGCTCTATGTGGATTACTAATGTTGAATTTCTAATCTAGGGAGGTGGAAATATGGTCAAGCTTGAATCACGCAAACGTTGTTCGCTATTATGAGGTATTGTTAGAGTTCCTACCTCATCACTTACTATTTGATTGCTTCTTCTCAATATCTTATTCACTTTCTGTAGCCTAGCTTAATCAAACACTCTTTGTTTTGGTTTCCAGTCTTGGATTGAGCATAGGTTTGCTGGCAGGACTGTTGCTAATTGGCCTGGGGGAGATATTAACTTGACTAACCCATGCCTCTATATTCAGCTTGAATGTTGTGATAGGTAAGAGATTGAGCAGCCATCAAAGACACGAAAGGAAACCACTTGGTTTCTTTCATTGCTTCCATTCTATTATAAATCACAGATTTGGAAACTAGTCAATCTGCATGAAATTCATATTAGATAAGTAATCAGATAATTAGGTGTTTAGGTGTTGAGGTGTGGTTAAATGCGCGAATAATAGTTTATGTTGGAATCAATTTGGAGTTGACAAATTTATTTTCTGCAGCTCATTGAAATCCAAACTTGTTCCATGCATGGACTGGAAGGATAAATGGATGACAAAAGAAGAATGCATACGGGCATTTACAGACATTGTGAATGGCTTGGACTATCTAGAGAGAGAAGGGGTCATGCACGGAGACATTTCCAATGCTAATATTCTCCTTGACTGTTCTGGTGCTGCTAAGATCTGCGATTTCGGACTAGGTGAGCTACGTTTACATGGATTCGTTAGTCTGGAAATTAAAGTGATCAATCTAGCAGTAGATTTTATTCTAAATGTTGATCTTAATACCTTTATATTGTTCTAGCCCGACGTATAGGTGATGCCGAGGAAGATGACGGGGCTAATAGTAATAATTTGGTCTATTGTGCACCTGAGAGGAAGAAGGATTATGGCAGCAGAAAGCCTGATACAAAGTCTGATATTTTCAGTCTTGGCATCTTACTCTTTGAGATGATGCAGCCCGTGACAACTTCTATTGGCAGAAAAAAGACTCTCGACTCATTGGCACAAGAGAAAAAATTTCCTGCACATTGGGACTCCCTGCCGGCAAAGAAGTGGGTGGAACAAATGATCAACCACACTGCTGAAGAAAGACCCTCTGCATCCTCTCTGAAGCTGGATCTGACAAAAATAGCGAAGGACATTGAACAGTCCATAATAGAGTCCAGTGAGTAAGTGTCAGAGTTCAATCCCTCAGTAACACATCATATCCATGGATGCTAGTAACTAGCTAGATAGATTCCAAACTTTATTTTCATAAACTCCCAAGTGTGTAGCTAAAGTACATTGGCGTTGCTTACTCGTATGCTTTGATACTGATGTAGGAGCTACTGCCCTCAGTGCCCTTCATCAGAACTGATTAGTTAAACTTGATTTGTAGAGTGTGGTGGCAGACATAGTAGTCAGGTATGGAATATATGTGATGTAAACAGCTTATATATATATATATATCGAATCATGAACAATTATACTAGAAATAATTTTGCAGTTGTGTTTCAGGAAACCTCTTTACATACAGTGCTATTTTTGAGTGATAACTCTACATGCAGTTATCATATAAGTTACTCGCTCTATGGTTCTGGACTTTGGTATAGGGTTTGCTGACACAGTAGAACATAATGATTGCATTGTCTAGTCCATGCATGATCGATGCCTTCTGGTGAGGTATTCGCATTGGAGGATGGTGAATGATTGAAAGAGAGAAAATTATATCGTACCTTTACCTCTAAGAAACGGATTTGTTAGTGTTGTAGCCAAATTCTTCATCACATCTATATATTAACCATCCGAAAGACGATTTGGTACAGTTATCATATATATAGTTGCAAGTCGTCTACGATCTTAGAGAACTTAATCCATGCGTGTTTATATGTTAGCTTTATTAAAGAGCAGTGAAATTTTTAACTTAAAGTTAGCATCGAATAACTTTAGATGCGTATTATTATTAGGGGCCTCTGAGATTCTGTATGTCAGATTTAACATCAATATTCATAATTGGGTGAAGCAAAATTTATAGTGAGAAAAGAAATCTCTACTAATCTCTATTAATCTCGATATATAATCGTTTAGATGCGATCAGTTACCAAATAAAACAAAACCAGCCGAAACCCTAGTCCTAATAGAATTATAGAATAGGGAGTCGGTCCAACCCTATAAAACAAACCTTCGCAAGTGACCTTTTTAAAATCCAAAGCAATTTGGGGAATGGAGAATTTATCCGAGGATTTGTGGGTTGAAATTTTGGGACGACTATCGTCGGAGAAGGACTTGGTGCCTTGCATGAGTGTCTCCAGATTATGGCACCGAATAACATCAGATCTTTGGGTTCGGAGATTTTGGGTGCAGTCCCCTCCTTTGGGTCTCTTCTACCGCACCGCTACCACCAGAACCGGCTCCACCGTAGATGACAAGGTATTGCACCGTATGAATTATATCTCTTTATATAATTATCGTGACGTGGAAGATAACCTGGAACGCACTCGTTACTGTGGAACAATTTTTAGGTCCCGAAAGCTTGTTTGGCAGATTTTTGGTCGAGAATGGTCTAAGCCGGGTCATACAGCTGAATCCACTGATCGTGATGAGTACCTAAACGGGTGCAATGGGTTAATTTTGTTAATGAAATCAGCAACTTATCAGTTTTATGTTTGCAATCCCATCACTGGACAGCAAATTGCCATACCTAAAGCCTGCGTCCACCAAAACCATGATGAACAGCAATTTTGTGCTGCCTTGGCTTTTGACCCTTCCAAATCTTCTCATCAGTTCAGAGTTGTTAGGTTTGATTATTCTACATCCGACTCAGTCGTGCTTGATATATTTTCATCCGAGCATGGAATCTGGGTTCGACATTTGCTGCAAATTGACCCAGGGTTTATTGGGGGTTTCAAAAACTCCAAGTTGTGCAGGCACTTTGTTTACTTGCAGGGCAAGCTATACAGCATGAGCTTGTCATGGAACCTTTTATGCATTGACCTCAATACTGTTGCAGCTTCTGCACTTAAACTTCCGGTCCCGGAGGATGTTAGGACCGGAGGCATGGGATGTATTGGGGTGTCCATGGACAGTCTCTGCTATATGAAGCGAATGCCCGATAATTCGAAGGACTCTCAAAATCTTACAGTTTGGTATTATGATGATGAATCTGGGGAATGGATTCTCAGATATAGTATTTGTTGTCGCATATTGGGATTCGGATGCAAGTTGATAGGTTATTACTACGATGATTCCATGGAACCCTTTGGAATAAGTCCAACTTCGGATCTGCTGTTCTTCTGCAATCCCGAGTATATTTTTTGTATCCACTTTAAAAGCGAAAAGATTAAATTCGTTTGTCAAACAAGCAGTAAATTTGATAAAGATACACATGCTTTCTTGGCATTACGTGCATGCTTTGTACCTCTCTACACTCAGACGACTCAGTCGAACAGAATGAAGGACGTCTCCACTCCACTGTAAGCTATTTCCATCTCTGTACAGTAAATTCAGTGAACAGATAAAACTGCATATATGATTTATTTGCTCAGATTTTAGTTTTATAATTTGTTACCAATAAACTACAATAGAATGCATGTAGGAATATTGTATGTCAGTAATTCGTTTCAAATTCACTCTAGGGACGCAGTCTTTTCTTGTCAATATATATATATATATATATATATATATATATATATATATATATATTTCCTATCCAGAGCGAACATTCACTCTGAAATTAACGTGCAAAGTTTTTTTTTTGACACACTTTTTAGTCATATATTCACATCTCCACCGTTCTAATGTGTGGATCATCTCTGCAAAATTTCATCCAACTTGATAATCGTTTATACTTTCATTATGGAGATTTACACAAACAGTTCAGGTTGAACATATTCGGTTTGTTCATTGATTTAATATAGTTCTGATACCTTAACAGTAACCAAATTAGATGAAATTTTATAAGAATGATCTATACATTAGGTTCAAACATCTGAACGGTGAAGATGTTAAAATATGACCAAAAAGTATGTTAAAAAAAATAATTTCGCAAATTAATTTCAGAACGAAAGTTTGCTCTGGATAAGAAATATATATATATATTCAAAAAATGAATTCAACATAAGCCCTTTTTTGTCACATATATACGTACATGTTCACCAAATTTATATGTTTTAGATTTGTAGATGGAAAATAGGAGCGAAGCTAGCTTAACATGCTTAGCTAAAAAGTAGATATATCATATATCAAATTATAGTTATTTAAGCTATATAATTTCATCTTTGCTTGTTTTAATATTCAAATTAATTTTGCTTGGCGTCTTTCACTATTTGATCTGTTCTCATATGTTTCTTATTAAACAGAGCAACAGCTTGTGGGAGCACAGACATTTTAAGTGTGGAAAAACCAGATGGGAGACAAGAAGATGGTAAATCAGTTGAAGTAATAGATGTTAAGTTATATGATTTTAGGCAAAATCTACCATCGCCGTCATTGGTTTATCCCAGTGAAATCATGGGAATGCACTTAGAGCTTGAGAAATTACATGAGTACGCTATAAGGAGGGCACGTCGGCAATGAAGAAGGAGCAACACCCTCTGCATATCTGTTTTATTTGTTTGGTCTGGAAAACTTCTGTAGCAGCAAAATTATAATGTCGTTGATAATGGCAATTTGACCTATAAACGTACTGTATGATTGTTTGTTAAAACGATGACGTTTTAGTTATCGAAAAAAAAATGACGTCTTCTCTATAGTTCTCTTTATTGTAAGTTCACCATTTCCTTCTCTGTAATACATGCACACGTATTTGCAGGTGTAGTTCATCAATAATTTACTCTAGCTAATAAAGTTCATCGGGTGCATAAATTTGTAATCGTTGATTTGTTTTCGATGAACACAATATCACATATTATTGATCATTTAGATTTTCTGTGAGGTTCCAGAAAATATATATCAGATGCAAAGAAACCAAGGGGCGGACACATCGATCAAAGGCCTGTGTCCATGCACCCAAACCACGATGATCATGCATTTTTGTGCTGCCATGGCTTTCGACCCTTTTGAGTATATCGATCTCCTTATTCCTACAGAGTTGTGAGAGTTGATATTCTCAGGAATCATCTTCATCAAGATAAGGGTCAGCCTTGAGACCTTGATGGACATATATTGAGGGGGTTTAAAAAGTTCAATCTTGCGAGGCAAGTTATATACTGCATATACCCATGTCACGGAAGCTTTAATTTTATGCCTTGACCTCAATGTTATTGAAGCTCGAGCCTTTGAACTTCCTTGCTTATTTCATGAAGCGTATGACTTTTGTGTTTGACAAGGCTATGGTGGGTGGAGTCCTAAATATAGCAACGAGAATAATCTGGTAGTTTGGTCTTATGATGATGAATCGATCTAGGGATCGAATGGATTTGCAAATGCAGGTGTTTCTTGCAGTTTTTTTGGGACGCCAAATGTGGTATCTAGGTTATGACTATGCTGATAGTGTAGAACCTTATACAATTAGTCCAAGTTCGAGTCTCTTGCTCTATGGCATCCGAATTTGATTTTGGGTTTCATATTAAACCTGAAATTCACAATTAAAAGTATTATATACTCCATTTCATGTGAGCTACTTACCGGACAAGGTAAGAAAATCCATTTTACTATATATATATTCCATCTTCACCTTTGTTTTTTTAGAATCAGATCTTCGCCTTTGTATTTTTTAGAATAAGAAATATTCCACCTTTACCTTTATCTTTTCAGTTTCAGATGTTGTTTTGTCTTGTTTTTCAGACAAGACATATAGAATACCTCTAAGAGTAGTTGAAACTTCTACTCCGAGGAAAAGACACACTTCGTCATTGACGACATTGTGCCTCAACCCTCACCAATCACCAATCACCTCTTTCCTCTCTTTTTCCTTTTCCATTTTCATTTCGGGTCTTTTGTGCATTAAACCCTTTCATTTCCAATGAAACCTCATCCCTTACCATGCAATTTGGTCTGCCTTTGAATTATTTTGGACCATTGACTACTGGGTTTTGCAGACTTGGTCTCTGCTTGAAACTTCAGATCTTTGTGAGGACTGAGGTGGGTGGAAGCTTCATTTATCTCTATACTTGAGCCGACTTCCAGGTACCAGGATCTTACAGCTAAAGCTTCAGCTTTCACATTTTGATTTCTTGTCTTTGATCTGGGTTTTAGTTCACTACTGAAATTTAACTTCTGGGTGCTTAGGATCTGATCTATAATTGAAGTGTTTGAGACATATCTAGTTCTTCATTGTAGTCTTGGAGTAGATTTGACTCAAAGTTTGTAGCTTTTTGAGGATTTCTGTGCATTTTGGTAGCTGGGTTTACAAGCTATTGCTAAATTTATGATCTTTTGATTGAATTGAAGACTAGACAGAGGAAAAGGAATTATCTGTTTAACTAAAAATGTTATTGATTCCTCAGAGGTTTTGATCAACTGAAAGCCAATGATGGGAGGAAACTGCAGTAAAACCAAAGGTGTTCATGCTCCACCACCCCCACCACTAGCATCAGCGTCGCTGCCGCCACAACAACCCCTCGAAAACAATGCCAAATCCGAGTACACATCCCATTTGAGCTCTTATGAGGAAGCCTGCAAGCTCGATTCGGGTTTACAATCGTTTGATGTATCTCTGCAACAGCGCACTAGCAGAGTGTTCAACTCACTCTCCACTGGAGTTGAAGTGAGGTCCCTATCATTGGACTCACTCAAAGAGGTCACGGATTGCTTGCTTGAGATGAACCAGGAAGTGGTCAAAGTTATTCTCGAATGCAAGAAGGATATATGGAACAATCAAGAGATGTTCTCTCTAGTGGAGGAGTATTTTGAGAACAGTCTGCAGACTTTGGACTTCTGTACTGCCCTTGAGAGATGTCTCAAGCGTGCAGTCAACAATCAGGTGATAATTCAGGCTGCAGTGAGGCGGTTTGAGGAAGAAGTAGAAGCTGGTTTCGAAGGGAAGGGGTGTGTGAGGACATTGCAGGAGTTGAGGGCATTTAAGGCAGCTGGGGACCCTTTCACGGAGGAGTTCTTTGTACTATTTCAGGCAGTTTATAACCAACAGGCATCGATGCTCCAGAAGTTGCAAGTCCGAAAGAGAAAGCTTGACAAGAAGTTGAAATCAGTTAAAGCTTGGCGGAAGGTGTCAAATGTCATTTTTGTTGCCACTTTTGTGTCTGTATTGATATTTTCGGTGGTGGCAGCTGCCATTGCTGCACCTCCTCTTGTTACTGCCTTGGCAGGTGCACTGGCTGTTCCGATAGGTTCTGTCGGGAAGTGGTGTAATATGCTTTGGAGCCGCTACGAGAGGGCTCTGAAAGGACAGAGGGAGATTATAAGCTCAATGCAGGTCGGCGGTATGATTACAATGACGGACTTGAATAACATCAGGGTGCTTGTTGAGAAATTGGAAATCGAGATTGAGGCACTGCTGCAGAATGCTGACTTTGCTATTAGAGAAGAGGATGCTGTGAAGATAGTGATGATTGAGATCAACAAAAAGCTCGAAACGTTTATGGAAACTATTGAAAGTTTAAGCCAAAATGCTGATAAGTGTGGCCACAATATAAGGAAGGCAAGGACAGTGATTCTCCAGAGAATAATTAGGCATCCCAGCAAATGAACGGCCATCTGGTATGTTCTCCTGATCACTATTTTCTTGTTGGTGGTCTATTTAGTGAAATTGGAGTACCTTTCTGAAGGAAATATTTTGCACTTTGGGTCAATGACTTAAATTGGCCTTCTTAAAGAACAATGTAAGATTATTGTTAAGCAAGCTTTTACTTGATGTATTTAAAATTTCAAGTGAGCTTTAATGCAAATAGTTTCTTACTTCTTCCTTCGGCTTTGACTGTTTCACCTAGTTCCTATATTGCAAGATGTAATTGAATTGGATGAATGATTGCTGTTGTAAAACTCATGTTGCATGACATTGATGTTAACTGATGCTCTTCAGTTGTGAGTTTGTCAGATGATAGAAATGTGCGTTCAAAAGGCCAAAAAAAAAATGCAGTCAGATGCTGTTTTGTCTTTGGAGTTTCTAGAGAGATTTGTCTGTTGGAAAACCTTCATACATGCTATAAAAAATTCATGAAGATATCTCTGTCCAGTGGTAATCTATAGCTGTTGTGAAGTGAATACAATAGATTGAACTTTAGAGCAAAATGCACTTTTTACCTAGATCATTAAGTTGGCTGTTGGTGATAAGTGGATTACAAAATGAACTGGACAGTTCTGTTACTAGTGTCATGGGTTTTAGGAGGTTCTCGTGTTTATAGCTCTGATGGTAAGGTAGCAGGACTTGATCTTGCTGATATTGTTCTCTGTTTTGATAAACTGATGTTTTAAACTTTTAATGTTCTCCTTTCGCCAAATCATATTCCTCATCCTCTGTATTGGATTTTGTGGCTCTCCATTTATTCATATGCGGTATGAGATGGTTTTTGAGAACAGTTCTGTTTCTTTCTTCTCTATTTAGGTAAAGATGGAGATTGTTTCTCATCAGTCTGATATTGCCTATATGTTCCCATTGAAGATGAGGAACATGAACTGGCTCTGTATTAGGGAAGATGTACTGCTGCAGTTGTTGAGGAAATCACACTGCTTTAAATTGATACTGTTCAGAATACATGTGATTTAGTTATCAATTGTTGCACGTTTAATTGATTTAAGAACTTAAAAACTTGAATGGACCTCTTCGAGCACTCTTTTACAAACATCTTGAGATAATTATAATGGAATAAAGGATTCAGTAGAGTGCAGAACCTGAGGCTAAGTAAGGCATGCACTAGGTAGCATTGTGAACACATTTAGTTAGTGCCCCTGTTACTAATGAAAATATTATGTATAATTATGGATAATGAGAGCCTCTTTATTCCCAGAAGTTTCTTGACTACTTGATTTAACTTTGGAAGTTTGAACTTTCAACCCCCTTGTTGTTGGTGAAATGATGAATTAACATCCATCATCCATTTCTCAGGGGTTATACACAAGTAATTCTCTAACAGGATTCTTGGATTCCTATTTTAACTCTGTATGCTTGCTATTTTCTCTATGAATATTTACATATAGCATGCTTCTTTAGCTTTCTAGGAACTTCAGTTAAATAGGGTAAGAGACTATGACTCTATGAGAGGATGATTGTGGGCAAGGAATACCTATTTTTGAACCCAGAAATATCTTAACCACAAAACTCTACTTAATATCTAACAGTTTATCCCTTAATTAAACGACTCTTTAATCCATCAACCATTGCTTCATGAATATTCTCTATCAGGAATTCAGGATGGTTGATGCAAGTAATGTACTAATGTTAGATGTTGATTGAGCGTTTTTGGAATAGAGATAAAATCACGCGGGAGGATGCTGTAACAGTGGTTAAGAATACCCTGCGGCTGCTTATTTACCTCTAGTTCAAATTAACTTCTCTCGGTATTGCTAAATATCAAAAATAAACTCAAGGCCAACTAAATCTCGGAAAGGGTAACCGGAAGTTCTATCAAGACTAAGTCGGAACTGGAGCATTTCTCAGCTGTCATAACTCATTCAGACTCATTTTGCAGTAGTTCTTGGTTAGCTTAACAGTAGCTTCTATGCATCAGCAGTAGCATTTGTACATATACAGAGCCACTGTATAGCTTGTTATTGCTTTACCTACATACAAAAACAACCATATTATCATGCTTCAAAGGTTAATAACCTATGGCAAAAACTGCAAGAATAAAACACGTATATCTTCGGGAATATATACCATCTACGATCAGATCGAAAATAGTTTCACAATCATTGAAAACGTGAACACAAGGACTCTGGGAGTGACATTGTGAACACATTCAATTAGTGCATCTGTAATCTGTTACTAGTGAATAGAAGCACTAGTAGAATGGGAGCTATTTGTAGCAGGAAACTTCTTGACCACATAATTTACCTTTCGGAAATTTCAGTTTTCAAACCAGTGTTGTGAAAAGGTGTAGGTATATTGGCCTCCATGTGTTGATGAAGGTCAAAGTCAAATTGCATGGAGTTTTTGGAAGGAAGCTTTGGAGAAAATTAACCATAATTATTGTATGGTGTCTTGATTAATCCAACGGTTCGGATGTGTGCGGCTTGTGCAAAACCTAGAACTCTTGTTGGTACGGCAGCCCTTGCTAGGGTTTGATGGATGTGTGGTTAATTCCTTGCCGACTAAGAAGAAGATAAAAGCAAGAGGATTTAATACCTAATTGGTATTGGTTTGCATTGAAGACAAATTGAAGGACTTTCCTAGTGCAACTAGGAAAATATTGATTGCAAGGATTCCTTGCTTGTTGGTGCGGCCGGTCAAAGGTGAAGTGTGTGTGATTATTATGGTATATCTCCCTTGACTAATTTGATTGAATATAATTCATTCAATGGAGTTATGTGTGGCCTTAACCTAGTTTGGTAGGAAATATCTTGTTAAGGCATATGACATATTTTATATTCAAATTGAATTAAAATATGGAGTATACCTTTTATGCATGGGATGTAAAAGGTAGTTGGCTTAATTGATTAATTGTGTAATCAAAAGAAACATTGTAACCCTACTTATAAAGGGAGGAACGGCAAAGGAAGAAGAGTCGAATCTTGGAGAGCATTCGTACCAAAACGAAAAGAAAAAAAGAAAAGAAGAGGGTGTCGAATCGTGTTGAGTATTCGAACCAAAAGAGAAGAAAGTGTAAGACCTTCGTGGCATCTCGAGTGTAAGACCTTCGTGGCTTCTCAACGTAAGACCTTCGTGGCAATCAAGACCTTCGTGGCATCGTGCACTTGCGTGGTTAGTCAAGTGTGAAATACTTGCGTGTTTAGTCAAGTAAGAAATACTTGCGTGTTTAGTCAAGTAAGAGACACTTGCGTGTTTAGTCAAGTGTGAAGTAATTTATTTTTGAGAATAAGTTTATCATTGATTGTAAACTTTTATTCAATAGTAAAATAAGTTTCTTCGTTAAATTTCCGCTGCATTAACTTTATTTGTTCCATCTAGTATTTTCAAAAGGTGGATAAAAATCCTTAATCATCCATTTTTCTGCTGGTTATTAAAGTTTTCTCTAACAGGATTCTCGGATTCATGTTTACCCCAAGCCAGTGAACTATGTATACTTTCTATGTGGTCTATGGCTCTATTTGCATACAGCATGCTTCTCAAACTTTCTACGAGCATCAGTTAAATAGTGACAATGAGACTATGAGAGTATGATTGTGGACAAGGAAAACCTATTTTTGAACCCAGAAATTTCTTAACCACAAAACTCTACTTAATATCTCACAGCTTTTTGTTGATTCAACGACTCTTTTATCGATCAGTCAATGCTTCTTCATGAAATTTCTTTATCAAGATGGTTGATAAAAGTAACGGTCGATGTTGATTGAGCAAAACTTTTGTATAATTTAAAATCAGTGAGTGGTTAAGAATACCCTTAGCCAGCTTAATTACTCGTGTTTTGATGTCTTCTTAAAGAACATCTTCCCTCTATTTTTTTCCTTGATTCTTTTCTTTTTTGTGAGAGAAAGCCATAATTTTTTTTTTCTTGAGTAAACTAGAGAGATAATTCCCTCCTCAAAAAAAAAACAACTAGAGAGAAATTTACATTTACAGGATAATCTATGGAGTATTGTTGAACCATTCTACATGCATATCCCCCTCAAAACTAATAGCAGCTAGTCTATTGAGCAACAGTATTAGCTTGCCTAAGAAAGAACATACCAAACTTTAACACTAGGAAAAGAAGCGACTAAATCTTGAATATCCGCAATGAGAGCATGCAGTGGAGCAAGGCTGAATTTAGAGAAGAAATGCCTGCATCAAATTGTGATTTATACCTCTTCGCTTATTAATTATTATACCTCTTTCATGTTCCAAAATTATCCCCATTCATAAAATTTGAACAATTTACTGAATTTAGTTTGCAAAGTATTTCCATTCTACCATATGACTAGCCAACCCTGTCATTGATAAGAATCATACTATCGTTTGTAGAAAAAAAAAAAAAATATGTCAATCAATTTGTGCTATTTTACTTTTCTGAAAAATTCATGGATTTGGAAAACTTTGGTCTGACATGCATGGTGATCTTTTCTTCTAAGATTGTTTCTCTAGTGCAGTTAGATAATTCATCAGAAGCATGATGCAGTGGTTCTTGGTTGACATAGCTTCTATATATCATCAGTTCCATTTGTGCAGCATAACTACATATGCAGAGGCAATGCATAGCTTGTTATTTGCTTACTTAAAAAAAGAAGAACCACCACATTTTCATGCTTGAAAGCTCACTTTGAAGCTTTGCCTTCAAATTTTATCAACCTACGGCAAAAACTGCAAGAATAAAACGCGTATATCTTATGAGAATATATGCCATCTACGATCAGAAAATAGTTTCACAGTCATTGCTTTTCCCAATTGACAATGCAGCTACAATTATTAGTAAAGCAAGAAAGGCTGAGGTTCCTTCAATACGATATTGTTGTTGTCATTTTTATACACAAGTTACATGGTTAAGTGCAAATGACAAAAGGAATAAAGCATTGTGTACTCAAAACATCGGATTCTATACAATAACTCGTAGTACAGTTGCTGTTTGCCTCGAGTTCATTGAGCATTTCCAACCAGAGGAGTCTACTTCATGATCTTCTTCTTGACTTTAGGTCCAGTAATCTTCAGCAAAACCAGTTATGCAGAAGATGTGGTTTTCTGCAAAGCTATCGGATCGAGCATATATGAAATCTCCGTATCAAGATTTGACAGTGGGATTTAGATCGATCCTTTGTTATAGTCAAGCGCTGTAAGTGAAAAGAGTGTAACCAACGAAAGCATATTTGTTCTAGGCTTCTAGGATTAGGCAAGCTTTTATTCTTGTCGATCTATGTTTAGGGTTTCTTCTGTCCTCGGCCTCTAGTTATTTTGTGGGTTTGTTTAGAATTGTGTGGATCAAATATAATTGTCCCCCATCGAACAAGTTAATGGCTGGTGAGACAATAACCTCGCCAAGATTATATATTATTCTGAGTCTTTTTAGCTTTATGTGTGTTTCATATAGATTTGATATAACACTTATCTTCAGTTAATGGTTGGTTTAGATGGCTGGAATTGGCCACGTACTGTTTAAGTTTTTGGACATCAGAATTGGTATTTGAAAGACATGTACATAATTTTGAGCTCAATTTGACACGAAATAACTATATGTCTATGATCCTAAAATACCAAACCAGAACGAAGGTGATACCACCACCATTTCTAAAGCTAGCTAGAATGCAACTAGATATACATTTGGGAGCTAGCAAATTCCAAAGGATAACAAATTAGACCAGATCGAGAAGCATCAAATCCTCTACAATTATTATATATACATACAAAAAAGATGCATATTTACAATTATGCATTTTCTTTTTCTTTTTCTTTTAGAGGTCGATATCATTCTCACTCTCCATGACTCCATCCAAACTCAATTATACAAACTTTGTTCTCTAATTTGTTTTATTTGTGTACGTACGTATGGGTGTGTGTATGTGAATCGAAGAATGATCGAGGTGGTTCATGAGTCGATGACAGGTTTCGAACTGAAAATACCAATAATTAAAAGGGAACCTATATTTAGGCATACCCTAACAGCTGGAAGCTCTCGGTGCCAAACAGGGTTACGCATTTTAATTAATCTAAATCAATAAGTTAAGCAGATGTTTATACTGTTGCACACGTAAAAGATGATCATGAAATGCACAGTTTGTTTGACAAGGATTGTGATTCATATAAACAGCTTAATTTCGAAACTTGACCTGCATGGAAATCGGATTTGTTTAACAATACGCCACATTTTAATAGTGCGACAGTCAATCTTTGATTAAAGAGATCGATCGAGTTTGTATTGTCTTGTGGTTCTTAGTCATTATTCTATGTCCTAAATTTACTCTTCTGGATTTACAAACGGACCAGGAATCAGATCCTAGCATTGGAAATAAGGAATGCTTAGACCAAGTAGTAACCATGTCTTGTAAACCCTCATTTTCCGATTCATGATCGATCCGCCACATCTATTTGGTCATCAGCTTACTCATTCATTATCTGCCTCCTATCAACAAGGGTATACCATTTTCCGGCTCAATTTTCCTTCAATTTAGGCTTGTACGGATAAGATGAGTTATTTTCGTTTCTTTATCCACACTTGATCCAGAACAACCCCTTGATCCGCTCTTCTATAGGATCGGAGTATCGAAAGTGAGAATGTCGTCATTTTAGTTCAAAGTGTCTCAATTTCAGGTAAAAGTTACAATACTTCTACCATATTTCAAACATAATGTGGTTTACGCTTCAAAGTTTTTAGGCTAATTGTGGAAGAAAAAATGTCCGCTCACTTACAAGCCTTGCAAAAGTCAAAAACGAAATATGTTTTCAGGTGCCCTTCAATAGTAAGTGACAATGATCGAGAATAAAAGACGAAACTAAAAACAAATAATACAAGCAAGCTGTACCAATCACTAATTAAGAAAATCTCACGACTCCCAATTAGATTGGACAGAAAATACAAAGAAGTGATGTTTTCTGATTACCTTATTAATCATCCAACCTTATATTTTTTGAAATTGTATAATGATTACTTTATGATCATATCAAGAATAGATAATTACCCAAAACTACAATTTTGTACTCATAATTACCAATTGCAAGATCTGATTTTTTTATACCACTAGCAGGATTTAACACTAACAGACTTTTAATCCGTCAAATGTTAAATGACATAATTAACCCTGAAAATCTAAAAATTACAACATATGCCATCTATATATATTAAAAAAAAAAAAAAAAACTCAGATCTCTTTCTCTCTCCCCGATCTCTCTCTGCTCCTCAAACCCAGACCTAATTGATCTGACATTAGAGGCCAGCGGCGAGGCTGGGAGGCGGGCGGACGCGCGAGGCCGGCGAGCGCGGCGAGGCAGGGAAGGCGAGGCGAGGCGAGGCGAGGCAGCGAGTGCGTGAGGCTGGCGGAGGCGCGAGGCAGGCGGAGACGCGAGGCAGGCGGAGGCGCGAGGGCCCACGGTGCTGGTCTGGCTGGGGCTGCGAGCAGCAATCGACGGGGCAAGATGGTTGATCTGGCGTGAAGCTCGGCAGGGGAGAGAGAAAGAGGTCTTGGCCTTAGCTCCACGATACTCCCTCGCTGCCTTGTCATAAGCACGCGCCGGCAGGAGCGAGGCTCGACGGCAGAACGAGGCCGGAGCAAGGCGAGGCGAGGCGCAACGGCAGATCGAGGCCGGAGGCGGATGACGACGAGCGAGGCAGCAGAGGCGGAGCCGGGGGGACCTTGGCGCGACGGCGGAGCCGAGGGGACCGAGGCGCCACAACTCTCTCTCTCTCTCTCTCTCTCTGCCTCTCTCTCTCTTTCTCTCCCTCTCTGCCTCCCTCTTTGGCTCTCTCTCTCTCTGTAATATTCGATTTGTTGTGTATTGATTTGATTGTTTTGTGTTTGGAATTGATTTGTTGTGTGTTGAAATTGATTTGGTGTGTGTTGGGATTTTTGCTTATGTTGATTATGGTTGAGATACTGAGGATCAGTAATATTGAAACGCGGCGGTGGACGGCGGAGCTACTGAGGAGGAGTGAGGGATCTGAATTTTTTTTTGGGAGAATTAGGGTTTTGAGTGGGAGATATTGAGGGTCAGTAGTATTGGAGCGCGGCGGAGGACGGTGGAGCTACTGAGGGTCAGTAGTATTGAAGCGCGGTGGAGGACGGCGGAGCTACTGAGGGTCAGTAGTATTAAGACGGCGGAGCTACTGAGGGTCAGTAGTATTAAGACGGCGGAGCTACTGAGGGTCAGTATATTAGGTTGACTTCTGAGGGTCAGTAGCATTAGGCTCACTGAGGGTCAGTAGTATTAGGTTGAGTTCTGAGGATTAGTAGCATTAGGCTTACTGAGGGTAATTATGTAATTTAACACTTAACTGATTCTGTTAATTTTGGATGGAACCTTGCTAATGGTAATTTAAAAAGAGGACCTTGTTATTGGTAATTATGTACCTAAAATTGTAGTTTTGGGTAAAAATCCCTATCAAGAAATAAGATTAATTGTATAACTTATTTTTAAACCCGTTTTTTTTAGTGTTATCACAATCCATCCCTATTAATTTCCATATCCAGGTAAATTTGAATACAAAACTTATCTTTACCCAAATATATTCAGGTAAGAAAACTAGATAAAATTTTATGTATGTGGCGACACGTTTGCGTGAACGTTACCCGGTTATTTCTGAGCTGCCATCCCACGACTTCCACTGTACCCAACCCACCCAAGCCTCTCCCTTTACGCCACGTGTCACCCCCGCGAGTCCACAATAGCCCCGAGTCAACATCCGCGCAGGTTACTAATACTTTTTCACATGATCCGACAGTTACCCCTCCTCCTTACCACGTGTACGGCCTCAAATCGCCCACCTCAACGTCCTTATCTCGCTCAACTCGGCCTCGGGTTCTCGCGTACGATATTTTGAGGAGATTAGAGTCCGTAGGGAGACCAAGTAACCGAATATTCCCGAAGGTGAGGCATCTGTTCATATCTCGTGCCCCCCCGAGAACCCGTTATTTCCCAAAAATACCGCGAGATATTGAAATTCTCGGAGTCGTCCCGGTTCGTGGGAGACCTATATAAGCCCGCAGAGGCCTCCATTGACAGTTGCGGTGAAAACCAGTTTCAGATTATTTTCTCTCTAAAAAACAATAAGAAGAAGAAAGCTATGGCGTTCAAGAAAACCCTAGCTGAAAGCCTCTTCAACATCTCCAAGATCTCAACCCAGACCTTGAGAAATTGCCGGATTTCTTCATCGGCGGTGCATCTCCGGCCGGCGTCGAAGCCTCGGGAGGCGAGCAGCTCCCCGGAGCCGGGGGACAATAATGCCGTTTTCCGGCGGTCCATCAACAAGAGCGCCGCGACGGACGTCTGGTCGGTGCCGTTGAGCCTGAAGGAGATGCTCAGGTCCGGCAGCCGGATTAGGCTCGACGGTTTGGCTCCGCCGGCGATGTCGGAGAGGGAGGGAATGTCGGCGCCGGTGGCGGTGATGGCGGGACTGACGGCGGAGGAGACGAGAAAGCTGCTGAGGGCGGCGCAGATGGAGGCGGTGAAGGCCAGGCTGAGGGAGGTGGAGAAGACGTGGGTGACGTATGCAGAGTTTGTTAGGATTTGCACGGAGGGTTGTTCGGATCCGGATCAGGGTCTCGGGTTTGCCAAATCGCTGGATGAGAGTGGCGCCGTTATCGTTTTGGGAAAAGCCGTTTGCCTCAAACCTGAACAGGTTAATTTCTTTTCCACTGTTAAACTTTTTTACTGTGGTTAATTTTTGGAATTGAATTCATTGTGAAATTCGTTTACCTTTGTTTTTTGGTTTTGGCTGTGTTTATGTTCTTTGTTTTTTCAGAAAAAAATGTGAATGTCTTGGTCTGTGTGGCCGAGAGTGGTAGAAATTATACGTTTTTTTAGTGTATTTAATTTGGGGACTACCGAAAACTGATATAGTTTTTATGATTTATTTTGTTTTCTTCAACAGGCCAGTCTCTAAAACGTGAAAAGGGTTCCCACCTTTCAGTTTCTACAGTGGCAGATTTTAATTTTCACCTTTGGGTGTTTGAGGAGCCTTCAGTGAATTAACCCCCAAAAAAAATGAAGAAAAAATGAACCAATTTTCACCCAAAAAATATAAATTGATCTCGATCATAAGGAAAAAGAGGGATGGTAAATTGAATGAGTGTTGGTTTCATTATGTGGGATGGTAAATTGTAAGAAAAATTAGTAATTGATTGGACTGATTAGATTTGTGATTATTATTTGGGGTGGTAAAGTTGATTATTATTATCAGGGGTTGGTGTAAAGTGGGAAGGAGTTGGTTTTGCTTTTTACTCATTTTCAGGTGGTGGTGTCAAGGTGTTGCATAGGAGGATAGTGCTTTAAAACTAAGATAATCCCATAGATTGTTTAAAATTTGGCTCGGCTTTGCTTGGTTAGTGTCTCGGTTAGTGGCTCGGCTATCACCTGCACTACTTCTGTGGCATTTCTTGAGTACATATGTATTAACTTGAGCCCTTTTTTAGGCCTATTTTTTGTTACTGTTCATTGTATCTGTTATATGATGAGCATAAGAGTCCAAGATTGATGAAGATAGCTAGGTTGTTAGGTTGAGTATGCTCTTTGCCCAAAATGTGTTTCAAACTGTTTGGTTACTGCAGGTAGCAAAAGCAATCCAGGACCTCATTCCCATCCCTGGTGCCACTCCAAATGATGCAAAAATGAGGGAGCTAGAAGGCATGGAGAAACAGAAATCTTTAATAGACCAGAAAGCCGATGCCTTGGTGCGCAGGGAACTCTGGTTGGGGCTTGGCTATCTCGTTGTCCAGACGGCCGGCTTCTTGAGGCTGACCTTTTGGGAACTCTCATGGGATGTGATGGAACCCGTCTGCTTCTATGTGACTTCAATGTACTTCATGGCTGGCTATGCCTTCTTCCTCAGGACCTCCAAAGAGCCCTCTTTCGAAGGCTTCTTCAAGAGTCGTTTCGATGCCAAGCAGAAAAAACTGATAAGGGATCACAATTTCGATTTGGGTAGGTATGAGGAGCTCAGAAAAGCTTGTTACCCTCTCTCATCTTCTTCAGCTGAGCTGGGCAACCCATCAACTGCTTTTGATGGAGCTAAGAGGATGCAGATGCAGTTTGGTTCCAATGTTCTATAGAATGATTAATTTATAGAGGCAAAAGAGAATTTAAATAACAACCCCAATTTTGCTAAACCAAAACCAGATTTAACTCTAGAAATTTAGTCTCCCCGGCTTTTTCTGTAGACAGTGATGTGGAGAGTGTTATGTTCCTTGTTGTAGATTTTTCATTGATACCAAATCCATTACTGATCACTCTGATACCATTTGATAACTGAAATTAGTGTTGTTCCTCAATTTCATCCGAGTTTCTTTCCCCATCCAGTAATTTACTGTTGTAGATAGATAAAGGAGAGATCCTTTGTGTATGGTTTCCAAAGTTGGTGGGGTTATTCAAAAGAATCGGCTTGCGATGAGTGCTTCCAAAAACATTGTTATCTCCAACCAAATGTGGAGTGTCACACTATGCAGCAACAGTTGTAAAATCAGATTTGAAGTCCCACTTTGCATATGCAGCAACAGTCGTAGCACACCAATAAAGATAAATTTGACGGTAGACACCCAATTCAAGGCTTTTAAACAATGTTAATTTGTTAGTGTTCTTGGAAAGGAAATCACTTGTCTATTTGTTTAAAAGTCGGATCAATTCTCTCCCTCTAGCCGTTCGTTTGGATCGGAAGTCAAGAAAATCAAAGAAAGATATACATGTGCCCTTTTATATTTCTCGTTCTAAAAAAAATTCATTGAACACTTTAAAAGATAACAAATTGGGGTAGAAAAAAACTGGATGTATAGGATTGAAAAGTAAGGACATTTCATAAGCGGCAAAGACATATGTCTAGTTGAAATGATGTGTAAAGAGATGGTAATCCAAGATTCCAGGTGCATGGAGCTTATAGTTCATTCACAGTGATATTAGCCAATGAATATATATAATCCTTAATTTCTCGTTTTATGAGAATCGAACATGTTTATCAACTCTAGTTTCTATTTCCTTAATACATTTTCTTGAATACATATATTTGCCTATACCTTCTCAGTCACAGGTGATAAAGAAAAATATATATATATATATATACTTCCTATTCAGAGTGAACTTTCGTTTTGAACTTACCGTGCGAAGTTCAGTTTTTGACACACTTTTCGGTCATATATTAATATCTCCACCGTTCAGATATAATTAGAACCTAATGTATAGATTGTCTCTGTAAAATTTCATCTAACTTGATAATCGTTTGGCCTTTCGTTATAATGATTTATACAAACGGTTCAGGTTGAACAAACTCGGTTTGTTCATTAATTTAATATAGTTTCGATACCTTAACAATCACCAAATTGAATGAAATTTGGCATAGACGATTTATATATTAGGTTGTAACATGTAAACGGTAGAGATGTTAAAATATGACCGAAAAATGTGTCAAAAACTGAACTCCGCACGGTAAGTTCAAAACGAATGTTCGTTCTGGATAGAAACTATATATATATAAACGCAGATATGGAAAAGTAACACCTCGTCATGGCAAACTTCACCCATGGGATTAGAGACTAGAAGCAAACCAATATTCAAGAAACTTGTGCTTTACCAAACCGCATGACGTGCAAATGCCATGGAGATACTAGGAAGACTGTTCGTGGCGGGTTCAGCACCCGGCGAACAGTCAGCACGGTGTTGTGTTTGTGTGGTTGGTTGCTGTGTTTCTGTGTTGTGCTTAGGCGTGCCAGCACCCTTGGAGCGGTGCCACTCGATTGCGCGCGACCCCCTGAGCGAGTCGCTTCGTCTGCTCCCAATTCGACTCTGACTTCCTGGTCAAGCGACTGTTACGCGGGCGCTGACTAAGCCGGCGTACAGGGCTCGAACAAGACCTGAATAGAACTCTCTACCAGGATTTTCTTCCCAACCCCTTGAGGATTGAGGATCTTACTCTGATCCGGAGAAGCAAAGCAGAGCTGTTCCAAGACCACGGGTGTGTCACCGGAGTGACGACTCGATTGCCACCAGGGGTAGCGGACTGACAGACTCGATTGCTACCGGGGTAGCGGACCGACTCGATAGACTCAGCAAACGCTCGGCACAAGTACGAGAGCGGATCAATCGTAGGAGGGCGGAGGAGGGTTGCGTGAGGCTCAGCAAATGCTCGGCGCAAGTACGAGATTAGATCGATCGTAAGAGGGCGGAGGAGGGTTGCGTGAGGCTCAGCAATTGCTCGGCGCAAGTACGAGGTTGAATCCGTCGTAGGGCGGAGGCGGGTTGCGTGAGTAGACCCAGCAAAGCGCTCGGCACAAGCACGAGATTAGATCGATCGTGGGGCGGAGGCGGGTTGCGTGAGTTGCTCCGGAGAGGCTTTGGCAAGTTAGCGTTGCGCTAGGACTTGTGGTTGTTTGTTTTTGGTTGAGAACCTTTTCCTAGATGCCGGCAGATTCATATTTATATGACTCAAGGACCCCTAGGGCTGTCAACTCCAGCCCGGCGGATCCTTGAGATTCATTAGATATGTCCTCCCCTACCCTGCTTCCCATCAAATCAGCGAAGATATTATCAGAGGTATAGTTGGTATTGAAGCTTCGAAGATCGGAGCAACACGTCTTGACCTTGCTTGTTATGCTGCTGTTACTGTTCAACACTCATCATTGCGCAGTATGGCCGGTTCCTCTAACAACCTCCCTAAAGCATGGTGCAGCGTGGCTTGTAGTTGTTAGTGAATGATAGCCTAGCGTAGGTAGTGAAATCATTGCTGTATTGCTTCTCAATCTTAACAAATATCTTCACTGATGGATTGTTACGAAACAACCCCAATCGGATTAGGAAGCAACCGCGTTCTCCCTCCAACTCAACCTCTTTGGTTGAAGCGGGAAAGCCCGATTTCCAAGGGTTTGAATCTGATCAAAACCCCTACTGGGCCTTGGGGCGGAAGCCCAATTGAAATAAATTCAATTGTGGCTCAAACAAAGACGAGTCTCCTTCGCTAAAGACTTATAGCCGTGTAACCAAAGTGATGCAATTGATTGCTGAACCAGACGCATGCATGTTCTTAGCGTGGTGAGTATGAACTCGATCGAGCACAGCTAGGGGAGGTTCAAGTGGACAGGCTTAGGGGAGGTTCAAGTGGACAGGCTCATTGCAGAGGCCTTCACCAGGAAAGGGACATTGGGACCATGAGATCGAGACCCATCTATATCAACACGATAGCATAGACTCCCGAGCCATTTGGTCCTCCTTTGACTCCTTTCTCAGTTCTCACCGTCCAAGTAAGACAGTGAGAGCTAGGGTTAGGGCAAGATGATGACCACCACATGAAATTTCCAAGAAGCTGGGGTTTTGTCTTTACTGAATCACTGTGTGGTTTACTGTTAGGATGGTAGGGTTTAGGAATCTCTGTAAACAAATAGTTATCTGCAATCCAAACCCCACATTAATCCCCCGACCTAATTTTGCAGGTTTCAGGAATCTCTACCCTACCACCGACCTAATGTCCTGCTAATAGTCGCGCATCTGAAATCCACTGTATGTAAACAAATAGTTTAATTTCTCTTCACCATCACAAAACCGACAATTTATTCAATTATAACGAAATAAATAGAGAATTATGCTAGATTAGTTCTTCAGCCACATTACGCACGCTCTTAATATTTAAAATGATCAGAAATAAAGGATTGGATTTAATAAAAATCGAAGGTTATCTTCGCAATGAGATATGCCTGGGGATTGGATATACACATGTACATTGAGTAAGGGAAGGATTTGTCTATCCGGAGTTGTCATCAGAGTTAGGTCTTCCAATTTTTCAATAATATCTGGGTCTGAACTCATCAAATTAGATCCCTACGACGCGTTTAGTTTTTGGTCATTCAAAATGTGGATACTATGAACTTCAAATTCTACACATATAGTTTACGTTTCGATCAGCCAGTTGAAGATTTTGTGAAAGGAAATGGTCTGTGAATTGGTGCTGGCCCATGCCAACCAAGCTTTCCTATTATTGCAGCTAATGTCGATGTCGACTGGATGATGATGATGATATATAATACATTCATGTTTTTAATTTAAGTCAAATGGCATGCGTAGGCGTACACTACATGCATGCTTGGATCATGCATATATGTTTATATCATAATACAACTAGACAATTAAAGAGATATACTCTCGTGAATGGCTTTGATAATCAATTTTCAACAACAATTATTAAGCAAAATTCTCAATCCAGTCATGTTCTTTGATGATTTGCCTAATTTTCTGTTGGCAATAAGAGATTTTAGGCCGAAAAATGCCGAAAACTGTAATTTAATATTAGGCGAATCAACTAATCACTTTAGTGCATGTTTTGAAAGTTGATTACATTAATATCAATAGCTGGAGACCGCCAAAAATCAGAGTTAAGCACTTACAACAAATAAACTAAACAAAACTCAATACATTTTAGAGATGAGCTCGTTTTAATCAACTTGCAAACTTGTAAAAAACCTTTTTTACTCCCCACTAATCAAATAAGGAATACTAATAGACAACGGAAATTAAAGATCTTTCCCTCCAGTCCAATAGTTAGACTAAATAGAGAATATCCTTATGACTTTATTTGTCATAGGCAAAATTTCCCTTATGACTTTATTTATCATAATTTAAGTATTTAATAGTGTAACACGGTGCATTAGTATACCCGCTTGAAAATGAATATTCCAAATGTGGACGTCAAAGAGGTCCGAGATGTTGTGCCATGTTATACGATTCTACACTACTCTTTCTCTCTTTCAACTCCATCATTTTCGCGTGGTAGATTTTATGTACGTATTGTACAATTTTTAGTAGGTGATGATCATGAGCTAGAGGGTTGTATATATTGAATCATTTTATTTGGCATTTTGGTTCATCGAAACTAGCTTGGGATATAGCTGGCTACGATGTGTAAGATGAACTACGGATCTAATACTGAATATTTTGCATACAAACCAATGAACAGTGAGAAAAATAATTCTGTGATTGTGATCGATGTAATCATTGGCATGGTTTCAATAGCAGCAACTGCGTGTGGTATATACAATCCAGTACTTTTCAATGATTTTGTTGTACGTACGTAAACACAAAACGCAGAGTATCGATCATAAACTTATGGGATTAGTCCAGGAGTGATGGTTGGCAAATAGGTTTGAACTATTATGGGTCTTCTTTGAAAAATACTTTAGGACACCACATAACATTATGTATGCATGTCCAGATCGACCAGGAGTGCTGCCTTTCTAGAGTGAAGAGTATGAATAACAAAATGAATACAAAGCTAAAGTCTCAAACAAAGCCGCAGCAAACTCAGCTTACCATCCTTACAAACCCAGGTCACCGATTAACTCCACCAGAATTAGCTACACAACACAGCGTACGCAGGATCAAAATGAAGCCTAGGAGGCTAGGCCTAATTAAGTGCATGCATAATAACTGGTTGACTGGGATAAACTCAAATCTCTTCTTTATGGCTACCAGGAAAAGTAGAGTCTAATGACTGTCGCAGAGATCATAATGTCTCTTCTTTATGCCGGAAAATACTGTCATAAGAGCGTTCACCAAAGAAGGCGCGCATTATTTAGATTGTTGGGAAGCAGTGGCAGTCTTTGGTGGTTCTTCCACCTTGGCATGCGAACACTTGGATTTTCTGACCTTACTACCATGACCGCTTCTTTCTTTTTTTGTTGCTTTCACGATTGCTTGGAGAGTTGGAGGGACTTCTGATTCTGGAAGACGTCCCTGCCAACTTAGGGATTTCATTAGTGCTCATTTATCATGTGTTTTGTAACTTGGTAGTGTTATTGGGCCTTTCGTTGTTTATATCAATTCTAGCCCAGATACCCAATACGAGGTCTGGCCCAATTGCATGGGTCGCACCATAAAGGAGCGTTCCTCCAAAGTCTAAGCCGATTATTCAAACAGTACTGTATGTTTAACTTCAACCTGCAGAAACACAAACTCATCGATCATATATATGCTTCAAGGAAATTAATGTTCAGTAGTTGTGTTTAACTGCCGTCAGATCAAGATTTAACGGTAAATAATTTCAACAATCTTATTAGTTTCCATCGTGTTTTATTCCAGTAATAATTGAGTACAACTAAATATGTGAAAAAAAACTATACATGCATATCATGCTACACGCTTATTAAAATTTTTTAAAAGACAGAAATTTGTATTAAAGCATGGAACTCCAAAATTTTATGATCCCAGAGGCCAGTGCTTTATAATGTCCTTTACCAAGGCACACGTTTGCTGCATGAGCGCTAATCTAAAGTAGTCATAAGCCAAATTACAGGCATGCCTCATATGAAGTACCAACATCCTAACCACCTCACCAAATGCCATACTTCCCTTTCTTGTTGATTTAATTATTAGACTGTGGCATCAAATTTCTTTTATATGATGATATGGCCTTACATCATGCCAACTTCCCTTTCTTGTTGATTAATTAAGTGGCATCAAATTTCTTTGGTATGATGATATGCCTTACATAGTGCTACTCCTCTAACAAAATTTAGTTGATTTTTCTGCAAATCTTATAGAAGGTCCACTCAAATACACCCAACAAGATTTGCAAGTGAATTGGTCTGGCACTAGTTGCAAAACCTCAGCTATCTGCTCAGAACCACAAACACAATCTCTACTGACCTTTCTATGAGTTATGGGGAGACTCCGATAGTGTATTGCAACACTTGGTGTCGCTTCCACACTCACTTTGTTGATGCCTCTCCTCGCCTTAGTTAGCTGCGTACTTAGTAGGGGTTGGTTACAGTTAAGTACTCGGATTATAGGACCAATTTCATTTCATCCCCCAACTGTTTGATCGAGAGAGATGATATAACAGTTGGGCAATCGAGAGAGGATGTGACATCAAAGATGTTATGGACAATATTCGACACTAAGCCGAGATTCTGAGCGTGCTCGAGAGCAACTTGTTCGATACACCAGTCCACCGGCTTCGACATTAACCAGAAGATTGACGATCAAAATGAGGCACATTGATGTTATGAGTTTCGGACTTTTGAATACCAGGAGACACTAGCTGGATTGTGCTTGTAAGCTAATGTTAACACAGATAGCAATCACAGTAAAGAGTCATCTCACAACCTAGAACTATGATCATATTATATCCACAGCTAAGTAAGTAGCAATCTATTTACATTGCCTCTCTATTAGCACGCAGGAAAAACTAGTAAAACGAAGGAAAAAAAGAACAGTTTATACCTAAGAACACACACTACTACTCTCACTTACCACTGCTTAAACCCAGAAACAAAAAAGTAGAACAATGTGATTCGAATTCCCACTAAGATTTTTACTCCTCAATCACAAGCAACCTCCATAACCATCAACAAAAACCCCTACCTTCCGATACATGTAATTCAACTCAACTCAACTCAACCTCACCACCCTACTAAACCATGTATAACACTCAAAAACCAAAACTCCACACACCCCCATTCCCCCAAGAACAAAACTGTCTTTAAACCCACTAATACTACTTTACATCATAAACATAATTAAACTCCCCCTTCCCAGCTTCCCTCAATGCTCTTTGTCCTTCACTCTATCCTCCTGCTCCGCCTCCTCCACCGCAGCCAATGCCGCCCTCCTCCCATACCCCCAATGAATCTTCACATAGAAGTTCAAGAACAGCAGCAGAATCACCGCATTCAGCACCGAATTGAACCCCCACGCCCCGATCCCATTACACCCTCCTTTCATAAAATGCATAACCAAAACCCCGACATGACACGCCACATTGCACCCCAACAACAACATCTGGCAGTTCACAACAAACGCGAAACACGCCCTCGGCAGCCCGATCGCTATCCAAAACCTATAAGCATATACCACCGCGTACACCAACGTTGTCGAGAGGATCGCTAACACTTGGAACGACTGCGAGAACTCCAACCAGATGAAGGCCATGAAAGTGAGGATGGAGTGGTTGAAGAGCTGAAAAGGGACAAGTCTACCGCGCCGGAGGATGGTGAAGAAGGTGCGGATCATGTGGAGGTAGCGAGAGAGGTAGTAGATGTATGACCAGAAGAAGACGCGCCCCGAGGGACGCGTGCCGAGAGGGAAGCAGAGGAGCCATTGGAATGGGGTCTTGGAGCGGCGCCAGAACCAACGTGTGTCGCGGATTTCGGCGACGGAGGAGAGGGTGATGCCGGCGAAGATGGTGAAGGAGAGGAGAGTCATGAGGAGGGAGTGAAGAGCGGGGAGAGGGCCGAGAGGGATAGGGCGGCGGAGGAGAGAGAGGAGGAGGTGGAGGAGGAGAGAGAGAGTGAGGTAAAGGGTGATGGCGGTGAAGAGGAAGGACCACGTGGAGCCCCAGGAGTGAGCGTGGGACCAACGGAAGCCGACGATTGATGGGTGCTCCGAGAGCCAGAACGTGAGGGTCTGGATCACGGGCTGACCCATCAACGCTGCCGCCGGTGGGGGATCAACACGGCGGCGAGGTGACGTGGGTTGTGTGTAGGGTGGAGATAGGGTGGTGGCGGGTTCAATCTGAGTGGTACATGCGAAGGTTGGTTGGGAATGGGAGGAGAGAACGAGAGGTAGTGAAGAAGAGGCGGGGGTGGGAATGGCTGGTGGGTATATAGAGGAGGGGACGTATTGGAAACTGCATTTTGGGGGAGGGTACGTGGGGGGTTTTGATTTGTGGTTGTGTTTTGATAATATTTGGGTCCATAAAGGTCAGTTGAAGAATTACAATATTATTACGGTGAAAATGTGATTTACGTATCTCTGTGTCATTCATAGGTATATCCGTATATCACACTTATCGCTTGAACACAATGACTAATGTGAGAATGTAGATTTTTAATCTAATAAATTGATATGCATTTTCAACCAAAGAAACCTAAAGGTCGTGAAGTAATGTTTTTTTTTTTAGCACTTATTATTATTTATCATTATCTGTAGAAGTACTCGTTAATATCAATATTATAATTTTAACTTCATAAAATTTATGACAGGTTTTGTTTGTACGGTTATTATGTGATCGATCAAACACAAAATTCAAATATCATAAAGTAAATGTTTCTTTAAAACTTGTCATTATCTATAGAAGCATTCGTCAATACACGTAACTTAAAATTTGCGGAAAAACACTGTTAAAACATCAAAATTACAAATCTTTAAATTTCATACACTTGTGTAAAACAGGGTAGTTAGATAGATGGGAAAAACTAAGTTGAATCATATCCTTATTGATTAGCTCGTCCCGTACTTTCGAGTTCCGAGCATAAAGATATGTGATGTTTGTCTGCACACTTTTCCCCGATCTAGTTTTGATCAATACACTCTCTCTAGTGTAATTTTTAACCTTTACGAGATTAGAAGTTCCTTAACTTCATAATGAACATCTGGAAAGTTACATTCCTTGCGAAGATCGGCCAATTATGTCGTAGAAGCTAGCAAGATCAATAGAACTAATCCTCAACCTTATAACGGCATGGGTACCTAATTGTACAAGGCATATATAGACTTCGATCAGAATTGAAATGTTGGTAAACTATCTTGTGCAAGCTCGATGATTTTATTCATTTGGGTCACATCTGTTCCATATTTTACTTGTAAAATAATTAGACTGTATGACAAGCGTAGGGTCTGTATGAACTTAGGGTTTAGAAACAAAGCAGATCTGCACTGCGTGTTCCACGCCCATGCATATATATCCATCACTTACTTTTCCAAAGTTGCAGTCAGTTATTGTTTCTCCATGACTCAAATTCAGAAGTTTGAATAATCTGCAGAGCGGAAATAATATTATCTCCGTCTCCTCTGTATTCTAAGTTCTGCAGGTCATATTCAGATAGATGACTATAAAGACCATATACCGCAGATAGGCTTCAGAATTAAGAAATTGTGCTATACAGATTCTTGATACTTGATATTTGTACTAATGTGTTTAAATGTGTGCAAGAAGACGAAGATAATTCACAGATATGAAGTACTGTGCCAGACAATGTATGTGTAACACAACTATTTAATAAATCATGTAGAAATGGATTGGTATCATTGAACATATATATATATATATATATATATATATATATATATCTCTACTGGTATGTTAACAGAAAATTTTCTGAGATCTATTTCTTAATTGTATATGAGAGATGAAGTTATGAACATTGAAGCTAAATTAACCGACAATGAGCGAAAAAGAAACTAAAATACTGTAAATGTTCATCATGATAAAATATGCATTAAAAGTAGCTAGGCAGAAAGGAAAGTCGAATAAGAAGAAAATAAGAAGCACAACCAACACCACGCAGATGAATAAGAAAGGAAATGCAGTAGTACCTAATATTTGAGCATATTGGATTCATATTCGGGAAAGTCGAGTATAGGAATTAAGCTTCGTGAAGGATAATTGCCTGTAATCACCATACGTGCCCGGATCTAAGAATATGTGACCAGTTTGGATGAATCAACTAATTAACATGAAGAAATGCTTTTCTTCTGGATCGATCTTTTGGATTCCTTAATAGTTGATCTACCATAGAAGTCCATATACCATATAGTGGTCCCATTCAACTAGCCAACTAGGAGTCTAATTCTGATCCTAATTAATCAAACAGAGTGGGCTGTGTTCTTAACTTCTTACACACTTACATTAGTCAATAGTTTTTATCTCAATACACTCCACCCACCCCAATGAGCATTAGTTTTTATATCACTGCATTACAGGCATTGCATACACTTATTATCGTGATGTCCTTTACCATATTCCATATTCTTACGTACTATTTTGTGACTCGATTTTTATCACTCTAACAAGAAAGGAGATTCGTACTTCAGACAACATATACGATAACCAATACTCATCATAAAAACCTCTATTCAGTCAGACCAAACACGATCAAACATTACACGAATCAGACCGGGATTCCAAAACTTCTCCTTATCGGTCAAGGAATCCTTCATCATTCTCCACAACCGCCGACGATTTCAAAAACGGGCCGGGCTCGTGAAGGGCCTCATCACCGTCGTCAGCCCAAAACCTAGTCAAAACCAAACACGGACAACACCCTTCCACAATCGCAATCCCACCGTCGGTTCTTCACATCTGGACTCACTAAGTCCGTACGATGCGTCGACAAGTACATAGTGGGGGAAGTACAACGAACTAAACAAGTATATATATAAACAAGTAGAGAGCCCGCCACCGTGGAATTAGGATCTTACATTTCAATTTCGAAAAAGAAAGAAAACCTGGAATCTTCTTCTCCCTTCTTCTTCTTCTTCTTCCTTCTTTCACTTCCACAATCGCAGAGACTTTCTCGCTTTTCTAATTTTAACCCCCTCAACTTTTGCACTGCTATCTCGTCCCTCCTTCTCTCCTAAGCCCCAATCGAATTTCCCATACTACAAGGTAACTTCTCCGATCCGTAATTTTAATTCTTAATTTCTAATTTTATTTAATTTCGGTCAATTGTGGTTTATTTTAGGGCTGAATGATTATTTCAGCTGTGATTAGGTTTAATTATGATTAATAGTTCTGATCTGCGTCTTGGTGCGCTTAATTGCTGTGATCTGTGCGAAATTTGGGGATTTTTGGGGGTAATTAGGGCGAGAGTTGATTGCTGTGCGGTGTGATCTTGTTCATTTTCTTTAGGATCTTTGTGATTTTGTTTGAAGAATAGGAATTATTCAGTTTGTGGACATTTTATTGTGAATTTTGTTGGACTAGTTTTAGTGATTTTCGATGAATAATGTGGATATTGTTGTGTGTTAGAATCTGTTTTTGTATGTTGTTGGATTTCGGTGTTGCGGCGGAGAAGAGAGTGTTGATGATTGGTTTGTGTGGATTACAGGTTTGCGAATTTTGAAGTTTTGTGGGTGCTGGGATGGCAAGTGGTTTTGGGGAATCGACTAGCGTGCCGCCCCAAAGCCCGTCTTGCTCGGGGAACAATGCCAATGACGCAGGGGATTTCGAGTGCAACATTTGCTTCGAATTAGCGCAGGATCCGATCATAACGCTTTGTGGTCATCTCTTCTGCTGGCCTTGTCTCTACAGATGGCTGCACCACCACTCACAGTGCCAAGAGTGCCCGGTGTGCAAGGCGCTCGTACAGGAAGACAAGTTGGTTCCTCTTTACGGCAGGGGGAAGACACAGACTGACCCGAGATCGAAATCGTATCCGGGGATCAATATTCCTAACCGCCCCGCTGGGCAGAGGCCTGAAACTGCTCCGCCCCCGGAGACCAATCAATTTCCTAATTACGGCTTTGGGTTTATGGGAGGATTTATGCCCACGGCAACTGCCAGGATTGGTAACTTCACACTGGCCACTGCATTTGGTGGTCTGTTACCTTCATTGCTTAATATTCATTACCATGGGTTTCCGGATGCAACTGTCTATGGAACAACTTCTGGTTTTCCTTATGGATTCAGCAGTTCATTTCATGGGGGCCATGCTCATGGATTCCCTCAGCCGGCAACTCAACGGCAGCAGGTTGATAATGTGTTGAAGAATCTGTTTTTGATGATTGGTGTATTTGTGATTGCTGCGTTGATTTTTTGTTAGTCCAAGATTGAATTGTGAATCAGCATGGTTGTTTAGTGTTGCTGCTCTTATATCTGTAAATACATTAGCTGTATTTGTGCTGGAGAATGTTCAGTGGTTAGAGACTTTTGGTCAGTTCTGTTACCTTTCAAAAACATCTGCAACAGACATAAATTTCATAATAAATGGCTTGCATTTGTGATTATGATTGCTTTGAATTTTCCTGACTTCAATACTAGATGTATTTCCTCGCATGAATTTGGAGTGCATTCCTCTCTGTATGTTCTGTACCAGGTGGATGAAAGCAGTGCTTACGAGTTGGTGCACTTATTAGTTGCCTTTTGGAATTTATGACTTGAAAGTTAGCTATAGAGGAAGAGTGAGGGCTTTCAGGTAGTAGAACTGGAAAAACACTATTGGATGGTTCATAGGTCTGTTATGTTGGCTGTGTTGATTATATATTGGTGAAGCATGACTGTTGGTGATCAAGTTAATGTGTCCTTGAGAATTTGTTTTGCTGGTGTAAGTTTTAGTTCTGCAAGGTACATCTTATTCGTATTCTCTAGCTATTGTTTGTATTGGCGTTGTTGACGGTATAGATTTGCTCCTGTGGCTTGAACTCATTGTTTGTCTCGGGCCTGGTTTGTTTGGTTTTACCACTTCACGGGAAAGAACACTATTCTCTGTCATGGATGCTGCCGGTACAAGGTCTGGGTCCCTAATCGTCGCAGAAGAGGAGCTCATAGATTGTGTTCTGAAGTGAAGTGATAAATGCGTATAACGTAGTTACCATGCCTAGTGTTCTGATCTACAAGAACAAATGAAGTCTGGTTTTGGTTTCAAGTTCGTATTCTAATTGCAACCTGTACTTGGCGTTGTAACTAATGCAACCCTGTGAATTTGAGCTGCCTTGAGACCAGAGATGTCCTGTCCTTGTGAGTACTGCGTAGTGTGCAAGCAACGCTTATACTTCTTTTGCTTTAACCTGGATATGAATACTGAGAAGTACTGCTTCGCTTGGCTATCAGAAAGGAAACGTCAAGCTTCTTAAAACACCAAATTTAAGATGTGCTCTACTCTTGCATTACAATAGTGGTTGCCATCGCATTACTAACAATTCGATTTGGTTTAGCAAGTGGCATGGTTTTGTCCTTTGATGACCATAAGCAGTTATGTTAACTCAATAATGCAATGCAAATCTTAACCAACTCTGCCTGCAAACTTGTTCCTTGTGTCTTGTTCTCGAAATGATTAGTGGAACCATATGAGAATGAGGACAGAGGACAGGGTGGTCTTCCTCTCCATTATAACCCTTTGGTCTGGCCTGGCTATGAAGCATATTAGTAGTCTGCCTTGGAGTTTACAGACGACAGGGTGGTCTCATTCCTATCTCCATTATTGAATTGCGTTGTGGGGAAATTTGAATTTGTTTTGGCCTCGTCGAAAGGAGTAGTAAAGATGAGTGCAAAGCCAGAAAATGGCACACCGGTATTATTCTCTAGTTTGTGTAGATCACTTAAGAGTATGTTCCTCGTCTGCACATTACGATCTTCAACCAACCAACGGTGAACTTAACAGTATATAAGCTCTCTAAAGTGATGAACAGGTGTTTGATGCACAAATTATTTAGGTTCCTAAGGTCGAGGTTTTTCATGCGTTACCTTCTGAATGTCTGCCTTTTTCACGTGTTTTTATTCCACACGACTCAAACACCACATGATGAATGAGTGCTTTCAAGATGTCTCAACTCGATCGGTATTTAAAATTTCAAATGATCAAAGTTAAATACTCAAAATTGAACAATCTAAAAACTTGTCACTCTCCTTCCTAAGGTCGAGTTTATTTTTTCATGCATTATCTTCCTAAGGTTGGTCTTTTTCACGTGCTTTTATTCCACACGACTCAAACACCACACAATGAATGAGTGCTTTCAAGATGTCTCAATCCTCGATCAGTATCCAAAATTTCAAATGGCTGAAGTTTTTTTTTTTTTTTTTTTGCTAACTCCTCGTCATTTTATTGAAAAGTCAAAAGAATACAACACAAACAGGGCATTCCCATTGCTTGAACTAAAAATACTAAAGTGATACCAAACAATTTCTACATAAATAATGAGCAAACTAATGAAATCTGTAAACTGTTGCTAAGGAAAAATCTCTCTCAAATGACTGAAGTTAAATACCCGAAAAATTGAACAATCTAAAGATCGAGTTGTCACTCACCTTCCTAAGGTCGGCTTTTTCACGTGCTTTTATCCCACCGACTCAAACAGCACACGATGAATGAGTGCTTTCAAGATGACTTAACTCTTATTAGTATCCAAAATTCCAAATGACTGATGTTAAATACCCGAAATTGAACAATCTAAAGACTTGTCACTCTCCTTTCTAAGGTCGGCTTTTTTCATGTGTTTTATCCCACCGACTCAAACACCACACGATGAATGAGTGCTTTCAAAATGTTTCAACTCGATGAGTATCCAAAATTCCAAATGACTAAAGTTAAATTCCCAAAATTGAATAATGTAAAGACTGTCACTCTCCTTCAAAGATCTAGATCTAATTCTTCCCAGTTCCAACGGGGGATGAAACTCACATGAGGTGTGAATTGAGTGAACACAATGTGTGAAGGTCACTGATATTAAGATTACGTGCCTATCAAATCCGTACGAATCATTCATTCATTTACATAACTGTGAGAAAGAGACTTGGACCAACTTATTGCCGTCAAATCTACCAAACAAACCGCGTTGGTGACTGAGTGTACTACGAGTACGAGATAGTCTAATAAGTCACCTAATTGACCACATTAATCTAATTAGCATATTGCACTGTATTTCCTTGTAACTTCATTTGGTATTCTTCCTCGATATCTTTGACCTAGCTAGCTAGGTGCACACCCACCATATCCATTTTGTTCTTGCTAGGCACTAAAAGTCTTTGTATTTATGGCTTATTCTACTATTTATTGATATTGGTTTACATGTTCAAAGTACTAATAATCAAACAGGTTAATAATATTATGATTGTTGGCTATTATTAATAATTAAAATTTAACGGTCGAGATTGATCTCAGCACATAGTATTAAGACTTTGAGCGTGTAAGAAATTTTGCTATTTCTTTCCATCTTTGAAAAAAACAGAGAATCAAGATCATCGATCTTGACCAATACAGATGAACCTTAACCCCTAATCAGCTACATGCAGGATTTTGAAAACAACTGCCTCGATGATCGATCATTAATTTCCTGCTCCTCTAAGCAAATAAACAATCTATGAGTTTAGGTATGTGCCCACTGCATAACTAGCTCACAAATCTTATATATGCTAATCTGCCAAACCAGTTCAACCATAGTTAAAATATCACTATAGCATAAACAAGCTAGCTAAGACATATCGACATATGCATATATGTGCTGATTATGACTACTATCCTAGACGTTTCTGGCATCATCATCATCATCATATATTCTTCAACACTAGCTTAGTCGTCTTCTTATATCAACAGCCAGCTCTGCAAAAAAAAGAAGAAAAAGATCGACTCGGATCTCACTTGTTAATGTCAGAGAATCCGGGGCCATTTTCGCCGACCGGATAATGCAAACGCGTTTCATTCCCAGTCGTGCAGCAACTAGCTAGTAGCATTTTGAATTTGCGTGGTAAATATAGATTGGCTTCAGAAACAGACAACACGACGAACTCGGTGCATAGTTCTCAAGGCTGACATTACGGCCGACCTCCTCGGGCCCCACCATTTCTGTCGGTGGAAACACTCTACTGCATGTAACTTCCGGCACAGTAAAATCTCTTTTGCTGGGGAAAAGGAATATAGTTAGATAAGAGACTAGCTAGAAGGTTGAAGAAGATCGAAGTAGATGATTGCATTGATCATAATTGGAAAGTGCACTTGATATGTTTTGGCTGTGGGTTGCACATGGTCGTTTAGTTTCCCATTCAAACATGGCTGCAACAAAACCCTAATAATGGAAGAGGGTTTCTTTTCCTCCCATCTTTTCTGTTAAAAATGTAAGCAGCTAGGAGGGCATGTGAGGCACACATGCCGTTCAATGATATATAGTTCTGGGGATCCCAGTTAACTAGTTTATCCCCCAAAGATATAGAAAATCAAATTAATATAAGCATGTATCTGCAACAAATACAATAAAACAAAGCCAAGCCTACTCGTCTCAATACTTTAGTGTGTTTTCTTCTTACAAGTAATGATTAGCAAGCTTTGCTCTCAATTTGAATGTATACGCTCTATGGCGTATGGACAACCTAACCTAGCTTAACTAAATCTCCATAAAACAAAATAAAGACATAAAAACTTAACTTTGAATTTAATACTCATGCGTGTCACTGGCGACAAAAAATTTACTTATTTGCAAATAAAATATTTGATAAACATAGATATATCATGTTAATTAGTATAACAAATAAAATTCGGTAATCAATGTTCATGTATTAGTGAAAAATCAAAATTTATATTCATATATTTTTAAGCGTTGTTTCTCTTATAATTGCTATAAACATAATGGATATTTACGAAAATAACACATAATGACGATATAGACTCAGTACTCTCTACTATTAATTAGAATTCAACACTTTTCTTCTTTCTCATATCTTTAAATGCATTTTACATCACAGACAACACTTAAAGTGATTAAATATAGCAATTATTGGTTTTCACTTGAAAGGTACCAAAGACTTCTTTAACCTAAATTTTAGAGAGATTTCAAAATGTGATTTTGCTCAAGTGAAGAAGTAAGCATGGAATAGGGACGATGTCAAACCACAATCGTTCAAAAGAACGGGGAGCAAATCATGAAGAATCTCTTTACTTTCGAAATGTTCCACTCTCGTTTTCCTATCAATTAAGCCTATACAAAATATCACACAAGAGAAAGCTGATCATAGTCAACATCTTTCTCTTTAACTAATTAGGGCAACCAAAAAAAGTATTAAAAAGGGATCACAAGCATACAAAATCAGTTAATTTCCATTTTCAAATGTAATACAATCCGAACTAAAACCAACTAATTTTTCCGATGCCAATAAAGGCTTACAATTCTGGGTCCCGATGATAGAAAACGTGGCGAGGCTCTTTTTGTACTGTCGTCAGCCAATTAAGACTACGAAATATCTGCCTTACAATCTAGTGAGGTGTCTAAGGTTGTATACACAAATCTAGGACCCAACTTTACCAAGTGCCCCCATCAGGGGACATGGCTTGTTCTTTGTGGGGTTTCCAAATCTAAAAGTTTCAATCGGATACCCAAATTCAAGGGGCATCCAAATTTCTAATTTATCGACAATGATCTTGAATTTGAACTTGTAAATGACAGTATCTAGTAGCATTCTATGCGATACTAATTATGCGCGAAATTATTCATAACTATATAATCATACTTGCATCAGAATTATATAAATAATCATACGAGAATTTGATCCTTGTGAATGTAAAACACCTTGAGGGGAGTGCAAACTCTCTGCGGAGTACTCCAAGGGCGAAGGGGGGGTGTAGCTGCGTCTCTGGCGCGGCACTGACGGAACTTCGGCCTAAAAAGGCTCCGGCCTGCTTGTGGTTCCTCTCCAGTACCCTTTTTTTGAAAAAAAGAATTATATAAATAATCTCGTCTTTTTATTAATTATATTTAAAGAGTTCATAATTTTATGGCATGTTTACCGTTATATGAGTTTACATTGACTTCCAACTTATTTATTGGCACTAATCATGATATTAAGATCAACCAAGCAGTAGTATGGCATTAGTAAGATATCTAAGGACCACCTAAGGTAATTAACAATCCAAATGGTATGCCATTTCCCATGTGATCTGAGGACCATCAAAAATGAGAAAAATTTTCATAGTATAAGTAGACTTAATCTGAATTTTTTGACCAATAAAAGGGTTGATATGAGAGTGTGAGACGTGTAGCTGTTATTTAAGGCAAACAATAACACAGTTATATCACCTAATGACCAGATTAATTAATTAAGGACTACATATAATACAATGGAGATGCACTTGTTCTGTATCTCTTGCTATTTAATCAGAAAATGGTATTAGCTAGACGAGCTAGTTTGGTAGCAGAACATTCTAAACTCTAAATTAAGAATCATCCCCCCTTCACCTTCTCATTTGTTTTGTTCCATGTTCTTAATTAGAATCATGAAGACTTTGCACAGGCGTTAGCATCCCCTGCTCTTGGCCTTTCCTTTGGAGTCATGTCCAGAAGTAGATGGCTCACCTATAAATGAATGTGAGAAGGTTAACCAGAGAGCTAGGTAGAGTCTTATTTTGTACACTATAATTGGTTTGACACCTATATATTTTGCTTCAAATGGTAGTCCACCTTAGAGTTACAATGTCCTATTCACTCTTTACTTGCAAGCTAATTAGCAGCTAACTGAATATTAGCTGGGTTAAAAAGATTTGAACCCAATGAAGAAGCGATTGATTAATTTGTATATGTTATTTGGTATTAATCAACACAAGTTAATTAACAATGAGGTTGATCCGTTGCCAATTCGCCATATAGAAACCAATAACTAATAAGGACACAGATTAGCTGTAGCAGTCGCACTATTTGATGGGATATAACCAAATCCATAAATTAGCTATAATTTGGTCAAATATCACTTAAAAGGGAATAACAATCACATTGTTTTCTTTACTGGCTATTATATATAAATTTCATATCTGACTCCATTGATTTTATTTTTGTTCCCATTCCATTAAAACACTCTGCTGTTAGCTCTGGTTGTGGGTGAGCTCTGGTTGTGGGTGCCATAGTTGAATACCCTTGACTTGTAGACTTGGCTTCCTTGTTCTCCTCCCCAGTTTGAATCCTCGACGTGGTTTCAAAGCCACGCACAACTCCCACAGCTTCGTTAACTATCCGTCCCTCTCTCTTTTCTCAAACCCCAACCACTTTCCTATTCCACACCACAACATGCCTTTAGAATCGCCACCGCCGCTAATACCGCTCTGGTTTCTCCTCTTCTTCCTAACCACCAATGCCGCCACCCTAACAACAACAACAACAACTCATGTCTTCAAAGAAGCGCCAAAGTTCTACAACTCCCCTACCTGCCCTTCCCTCCAAAACGACTCCACCGTCTGCTCCGACGTGGCGGTCCACGTCGCCATGACCCTCGACTCCGCCTACCTCCGTGGCTCAATGGCGGCGATCCTCTCCGTCCTCCAACACTCCTCGTGCCCCGAAAACGTCATCTTCCATTTCGTCGCCGCAGCTTCTTCCTCCAACTCCATACTCCTAACACAAACCCTCATGACCTCTTTCCCATACTTGAAATTCCGAGTCTACCCCTTCGGCGACGCAGCCGTGGCGGGGCTGATCTCCACCTCCATTAGGTCAGCCCTCGACTGCCCTCTCAACTACGCCCGCAACTACCTCGCCACTCTCCTCCCGCCATGTGTCCGCCGTGTCGTCTACCTCGACTCCGACCTCGTACTAGTCGACGACATTGCCAAACTCTCCGCCACTCCTCTTGGGCCCCACGCTGTCCTCGCCGCGCCGGAGTACTGCAACGCCAACTTCACCACATACTTCACTCCAATGTTTTGGTCCAACCCGACTCTCTCCCTAACCTTTGAGGGCCGTGAAGCTTGTTACTTCAACACCGGTGTCATGGTCATCGACCTCGACCGGTGGCGGGAAGGCGGCTACACGAACCGGATCGTCGAGTGGATGGAGCTTCAGAAGAGAATGCGGATCTACGAGCTCGGTTCTCTACCTCCTTTTCTCCTAGTTTTCGCCGGAAACATTGCCTCAGTTGACCACCGGTGGAACCAGCACGGCCTCGGCGGCGACAACTTCCGGGGACTGTGTCGGGACTTGCACCCCGGTCCGGTGAGCTTGCTTCATTGGAGCGGCAAAGGGAAGCCGTGGGTTCGGCTCGACTCGAACCGGCCTTGCCCTTTGGATGCTCTGTGGGCCCCGTATGATCTGTTACAGACACCTTTCGCACTAGAGTCTTAGAGGTTAATTCAACTATTAATTAACGCCACAAATTACTCCCATCATAATAAGAAAGTGTTATTATTCTTTTTTTTTCCTTTTCTTTTTTTTTCCTCCCCTTTTTGGGGTGACCAATTTTGTACATTTTATACAGAGGCACATTAACAGACCCTTCATCATGTAATATTTTTCCTTTGTTTTTCTTTCTTTTTTCTGCTTTCTCGCTCGAATTATGGAGCTTCAACGAGAGATTTGGTGAATTCAATGTGCTGTCACATGAACAAGAAAATTCAATACAACTTTTTTGTGTTTTTTTCCTTCTGGGTTTCTATGAATGCATCAGCAATTGATAAGAGTACAAATTTCTGGTTTTGTTTTTGGCTGGAGTTAGAATTGGTCTTCATGGGATGGAGTTGTGTATGGGACTAATGGTGAAGATCGAAGAAGGGGATATGCCATTTGTTGAAGAAGGAGAAGTACAGGCTGTGTTTACAGGCCAGCAGTACAGCCAGACTTTGGAAGGAAATAATATTGGAGTCATTTGTTGTTATTCTGGGGACCGAATATGATGAGATGCTGTTGTCGTCATGCTTACATGATTATTATTTTACTTCCATTTTGTTTTTCTTTCCATTTTAATTGACAATGATTTGACACCTACAGGAATTATGAAGTATGAACTGGAAAAGAGATTTAGATCGAGTTCCTAGAACTTAGTTCGATACATAACTTTCATCGGGAAGAAAAAGGCCGATATATAAGAGCATGCATGCATGCATGCATGGTGTAGAGTTCTTATTTGAGAAACAATGCTTGCCAAGTATAGCACTTTAAATTTTCACTCTTTCTTGATTTTGATTTTGTTTCAAATCCAAGTACCAATGCTGATCTTTCTATATAGTAGTGTAAACAAACTCAAGTTGCTAAATTCCTGGACATGTTGTCGTCACCCTAATTAGGTTTCCACTGTTTATGTTAGTAAAATACAAGCATTGCTGAGTTGCGTACTGCATAGAACGACAAGTTTATATCATGGAATTGAACCAATATGCATACAGTCAAGAAGATTATTAGTTACTTTTACAAATTGGAGTAGTATCCATGGACGCGGTTTCTCCTCTAGTCTTGTCTCCCTTGTGAAAATATTCACTACTCCAGACTCCAGTGCAATACGAAAGAAAGATGTTCTTTTATATTTTCATATTTTTCTATAAGAAAATAATAGGAGAGAAGTACATAGTGGACACAAGTGTTGGCAAGTTTAGTGCCAAACATGTTGAAGTCAATGAAATTTGAGATAGGAAGTCTCTAGCCTTATTATAAACTTGAGCATAATGCATGTCATGAAGATATATTGATCACTGGTTAATGCATTTGCCATGAAATTTAATTTCTTTTTCATAGATAATTAAGAAAAAAAACTAAACGAAAGACAAAACTTACAAAAGTATCTAGAGTGGAATATGTTAAAATTATAATTGAAAAAGGTTGAGTGATCTAATACACGAGCTTTTAGAAAAATCATGCTACATATGATAAATGAGCGAAATATTAGTTTTTTCCATTAGAGAACTGATTGATCGCACGAAAATCGGTTAGTTAAACATCACCAATTTGTGAATAATGTACACAAGGTTATTAACTTGAAAACGTTAGTAATCATTGTATTTCTACTTGTAGTGTGACTGAGTACGTGTTGAATTGACGCAAACTCCAACATCTGCTGACCTGCAGACTATGCCCAAATCTTGTAGTAATGTATATATGCACATCATATGACCAAATCTATTAACCTTAACATTATTAGATCTAACATAACAATGGTATTCCATCGTCTTGATTCCCGGAGCAATCTTAGGCACCCCTGAAGCAAATGAACCCGATCGAGAAGCTAGAATCCAGTTTCTCCGGCTCCAATATTGCTCTATGTCCTTGGAGTTGCAGCCTCAATGCACGAGGCTGTTAATTTGGTCCACTTAATCAACTGCTTAGTTTATTAAGTCGGATCGGTTCTAGATATAAACTTACCATATATATGTATTATTAGTCAGCTTATCAAATAGTTTGTGTCAGATATATGCAGAATAATATAGCAGACAGATCGTAGCTTAGTCAAAGCCTATGGAAGGTTTGAGTAAGTGTTAATCAAAGAGTTGAATGGTATAATCTAAAGAAGATCGAACATGGAGGAATTCAAAATGGTAGAGAGCATTAGATATGGAACATTGAAGACGAACCACATGATGATTGATCAGCTATCGAAGCTCAGCAACTGAGTTGCTACGTTTGTTGCACGTCAGAATGTGCCATGACTATCATATATTATTGATCCCTAATCACATGCAAGCACTCAAAACTTTGTTGGATTCTAGATCGATTTATATCATATAATGCTCACTAATTCTATGGTACATTGGCCATAGATCAATCAGATTTCTCTCGTACTAGCCTCATATTCGTATGATACAATAATATATGAGTGATAAAAGATTTATAAGAGTAAGATCACTGCTGCCCAGTAGTAAATTCATCCCTGAAAACTTGCAGCATATAGATCATTTTAACGCAGAACTAGATGAATATTCATCATCCTCTTCTTCTTTTTTTCCCTGCAAATCTTCCTCCTCCTTCAAACACATCAAATTCAAAACTAGTTTTATCCATCTTTGTTCTTTACAACCAGGATCTGTCCCATCAAATCAAATTAAATCCAACCTTCTGCAATACCCGCGTCCAGCAATTCTTCCATCGCCTTCGCACAACTGGACTGAACAAATTGGGAAAACATAAACTCAATGCACCAGTTAATTGTACCTATGGCAGAAATTGCCCAATCGAAGAAGAAGCGAAGATCTCAACACATACACTCGAAGAAGAGTATAGAGGAGAATGACAGTGCAGAGGATGAATGAGTTGAAGTTAGAATGGGCAAGATGAACTGAAAATTTGAATATGGTTATTTTAGGAATAAAAGTAAATTCGATTATAATACCGGGTTTCTTGCTTGTGTTGAGAAACCGCGGGTATGAAAAAGCAGAGACGTAGCTGCTTCTCAGTTTTGCAGTGATGGACTGCAAATTTTTTTTTAAAAAAAGCGAGTTTTTCCAGTTTACCAAATGCGTGGTTTGCTCTCCACGATAAATATACACAACTTTGTCTCGAATACGCGTTGCCAAACTATGCCTTCATTGTTAGTTGTCACTTATACGATTATTTTCTCTGCGTATAGCAACTTGTTTTAGATGTTCCACAACCAGTTTCATAAAAAATGACCAAACATGAGTCCTAATGATCCCTAAATTTGGATAGGATCACAACCCACTGGGCCAGGTCATGGTAGATAATACTCATAATATAGACAGAGAGCCATGAGCCTAATCTTGACGGTACCATCAACCTGATCAAATTGTGAGTTAAAATTCTTATAATGCAATTCAATTAGTAGACACCGTATTGTGGCCCAAATGTTTTTTTGTTTTTTTTTTTCGTTTAAAGGCCTAGTGACAAAGTACAAGAAGTAGCTAATGGAAGACTTCTGGAAACTGAGAAACTAAGACCTATGACTGTAGTGAAGCAATCTTTCCCTAATGTTGCTTATCTGAAACTGCAAAGTGCTGCCACCACCAACGTTGAGTAGGCTGTTCGCAACAGCATTACTCCAAAATCATTCAACTTCACCGATCTTGTATCTCGATGCAGTCAGAGAGTAGCGGCAAAGGCGTGGGATGTGTGTTATTGGAGCCATTGCAGGGGTTTTACCACTGTTTTTGGGTTTAGAGTTTATATCACAGTACTGAATACTATGCCTCTTTTTTTTGGGAAAAATGCAAGTTCTGTTTCAAGTTGCAATGCCTTTCTGAAAGGAACACATATGTCGACCGCCATGGTGTGACCATCTTCTCGGTTGGCCCTTTGCTAGAAAAGGTTCTGCACTAGAGAGAGAGAGAGGGGTGGGGGTGTGTCTAAACTGTAAAGAAGTATTATCTGCCCAAGTTGGCCTGATAATGATCAAAACCGACGAAAACCAAAAGGTATGATAGTATGTTTGAGCCAGCAGTATGAGCACAGTATAGTCCCACTCACCAAACATTTTGAAATTATCAGGATCTCGATCAGGTCACCTTGGAGAAAGGTAACGATAGTTGCTTCGCCAATCACACACTAGTGCGACTACAAGCACTGGTGGAGAGAAGATCGACTTCCAAGTCCAATGCTTGATCAACATGACTAGCTAATGGCTGAGTTCAGTACTCAAGTGAGGTAGGAGCTCAGGCGAAGAAAGGTGTTCTGAACACCGGCTTCCCCTTCAACTTGTGGTTGATCAAAACTGTCCGCCACAAGTTGGAACACACTCGGTGGTGGTGGTGAACTGGTGATGGCGGTCGATGACCGTCAGTGGTTGCCAAACCCGAAGGAAATATAATACATATTCATTAAAGATCATTCTAGTACATATTCATTAAAGATCATTCTATTCGAACAATTAGCTAGAAGAAATCCCCAAGCAATAGTAGCAAGGATATGCATGATACAAAGTTTATAATTCATAATGATCGATCTAGACTCTAGCTCTGGATTTTCAACTGGCATATATACTGCTCGCAATGTTCAATCCATCAGGTACATACAGCTTTGTTTTGTTCCTTGTAGTATAAGTTGTCCTCCTCATCACCACTTGTAGTGTTCTTCCTCCAGTGTCTGTAATACATGTACTGCAGTATTATCTGTTAGCAAGCATGCTTGTTAAGGTTTACTGGATTAATCCCCGTCACTAAGTGCGCAAATGATTTATAAGATTCACAGACTGCATTGTTGATCACATCTCTAACAAATGCAGAGTTTGGTGTGCTTTTGTGTAAAGTTGTGATAAACAATGAGGCAAGTGAATGGAGTAAGCAGTATAAAAATGTAATGAAACAGAGGTTTTGAGTTTGCAAAAAATTAGCAAATGGATACAAATAAGTCAAGTGCCACGCAAACTGCAGCATCGAGCAACCATGCCATATTGGCTTTAATGTTATCCCACTCGATTGTTCTTACAAGTATGCTGCAATATTCAAACAAAGTAGTTAAGTTGAGTTTGCACTAAGACGGCGTTGATTGCAATTATCGATAGAAACATAGTCAAATAGAGAGGCCTTTATATACCTAGCTACATACGTGACATTTGCAATCAGTGCAAAGACGAACATTAAAGGATTCAAGCCCTGCAGTTTATCAAAATCAAAGTATCAGTGGTAATATTCATCACAACTGTGGTGAATAATTGTTAACATGTCCAGGGCCTATATAAGATTATGAAGGAAGCAAAGAAAAGAGCACACCTCCACGCTCCCTCTTTTGATCTGCCAAACAAACACAATAACAAAGTTAATTAGAAACAAACCAAACAGAAAATAGAGAATGTAGCTTTCAGATTAGAAAAGTATATAAGTATATACATACGTTTAACCAAATCTGAGGTAGTCGACCACCCATGTAAATAGCAGCCATCAGCCACCCCAACCATTGCCCATAAACACTATGCTCCATTGAGTTTTCCTGCACAGACTGTGGTACTATAAGACCGGTTGATGTCATTGGAACAATATATTTATACAAGACAACACGCTCTCGAGAATATGGCAAGTTAGCAACAAATAATATGATTCCCATGATTGAGTTCTTATTTGTACTCCTCTAGAAAATGTACAACCTATAGCTTAAATTCTAAGAACGGGTAAATAAACCTGTGCATAAGAATGCAGAAAGCGTTTTGAGAGCTGTGTGAATAGCAACTACCTATCATAATGTTTGTATGGTAATTGTGAATAGTCAGTCACCAATATACCTGCAATAGCTTCCTCCCAGTAATTCCCATGTATACTACTTGTGTCATTCCCTTGCTTCCGAAGGGCAAATTGAGTGATGTAGCAAAAAATGCCCCATAACCTACCTGGAAGACATTAATCAAAGGATCAAAATCATATAGTAAAACAGGAAACAATTAGAGTTAGCTATGTTGCGATCATTTCCAAACATGTTCATTAAGACTCACCGATCTTGGGATTGGCCTCGGTTGGGAAGTCCTAGCAGACTTCTTAGATGTATCTGGAGCTGACTCGTCCTCAGAAGATGAGTCACTGTCTACTGCCAGTGTAGAAGGACCACTTCTGGCTACCCTCATATACGTTCGAAACGGCGGAGTGCCACTACCCGCCAGCGATCTAGCTGACCTGTCAAAATTATCAAGTTCATCGCATGCATATCAACATTGTTGGCCTTATTGTTTCCTCACATATTCAGCTTTTGGGATTCAATAATAGTAGTAAATAGGATAAGAAGCTGTGCATACGTATAGTAGAACTCCTTTCTAGGAGTGGCTTTGACTGAAGCAATCGGTATTGGGATGCCTGAATTAACCGACTTAGGATTCAACGGTTTTCTGTAATGATCTTCTTCATCCTGTAAGAATATTTATCATACAAACATATTAAATCTATAGTTCACCCGGTATTTGCCCCACTTATTACTATATCTCAGAGGAGGCAGAGAAAATGATGAATTACTTGTGCCGCTTGGTTGACTGAGACTTTGCCACATTTCCACCATGCATAGAAGTAATCATAGTACAAGGTTTGCAGCACTAACACTATGGTGCTGGTTGTGTAAAGCTGTCCAAAATGAAAACAATATAGTGTTCTGTATCATAATGAAATGACCAAAATCTCCATATATACCTAGTCACTTGGACCATCTAAACCAGTAAGGAATATAAGAAACAATTAGACCCTACAATAGATTTCACTACCCCTAGCTAGAATGAAAAATGGATTAATTAGCCAACTAGTTTTACCGTAATCACAAGCTTCACAAGGTTTAGACTTGAATTTATAGGTAAATAATTGATCTCTTGAACTACAATCGATCTTCTTTAACGTTAAGCTATAATAGATTAATAGTGCAATAACGTATGAGGAATTTCTCACGTACAGTACAACTGAAGCATACAGCCTTCGAGATGAAGACTTATACAGGGTTATTTTGATAGTAAATTTTCCAGAAAAGCAAACTCCAAAGTTCAGATAGTGAAATTACCAGAGCTGTGTAATACTGGGTTGGCAACTGCATCCAATTACAAGGAAACAAGTAAATCATAATCAGAAGTTGCTAAGAACTGAAGGGAAATATTCTGACAAAAATAAAAGGAAGATAGTGGGTTAACCAGAAGTCCAGAACCAACCAGAGTCTCTGGTGGTAATTTTCTGGACCACAATACCACTAGCAAAAAACAAAACTACAGGCACAGCAAAAACTCACGGTTGCTGGTTCTAGAAGACATCCCATCAAATTAAACACATCCCTGCATCAACCAAATAAGAACAACAAACCAATTGATATTATGAACCATTTTTGGGGTGGTGATGACTGATGAAGATAGAATCTGAAGTAGGCGATTAAGAAGTGACGTACCCTGCAACCCAAGTGAGGAGGAAAGCAAGAGAGACTCCATGGCTGGACTTGGTCTGAAAGTTGGTGATGATCTGAGGGATTTCTGCAACTCCCCAACAAACCAAGCTGACAAGTCCAAAAGCGAAAGAGAATTCATCGCCGAGATTGCAGAGGCAGTCTTTGAAGTACTTCTCAACCCAACGGACGCAGGGCTTTCTTTCCGCTACACAATAAGACAGTGGCATTCTCTCTCAATCTAATGGCTGGGGGTAAAAGCTTTACACCTCGAAAGTGTCAACTGGTGGCCGACGAGCGAGAGTGGTGCGTTTCTGCGAGGTGGTGAGGTGGTAATAAAGAAACAACACACTTCATATAAATAGGCGAGGGATGAACATGTGGTATGACTATGCTTTCATCTGGCAGTATATGTGTCTCAGTGTCTGTACGTAGCCTAGAGGGAAACGAAACTCTTGTTATTTAGGCATGGGGCTCTGTGTGGTAAGCATATTCTTCCACATGAACACATGATACTGAGTCTTTCAAGTACTTCGAAAACAAATAAGATACTAAATTGAAACGAATTAATTATACTCATCGTTAAGTTTCTATAAATGTGACATTCTTTCGTATTTGAAATTTTGGAAGAAAATCAAATTCAAGCTAGGGAACATATAAGATTCTAATTAAGCTGATGTGATATCAAGAATGAAACATCCTTCCGATCTTATATTAGATATGAAACATAAATTATGGTATTTTAACAACAGAAATTATTAATCACAACATTTAATGATATTATAATTTTATTTCAATAACTATAACTTATAATTACATATTACAATGACTGCTAACATTGTTACCATGTAGAAATCAACCCTAAACTGATTTTATTAAGCACAAGGAATAACAAAGAGATCAAATATATGGACTCCAATGCGAATCTTTTTCTTATGCTTCCTCTCATGCTTGCAAACCTAGGTATCCATAGCCGACACGACTTGATGGCGTTGATAACGTACTCATCATGAATAGTATTTGTCGAGAGATAACTACAAAACATGTCAACAATATGTGAACATGTTTAATTACTTTATTTTTCTTTTAAACCATACCTTAATATAAGAAATATAAATTACATTACAAATATGACTCGTCGGGAGTTCTCGACTACGTAAAAAACGAGATATGAAAGACAAAATTAAGATAACTTAGCGTTATCTAAAGTAATACAACTATAAGAATACGTCCAAACAAAGTAACCAACAACACTATCAAGATAGACCCCAAAATTACGTTAAAAACCTATTTCGATTTATTTTGTAAATAACTAAACACTAGAAAAACTTAGTAAAATTCAGACAAGAGTCTCGGTACTATGAAAAAAAGGAACAAAATGTGAAAAAAGAAAAAAGAAAAAAAGAGCCCAATTGGGCCAACCCAGTCCTAATCCTGCATTGTTGGGTAACACCACCGCCGCCCTCCCTTACCCACCGCCGCCATTCCATCGGCGCCCATGTACAAAGAACTCTCTTCTCACCAACTGCTTTTCTGCTTTCTTCTGCTATTCTTTCTCTTTTCTAACCCTCTTTTCAGGTACATCTCTCTAACCCTCCCGGTTAGTATTTGCTTCCTTCCCTCTTCGTTCAGATGGCTGAAGATCGACCTCCACTTGGGCCACCCCTGCCGCCTCGCCCCGTCGTCGACCAAGCTGCCCGCCTCTCTGAGACTCTGGTCCCCCTTGTTGGAGAGGGGTTTCCTGTCGCCGGCTGGACAACCGCTGCGGTTGTCGCATCTTATATCCCCGTGGCGAAGTTCATCGACACGGTCAAACTTCTCACGACCGAGCCGGACCTTCCCATACGGATGAAGCTGATCAACAAGGGTAATACCGGAAGCTTCTGGGAGACCCAGGGTTCCTGCACCCCAAAGCAGTTGACGTTGTTCAAGTTTTGTGCGTGGCTCAAGACGCCTTAGGGGGCCTACTTCTTGAACGAGTGCCGTTGGGTCCGCGACTTTGAGAGAAAGGTTCACGAGGGCCAGACCCTCGAGGATGTTTTCTACGTGAGCGCTATGGAGGCTCAGATGAATGAGTTTAACATCAAGCAGAAAGAAACTCACGTCCGTTTTGAGGGAGAGCTGGCGAACCTTCGTCGCCAGATAGTGTTTGAAGGAGATGGAGGGAGAGGCCCTTATGAGGGCAATCCGGGCGGACTATGCCCCCTCCTCCGCGTATGTCCCCCTGGACGAGCTCGACCTAGGGGAGAGGTGCTTTACACTCTATCAGGAGGAGTATATCAAGCAGAACCGTGCTGTCGCAGCGTTTGATGAGGCGTTGCTAGCCTATGTGATTGCCACCTTCGGCAATCAAGCCCAGGCCTTTCACAAGTTAGAGTTCCTTCGGGACGCTCGAAGGAGAGAGGAGCTGAGGGTCTGGGTTGAGGAGAAGTTTCTCGAGCTGGAGAAGACTGGGGATTGGAGGCAGCTGACTAGTTTTCGTTCCTACTTGGCAACAACAGGTGGAGAAGTGGCTGAGGAAGTTCGAGCTCAGGTACAAAGTTTAATTACTTAATACAGGAGATATGATTTTTTTTTTTTTTTCAAAGGGTTTGGAACCCAGCCTAGCTGGGAGGCTCAACCCCACGTCCGGTTCTTTTTATTAAAACAGAAAAAGAAAAAGAGACATAGCAAGGGGGACTAGACCAAAACCTTGCCACGGAACATAAAAGAATACAAAAGATAACTCTAAAAAAAATTAGGGTAGAAAAGAAACACATATATGTAGAGACTGTGTAGACAACTCATGCTCCAGATGAGAACCGATAGGTAGGGAGACCCAAAAAATCAGCGTTCAAGAATCTGAGTAACTCTGTAGGCGGCCTAGCATACCAAGTAAAAGAAGCACTTGAGATTCCCAAATTTGCCATCTGATCTGCTGCTGCTGTATTTCCTTCTCTGAATATATGTGTGCAACGAAAATGCATTTGATGGATTCTCTTGAGACAGTTCTGCCATCTAACTCTCAAATCCCATGGAGGAGAAAACAACTTGGAGGAAAACGACGCTACAATACTAGTAGAGTCGCTCTCTAACCACAAAGTAAACCAACCTCTGGAATAAGCAACTTCAACAGCCACAATTACAGCATATAACTCAGCATAAAAAAAAGAGTTGCAGCCTAAGGATTGACAAAAACTCCCTAAAAAAGACCCATAAGCATCACGAAAAACTCCCCCACAAGCTGCAGAACCAGGATTACCTTTTGCCAATCCATTAGTATTAACTTTAACCCAAGGAGTAATAGGAGGTTGCCACAGAACATAATTAATCTTGGGAGCCTTTCTCAGCCTAGGACAAATTCCAAGAGATGATAAAATTTGTGAATCAAGAAATCCCTTACAACAACCATGCCATAATTGAACAGCAAATTGTAGAAAAATTGGGAGATCGATTATCGAACCTGAGACGATTTCGTGCCTTCCAAATAGCCATGAAAGTAAGCAAACCTGCTGCTAACCACAAATTATAAAGCTGTGGGGTAAAAGGTTTATGACAAAACATATCCCAAAAATCCATCAGAGAGCCAGATGGAAAAAGTGAGGTACCAAACTGAGCTGCAAGCCAACCCCAAAGACATTGGGAGAAAGGACAATATAGAAAGAGATGCAAAGCTGACTCACTAGAGCCATTACACAATTGGCAGATGGACACCACAGGAATCCCACATTTTCTTAACCGATCATCAGTAGGCAAACGATTAGAGAGAACTCTCCAAGCCAAAAAAGAAAAGCGAGGAGGAACAAAAGAATGCCAAATAGTAGAAGCCCATTCCTTCACAATAAAATGTCGTCGAAAATAATTATAACTGTCAGAGAAGGACAACTCACCAGAGGCACTAGACTCCCAGATAAGTTTGTCAGGTTCCAATTCCAAAGGAAGGCATATATTGCAGATTTCTCTATACAAGTCTGGGAAAGAGTTCATGAAAAAAGGAGGGAGCTGCCAAGACTGGTTAGAAATGAAGTCCCCAACTCGAATATCACTCAACCTTAACCAATTTGGAATATCCAAGATTTTCATGAGAGAATCATGTAGCCATTTATCTTTCCAAAAAGTCACCAAACGACCATCTCCAATGAGCCAACGACAATTTTGAGTAATATGAAGAGCAACAGAACGAAAACCTGGCCATATCGAAGATTTTCTGTAACCCACTTTGGACACTGATAATAATGGGTAACAAATCCGCACATACCTACCCCATTTAGTCAAGGAAGTAAGAGTGTCCCATGCAAAATTCAATATCGCTGCTGAATTAAGAGTTGTCAGGTCACGAATACCAACTCCACCTTCATTTATAGGAGAACAAACCTGTCGCCAAGATACAGTGACAATTTTCCGAGTCTCAGTATTACTAGACCATATAAAGTTACGTGCCCATATAGATAACTTTTTGATAAGGTAAGCGGGCCATAGATACACTGAAAAACTATGAAGAAGCATACTTTGGAAAACAGATTGAACCAGTTGAGTACGACCAGCCATTGAAAGAAGCCTACCCTGCCAACCCATCAACCTTGACTTAGCTCTGTCAGCAATAACTTGGAGATGGCTATTACGAGGCTTTCCACAGAAAATGGGAACTCCCAAATAGATAAAAGGAAGACGTCCTGCACGGAAACCCAATATGCGCTGAATTACAACCTTCCGATGGCCAGCCTTAGCACCAACAAAGAAAGTACTTTTCTCTGCATTAACAAATTGACCTGAAGCTGCACTATAATTATCCAGAAAACCGCGCAAACACTTAAGAGAGTTTTTGTCCCCATGACAAAAAACCACCAGATCATCTGCAAATAATACATGTGAAGGAGGAATGCAGCTTCCAGCAAAAGATATTGGCTTCAATTTACCAGTTTGGAGAAGTAAGGACAAACCTCTGCTTAGAGCCTCTTCTGCTAGACAGAAAAGAAGAGGAGAAAGAGGATCCCCTTGTCTTACACCTCGTGCACAAGTAAAAAAACCTTGAGGAGATCCATTGATTAAAATTGATAGCCTTGCCGAATGCAGAATAGTTTGAACCCAACTGGTGAATACAGGAGAGAACCCAAAGTTCTTTAAAACTTGAAGTAGAAAATCCCAATTCAGAGTGTCAAAAGCCTTTGCTATATCCACTTTAATTCCCACATTACCACCATATGCCTTTCGATCAAGAAAATTAAAGCATTCTGAAATCATACCAATACAGTGAGAGATTCGTCTACCATGTATAAAAGCAGATTGCTCTGGAGAAATTATACGAGCAGCAATAGACCCCAAGCGTGAAGCCAAAATCTTTGGAATAATCTTGAAGAGAAAATTGGTTAAAGCAATTGGGCGAAACTGGGTAATAAGCTGAGCATTAGAGACTTTAGGAATAAGAACCACGAAGTTGCTATTCATGTTGGGGTAAATCCAATTTTGCTGAAAAAACTGTTGAACACAAGAGACCACATCAATGCCAACAATATCCCAGCAAGCTTGATAAAAAGAACCAGAAAAACCATCAGGGCCTGGAGCACTAGAGCCATCCATAGAGAAAACTGCATGTCTAATTTCCTCAGTTGTGGGAGTTGAAGAAAGCAAAACATTATCGTCATCAGTCACAAGTGAAGGAATAACTGAAGTAACTTGATCCACATTCGTAGCAGAGGAGGACACATCATATAAATTCTTATAAAAAGCCACTGCATGTGCTGCAATATCTGTAGGATCAGTTAATAACCTGTCTCCATCAAGAATAGACGAAATCTGGGTTGTAGCTGCACGAACCTTGGCATAAGTATGGAAAAAAGAAGTACTACGGTCCCCATCAGTGAACCATTTAACCCGAGCTCTGTCTTTCCAGTAGGTCTCCTGCATTCTCAGAGCATTTAAGACCAAAGACTTTGCTGCAATCTCCTCCTCAAACTTTTGATCAGTCATACCATTAGCAGCGATATCATATTGAATCTTGGCTAGATTCTCACGAGCATCAGTAACATTTTGATGGACATTACCAAACGCCTCCTTGTTCCAAACACGCAAGCATCATTTCAGAGCCTTCAATTTTTGCAGAATAACAAACATTGGGCAGCCACACAAATGAACAGAATTCCAGCAATTAGATACTTCTACTAAAGATTGAGCTCATTTAGCATATGCATGCATTTTGTTTTAATTTCTTTCAAGTAAAGTTTCACAATGTATGTTCATTATTATAATTTGTTTCATTCTAAATCAGCTCGGTATCGTTTAAAGACTCTTGGTTAAGTAATTGGCCGAGCCAGCAAGAAACATTGATGTGATCTTATATTCGTTTTCGGGTTTCTTCTGTTTGAGGCTTTATCTGAGTGGCATCTTTCGTATCTAATTGGGATCCAACGAAGATACTCGAGTGAACTGATCTGCTAGCTCCACTTTCTTGCAAGTTGAACTTTAAAATCAGTTGTTGATTAACAATGATTTCGTACGTTAGGAAAATACTTGTATCCATATTCTCTTTAAGTTGAATATCTTGGAAAATGTTATCAACGTTTTTAACCGTTTAAAAGTTAAATTAATTAACAAAGATCATCTCTGTCAAAATTCGGAATAAACCAAAATCGTTTGCTCATTTGATTGTATTCGATTTCATCAAACAAATGAACAGTTCTAGTGAAAGTTGAGAGTCTCATAATCAGCCGTCTATTTGTTTGATACAATCGAATATAATTGAATAAGCAAATGATTTTGGTTTATTCAGAATTTTTACATAGATGATTTTTGTTAATTAATTCAACTTTTAAACGGTTAAAATCGTTGATCACATTGTCCAAAATATGCAAATTAAAGAGAGTATGGACGTGTGCGTCCATATTGATATGGATAGAAGTATTTTTCATAAATTAACTCATAATTACCAGTATGTTTAATACGTATAGTAGGACGGCTTTGGTGTTAACAACACTAGCCAACGGTGATAATAGGCTCTGTGAACAAACCAATTATAATAGCCAAGTTCAAAGCACAAAACAGACAAAACCAATCAACAGAAAATCGATGAGTTGGGTACGTACATTCTGTCATCCCAGTCGCACCTGGTCTCCATACTGATCTAGGTTCGTCCCTCACATCACAACTCAAACCCCAAGTGCTGCTCTTACTTCGACCCACCTCACCTTGAACTTTATGATGCAGATGACCCACGAGGGGCACCGATGTTAATTCTGGCGAGCAGCTACCCTTTTAGTTGCAAACTTGGACGGTGTTTTCAGTTGCTACGTGTTCGGCAGCCACCAATAAAGCTTTGTAACATCTTGCAGCAGCAGAAGACCCTTTTTCTTTTTCGTTTTTGTTATCATTGTATGAGCATGACAATGAGAACGCATTCGAGCTGATCCTTTTTAACAGATCTAGATGACAAAACGACGAAAGCACAGCGACGACGGTGCGCTGCAACTTGGACTGATATTAACGTGGCACACGCATACGTCTCTGATTTCGTGTCTATCCAAATCCATCGATCATCCTCCTGCATTTCCTGGATTACTACGTTTCTGATTCAGATATTAGATAACGATTAGGGTTCTTCGTTTTCCTAGCTACTCGACCAACCTTGGCTTCTGATTCATTCTGTACGTGGCAACTTGTAGCGTACACTACGTTGAATACGATAGGATACGACTCATACGAGGTTTACAGGGTAGCTGTTTCTGTGTTTAATTTAGCCCAGATCAATCCAGAAACTACTCCGTGGCGCGCGCCTGTCTCTTTCTAATTTCTTGATCTAGTGGAGCCTGATCACGATATTTATTTTATGTACGTTGAACTTTTTTAATGTATGTTGTACACCAAGTTGAAGAAAACTAGTACGTTTTACTATAAATAATCTTGTTTTAAGCTATTGTGTTTGTTTTGAACGTACTCTGCCGAGAATCAAGTGAATATTACAGTTGCATCTTTGGTGTGTAATTTGATCTGTGTCTAATTGACATCAATTAGGAATCATAACTTTGTGCTAGTCTCTTTTGATAGCATTGCTGACATTATTGAATCAAGATAACTTGTGCAGCAATCAAAGGCAGAAATGAAAGAGAGAGAAGAACCTTGTGGAAACTTTCTGTGTATTTTCAATAGCTCAGCACTAACAAAACACACACACTCAGAGAATTTATACTCTGTCCAATCATTACAGAATTATTACATCAGAAAAATCAAAAACAGAAAAACAGAATGCCACATCAGCATTATGACAGAATTTGACAGCTGACAGATTTGACAGCTGAATTACAGCTGGATATTCTTGACTGGTCAACAGCTCCCCTCAATCTCAGCAGGGCTGACAATGCTGAGATTGCGACAATGAACTTTGAAAATCGGACTATGCAAGCCTTTAGTAAGAACATCTGCAGTTTGCTGATCTGTTGGAACATACTGAAGCAGTAAATCTTGCTTTTGAACCTTCTCCCTTACAAAATGAAAATCATTGTCCAAATGCTTAATTCTTGAATGAAATACTGGATTAGCACATAAGGCTAAAGCTGACAGATTGTCACATTTGAGAAGAGGAGGAGCAGGAACTCTTATATGAAGATCACAGAGAACATGTCTGATCCAAGAAATTTCTGCAGCAGTGTTGGCAAGAGCACGATATTCAGCTTCTGTTGAACTCCTTGAAACTGAACCTTGCTTCTTAGACTGCCAAGATACAGGACAGCTGCCTAAGTAAACAATAAATCCAGTAGTAGACATTCTATGATTTATCTCACCAGCCCAATCAGCATCACAGTAAGCATTAATATATGAAGCACAAGAACCATATCTGTAAAACATTCCTGTTGACAAGGTTCCCTGAAGATACTTAAGAATTCTCTTAACAGAAGCATAATGCACATCAGTTGGCATTGACATAAATTGACACACTGTGTTAACAGCAAATGCTATATCTGGTCTAGTAAAAGTCAGATACTGTAATGCCCCAACAATACTTCTATAATGAGCAGGATTATTCAAAAGATTACCTTCAGTTTTTGATAACTGAACATGAGGTAAACAAGGAGTTTTACAATCCTTACATGAGTCAAGACATGCCCTTGCTATAAGATCTTTAGCATATTTTTCTTGAGATAAAAGAATACCATGATCTTTATACTGCACATTGATTCCCAAGAAATAAGACAGGCTGCCAAGGTCTTTCATGTCAAACACTGAACTTAACTCAGTAATAACCTCATTAATTCCACATTGATCTGAGCCAGTAACTATAATGTCATCCACATACAGAAGCAAAGCTATAACTCCCTTGTCTGAGAACTTCACAAACAAACTCGGATCAGAAAGAGAGAACACAAAGCCTAAAGCTGGAAGAAAACATGTGAATTTTTCATTCCAAGCTCTTGGAGCTTGTTTAAGACCATACAATGATTTTCTCAAGAGACACACATGATCTGGATAAATAGGATCAACAAAGCCTTGAGGTTGATGCATGTAAACTTCTTCTTTAAGATCTCCATGAAGAAAGGCATTTTTAACATCAAGCTGTCTAAGATCCCATCTGTTCATAGCAGCTAATGCAAGAATAATTCTAACAGTACTATGCCTAACCACAGGACTGAATGTTTCATCATAATCAAGGCCTTTTTCTTGACTATATCCTTGAGCAACAAGTCTAGCTTTATATCTAGAAATTGAACCATCAGGATTTTTCTTTACCTTATAGATCCACTTGCTGCCAACTATATTTCTGTTTTCTGGTAAAGGAACTAGCTGCCAAGTCCCTTGTTTCTTCAAAGCAGTGATCTCCTCATTCATTGCTTCATCCCATTCTGGAATTCCAACTGCATTTTTGAAGAATCTTGGTTCCACAGGATCAAACACATCAGTAACAGCAGTGAAGCCACTAAAATATGCAAACTCATCAAAAAGATTATGCTGCATAATACAAGAGAAGGCACAGTAATCCTCAAAAGTTTTCTTCTTGACTATACCATTTTTTGCTCTTGTAAGCATTGAGTGATTATTATAGTCCTGAGCTGGATCATCTGCAAATATTAATTCCAGAGGTAGTGCAATATCATTATGAGCTAAAACTTCAGTATTTTCTGCATTTTCAGCATTTTCTGAACTTTCAGCATTTTCAGCATTTTCTGAACTTTCAGCATTTTCAATTTCTGCATTTTCAACATTTTCAGCATTACCAACATTCTCAGTATTTTCATCATTGTTACCATAATGACTTCCAGCATTTGATTCAGTAGCATTAGAAGTACCAGCAGAGACTGAATCAACTGAATCATTAATATCAGAATTACTCCCCCCATCAGCTTGAACAGTAGAAACAAGAGAAGGCTGAGAAAAAGGAGAAATAACCTGAAGCTGAGCAGGAGAGAGAACAGGATAAAAATCAGTGAAAGTAGAAGAGGATAAGGTGGAAGATGAGGAAGCAGAAACCCCATTCTGAGAATTGGCTGAGATGACATGATATGGAAAAACAGTTTCATCATGAACCACATGTCTGCACATCCAAAGTTTATTCTTCTCAATACTATAGCAGAAGACACCTTTATAACCAAGAGCATACCCCAAAAATACACACTGTGTAGATTTTGGATCCAACTTATCCTTAGCATATGGTCTGAGATAAGGATAACAAGAGGAACCAAAAATTCTCAAGAATTTAATGTCTGGAATTAAACCAAAGAACCTGAAATAGGGAGACTCCATCTGTAAAGCTCTACAGGGCATTCTATTAATGAGAAAAACTGCATGTGCAACAGCATGAAACCAGAAAGGTTTAGGAAGTTTGGCAGCTATCATCAGTGTCACACATGTTTCTACAATATGCCTATTCTTCCTTTCAGCCAAACCATTCTGTTGAGGAGTGTAAGGGCAGGTAATCAAGTGTAAGATGCCCTTACTATGCAAGAAATTTGTAAAACTCTTGCTATTGAACTCACCACCTCCATCAGTTTGTAGACACTGAACTGATAAATGAAACTGAGTCTGTATTAAGCAACAGAATTTCACAAATGTAGGATACGTATCTGATTTATTGATAAGAGGATAAATCCAGACAAACTTTGAAAAATCATCAATGAAAGTTACATAGTATTTGTAACCTTCAATAGACAAACATGGTGCTGGACCCCATACATCTGAATGAATTTTCTGAAAAGGAGATACTGACTTAGTTTGTGACTCAGGAAATGGCAGTTTATGCATTTTGCCAGACAAACAGGAAACACACATATGTGAGTTCTCATCAGCAGAGAACTGAATTCTAGACAAAGACAACATTTTTGAAACAACTTCTGAAGAGGGGTGACCAAGTCTTTGATGCCACAGAGAAGACTTCACAGCAGATCCAACAAAGGCTTTAGGAGATTGCATATCAACATTCTTTATTTGGGGTGACCTAAACAGAAAAAGTCCTTCAGGATTACTCTTGCCTTGATACAGAATTGCCCTTGACATTTTGTCCTGCACACATATATCAGTATCATCCATGACAACAAAACAGTGGTTATCCTTGCATAACTTGTTAAAAGAAAGCAAGTTAACAGCTAGACTAGGAACATGAAGAACATTGTTCAGCTGAAAAACATGATTAGATGGATTAATATAAGCAGATCCAACATGTTTTATGTTCAAGCCATCTCCATTACCAATTGTGATGGATTTGTTTGACTCAAAAGGCTGAGCCAAGGCTAGATTCCTTATATCAGAGGTCATGTGATGAGTAGCTCCAGTATCACCAATCCAAACATCACTAGAAGATGCTGCAACATTAGACTGAGCAGTCATTGCAGTAAGAGCAGAAGGAGGAGCACTACCCTGATAAGCATAATTGCTCCTGTGTGTACAGTCTAGAGCTGCATGACCCTTATAACCACAGATTTGGCATACAATCTGAGCCACAGAAGAAGAATCTGAAGTAGAACTATTCCTCATTGAACAGTTTATAGCAGTATGACCCTTCTTGTTACACAACTGACATGCAGGAGAAGCACCAGAATAAGTTCTGAATTCAGACAAAGGCTGTCTATAGTTTGAAGATTCTGGATTATTAAAGCAGACACTAGCAATATGTCCCATTCTGTTGCAGAAACTACATCTGGAATCTCTGTAGCAATTACTGGCATTGTGTCCCTTCTTCTCACATAGCTGACACCTTTCTGCACCTTGAGAAGAATTTCCAGATGTCTGCTTAGTGCTATTCCATCCAGATTGTTTGGAATCAGAATCATTCCATGATGACTTGGCTTTGTCACTACTGTAGCTGTTAAATCCTCCTTTGTAGCTATTTCCACTTCTTGCTACCATTGCTGTCATAGAACTGTGAATTGTAAACTGGGATTCAATATCTCTTTCTGCTGCCAAAAGTTGAGACCTCAAGTCCTTAAGGGAAATAGAAGAGTCTCTTGCTCTTATAACTGTCTTGATCATAGAATACTCTTCAGGAAGACCATTCAGGACAACCACCACAATATCTTCTTCAAGCATATGAACTCCTACTGAATTAAGTTGATCCCTTGAGTGTTTGATGCGTTGAAGATACTTATCAACAGAATCTGACCCCTTTTTGATAGTCTGTAAATTAGTCTTTAGCTGCATAATACTGGCCCTTGAGACTGATGAGAACCTTTCCTGCAGATTAGTCCAAGCTTCATGAGAAGACTTGCAGCCAACAATAATATCCATTGAATCATCACTCAGAGTGGCCATAAGCAGACTAAGAAGAGCTTTGTCAACCATCTTCCACTTCTTATATGACTGACAAATTTCACTAGATACACTGCCTTCTTCTGACAGCACAAATCTAGGAGGGACACGATTAGTTCCATCAAAATAACCAAAGAGATCATTACCCTCCAGCACTGACTGAAATTGAAAACTCCACTTGATGAAATTAGACTCAGTCAGTCTCACAGTTATCATACTGAGTAAGGAATTAATATCAGACTGAGTTATAGGTCTAATATCATTCCCTTGCAGTTGTGTAGAACTGGACTGAGGAACAGTTTGAGCTGCAGCCATGATTTCAACTTTGAAAAATTCTGAGACTTTGAAAAACAGCACTACAATTATCAGATCGAAATATCACTTGTGATATTGAATTTTAACAGAGCTGTACTTTATAACTTCTCAACAGAATTCACCAGAAAACTACACTTTCAACACTGCACCAAATTCACCACAAACTATGAACCACTAAGCACTAAGCACTGCACTTAACACACACTTGAGCTGAAGCACTAAGCACTAAACACTGCACTTATCACACACTTGAGCAGAACTTGAACTTGAAAATAGCACTACACAACGAGATTTCACAGTACTGAATCACACAGTAAGCATGATCAAGCCTCAGATATAGCAAATCGCACAGGTCTAGGCATCAATTAACAGCACAACACTGATTTTATCATACTAGAAGCAACATAAGAGCAGATCGAAAGGAAATACAACTCAGATTCATAACAAACTGAGCAGAACAGTGTAGCATAGTACTCAATTCATAGATCCATGGCTTCGATATGAAGCACAAACACTAAGGCTATAAGATCTGCAACTTAGGGTTTCATTGAATGAAAATCGAGCAAAAAGAACAAGGATGCGGAAGCGAATTACTCAAGAACAAACATACAGTACTGTATAGATTCCAGGATCAAGAGCCGAAGCTCTGATACCATGATAGCATTGCTGACATTATTGAATCAAGATAACTTGTGCAGCAATCAAAGGCAGAAATGAAAGAGAGAGAAGAACCTTGTGGAAACTTTCTGTGTATTTTCAATAGCTCAGCACTAACAAAACACACACACTCAGAGAATTTATACTCTGTCCAATCATTACAGAATTATTACATCAGAAAAATCAAAAACAGAAAAACAGAATGCCACATCAGCATTATGACAGAATTTGACAGCTGACAGATTTGACAGCTGAATTACAGCCGGATATTCTTGACTGGTCAACATCTTTCTCATTTCTCCATCTTTAATTGCTAGCGGAGCCTGATCATCAAGTCATATTCCGTAACATTAATTTAAGGGAAAATGTCTATTTGGTGCTAATTTGACCCCCTGACTGCCCATTCAAATGACAAACTTATTTTTTTCCCCTATTCAACATAAGGTAACAACTCTATTGCCCATTTGAACAAATCTTTTTCAATTCTAGTACAAATTTAATTTTTTTTCTTCCTTTTTTGTCCTTTTGTCTTATCTAACATATTTTTGAATTATAATGTGTTGAGAAAGTGGAAGATAAAAAAACAAACTTTGCCGAAATATCACCCAACTCCTCCGGCCTCCCATGGCCGGTCGCCGGAGCCTGGTCGCCGGATTCCGGGCACCAATTTTTTTTTTTCGCCGGATTTTTTTTTTTCGCCAGATTTTTAATTTTTTTTTTTATAATCAGGTTATTGACGATGGTTACTAACCCTCAGTAAATAATTTACAGATTACAGTAAATAATCGATTATTGACCCCCGGTAATCGATTACTGGGAGTTAGTAATCGGTCAGTAATCAGGTTACTAACCCCCAGTAATCAATTACTGACCCCCAGTAATCAATTACTGACTCCCAGTAATCAGGTTACAGATTCCATATTTTCCAGTAACCATGTTACTGACCCCCAATAATCGATTACTGACCCCCAGTAATCCATAACCAGAGTTCATGAAGTTGTAAAACTTTGATCACAAAACATCCACACTATACTGGTACTAAGATTTCATTGATAACTTGACAATAACATAAAGAACTTGCACATACAATACAATGAAACTCTACAGATTTCATGAAGTAATCAGGTTACTGACCCCTAGTAATCGATTACTGACCCCCGGTAATCGATTACTGACCCCCGGTAATCGATTACTGACCCCCGGTAATCGATTACTGACCCCCGGTAATCGATTACTGACCCCCAGTAATCGATTACTGAGGGTCAGTAATCGATTACTGACCCTAACCAAGAGAAAAAAAAAAAAAAAAAAAACCCTAGTTTTTTTTCTTTCCGTCGCCGTTGCCGCTAGCCTCGCTCCTTCATTGCTTTGCTGCCATATAGTGATGGAGACCATTTTCTAGGGTTAGGGTTTTATCTCCCCTTCTCCTCTTCTTCTTCTTCTTCTTCTTCTTCTTCTTCTTCTTCTTCTTCATCTCCATCAATCTCAGCCCCACATCTTCACTCCACACCCAAATCCCAAACCTCGATCAGCTCTACTCTCATCACTGCAACGAAAAGCAACACCACCCTCCTCCTCCTATAACCAGAAAAAGCCTATAAGAACACATCTCCCTCCCACAATACAACATATCTGAAGCCTCTGGACCCGGATCGCCGCCCCTCGACCTCGACCTCGACCTCGACGAAGAAGCCCATCGTCTGAAGCTCGCTGCAGTCCAGATATGGACACCCTTCGCTGCTCTTCCCCAATCCGACGGAGGAGGAACATGAGGCAGATCAGCCTCGTCTGAGGAAGTGGGCGGCGGTGGAGGCCGAGTTGGTGGAGCAAATGAAGGCATAGGTTGTGGTTTCCGGTGGTGAGGTGGTGGTACAGGAGAGGAGGAGGAGGGTGAAGTGAAACCCTAATTAGAGAGAGAGAGATTTATATATGGTTTTAGTATAGGGTAATTAGGTATTTTTATCAAGATTCATTGGAATGGGTAGGTAACATTGAAATGGGCAAGTTTTTCAAATTTTTTGTGCAAATGGTCTTTTTCCCTTAATTTAACGCCCATCGTTGCTTTTGTCTTTGTTTGTTATCTTTTGCTTATATAATCATGAGATCACTTACTTAATTCATATTATACGTCACGCAAGCTGCCTTTAATTAGGGATCGTTTTACTATGAGTCTGTGACTAGCTAGTGATCTTGTTTTAAGCTAGCTCTTGTTTGTTTCCCACGTACTCTGTCGAAGTCGAGTTAATTAATTGTTCTTATATCTTTGTCAAGCTATATTCTAACTCCGCATCTGTATGTCGATATTGAAGGGTAGGGTGCATCAACCTATATATATATATATATATATATATATATATATATATATATATATATATATATATATATATATATATATATATGCACATATCTAAATTTTAAAATTTAAACATATAAACTACATTTTCCTTATAAAGATTAGTGATCGACAACGGTAGTTTAAATCTAGTTGTGCACATATACCGGCTTTAAATTTAGTTGTGTACATTTTCGACATCAATTTTGGAGTTATCCTTTTCTTCTCAAGCTTTCCATTATATCTAACTGTTGGACACACACGATGAAGTCACTAAGGTGCATGGAGATCGAAATGGTCAGAAATCATTTTTTCGCACAGATGAAGTTGCTGAATATCTGCTTTCAAAATTGTCCTTCAATGCCCATATGCCAATTTATGGCGGAACATAAAAAGCCTACTGAACGAGTTATAAATAAGGGCCTTGGGTTTCTGCTACTCGTACAAGGCAGCTCGTACCCTTAAAGCCCACATTTGTGAGATGATGAATGAATGAATGAGAGGCCGGACAGAGATCCGATCAGTGGTTCAGTACGACTTACCAGACAGGCAGACACTACTGAAAATTAATTCCATAATTCTATTTCCATGTTTTAAATTCCCTTTGGAAATACCAACTTATTCCATTCTATATCGGTCCGGAAAGAAAACACTCTTGCCAACCAAATGGGGGAACTTACGTAGAGGTTCAGCTGATCCAATCGTGTAATTATATATTAGTAGTATATAGAATTATAGACATACAACATCCGATGTAGATCGATGATGTTTGTGTTGGAGTTTTTGAACTGTGACAGTTTACCACACAAAGGTTTAGAGATATGTTAGAGGGATTCGAAAGCTAGTACGTTGTTTTTAGTCGTGTGGTGGCGGTGAACGTACTGGTTGTGGTGTATGTTACCCAGCCCCAGAACAAAAAAGAAGAAGAAAACGGCCAGAGATATATAGTTTTGCGTTTTGGCGATTAGATCATTGGCTGCTGTTGAGGCCAAGCAAACTACAGTAGTTGTGCGCAGTACGTACCATGCATTTACTGGTAACTTCTTCTTTTCTTGTGTTTGTTTTTGTTCAAGTTTTCTTGATCGTAGGCACGTACACCAATTTCCACTCAATTTCCCCACTTCACTTGCAGAGCTTGATAACTAATCATTAATAATTTGATGAGTTGATCAATTATTTCCCCTCAATTTCCCTCCGCCTTCCCCGTGCTGCTGGAAAGTCATCCGCACAATTATAGAACCAGATTAGGCTTTCCTATAGTGTATATGGCTGAAATCTTATATAGTATTTACTGACAATAAGATAGTGAAATCTGCTCTTTGAAGTATGTTGATCGACTCAAATGTTATTTGTTATCGTAGAGATCGACTAGATTGGAGTGTTTGAGATTAATCGTTTTATTGTCCATTGTTAATTAGCTAGCTAGATAGCGTTTGTATGAATTATAACATTGATATCGGTTTATTTAAAAGAAAGTTTATAAATTACATTTATACCGTTAAATTTGTTTACCAAATTACGTCACATACACATTATAAAATGATATTGTAAAATATAAAAAATCAAATATATAAAATACTGACGCATATTTTGGTGGTGCAAATTTAGTGAGTATTATGGTGCTCTATTTATCAAAAGCCACTAAATTTTTCCATACATGAGATAATTGTGCATCAACTATATGCCAAGGGATCTAGGTCAACAAACTGAGTCAAGCTCCCCCCGACTTTAAGGAAATTATGAACACATATCTAGCTCCCAGTCCAAACTGATTATTTATGTTTTTGGTATAACTTGGGTCACTGAACAATCAATTTTCGGGTCCCTTGCAGGAAGCTACCATGCAGCTTCCTCCCTACCTAAAAAGTCTAACGTATATTTCTTAACTCCCCACTGAAATTTCACAGCAAGTCCCGATATATTCATGATCATTTATTCTGGCTTTTACTCTCTCCGATCCCCTATATAACCTCTACCACTTCCACACAAGTTTCTTGTACCAAACTAACAACTCCGTTCACAAATGGCAGCCGTAGCCGATAATATTCCGAGAACCTCCAAATCTTCCAAGTGGTTTGCCAGCAAAAGCCTCAAGCTTAGCTTCCCTCGTCGCCGATCATCGTCTAAGTCCACCTCGTCGCCTTCAGCCTCCCCCACCTCCTCCCCTTTCTCTCCATTAACTACCGCTACCACTCCAAGACATACCACCAGGTATATATATAATATATATCTGCATGTCTCGTCTGTAATTTCAGTGAATATTTAGTTTTTTCCGATACATCAATCAATATTTCGTACCCTGATTTCTAACAGGGAAGATGAGTTCAGAGAAGTGTTTCGTTTTTTTGACGGAGATGGGGATGGTAAAATATTAGCTACCGAGCTGAGGGCTTACTTTGGGTTCTATAAAGGAGTACATGTCGTATGAAGAGGCTGAGGCTGTGATCAACGAGCTTGATTCCGATGGGGACAGTCTGTTAACCTTTGAGGATTTTCTTCAGCTGATGAAGAGGGAAGGTGGCGACGACGAGGATCTGAAGAGGGCTTTTGAGATGTTTGAACTGGAGAAAGGGTTCATAACCCCAAAAAGCTTGCAGAGGATGTTGCACAGACTCGGAGACACCAAGTCCTATGATCAGTGTGCGACTATGATCCAGGTTTATGATACTGATGGAAATGGGGTGCTTGATTTTAACGAGTTTCATCGCATGATGGCTTAAAGTTGGTGATCTAGTTCAGGCTTTCATTTTGCGAAAAAGATTACCTAACGAATCGCATAATATATATGTATGTAAACGCGCTTGGTTGGGTGGTTCTTCACGATCTTTAAATGGTAATCAATGGAACCAAACTAAAATTGTATTTTGCTTTGCTTTCAAGAAAGGTTTTATTTTAGTTTATTTAATATATATGTTTTCCAAGGTTGATAGATATACAATTGTGGGGAGAGGCATATATTCAAGGTTGAGGAGCCCCATAATGCCATTGGTGAAATGCTTAAAGATGAAGCTAAGTTAGGAGGAGTAGAGGGAAAAATGAGGAAAAGAAAGAATAAAGATAAGCTTTAGCGTCATGTAGGTTTGACTGGAAAAACAAGCTTCAGTTAGCTCGATCTCTTTGTGTGACATATATAAATGATGAAGCTGAGAAGCACAGTCGGTCCGTGATAATCATCAACATGAGACCAGAACTAAGAAGTTTATATATCTTCACGTAGAAGACATCGTTGTACCGTAGATGATCATATCATATGATCAAGTTGAAAACATTGACATTTGAGGTTCAAAAGATGTAAGAACATGTGAACGAATTGAATCCAGAAAAGAAAAACTATGTGGGGATGAGATGAAGAAGGTTGCATATCATAACGAATTGAATCTTAGGCCCAGTTTGTGATTGATTCACAAGCTGCTTTTGGGGTCAAAAATGATTCTGGGCCTAATTTTAAGTGTTTGGTAACAACCCATAAAACTAATTTTAGAAGAATTGATTCTCTTAAAAGTGGATTTTGGAGAAACAGAGTAACATATGCTTTTGCAGGAATCAGTTATATTTGTAACAAATGGTAATATTTGTTTTTTCTTAGATTGTGATACATTAATCTAATTAAATAATAATCAATCATTTACTATGGTGTTAAGAAATCTTATGTAATATTGTGGATTAACTTTATAATTATATACAAAAGAAACAATTATTTATTTTAATATCAATTTATAACAATGCCTATTTTTGTCATTATACCATCCAAAACAATTTTTACTTATAACTCACCAAACACACGAAATTACTTTTTGGTTCTCACAGCACTTTTAAAAACAATTTACCAAACACCTCAGCTGATTCTACTCACAGCAGATTCAAAAGCAATTCTGCTCACAGCAGATTCAAAAGCAATTATGCTCACAGCACAGCAATCCCAAACTGGGCTTTAGTCTATTCGTCGAATCGTAGGATCGCTATTTCACAATAATGTCATTTCAAGGGTATGTCATTTCTTTTTCGAAAAACTATTGCTAATTGCTTCCTGACGTTGGCAGTTCTATTAAGTGGAAGATGGCGATGCATGCAGCATGCTTAGATTTCAGAATTTGACTTACATATTAGACTATTCAAGATATGTACGTATTATATATCATGATCACAATCAAGTTAAGGATAGAAAGGCTGTCACTTAGTTTACTTTGAATATAAATACATATCTCTCGAATTTCATATTACTAGTAGCTCTAATGATGATAACTATATATACTCTATTTAGTTTAATTTGAGTACATCCACTAGTGAGATCGTTTAGTCTATGAGCAATAGCAAATGGTTTACTAAACGTGAGGCACAAACACAATTGAGATGGATATCTAATTTCATGGATCGGAGTGATTGTATGTATGTCGGCCATGTCAATATGTCAGGAAGGTCATGCTGGAGACGTTGTTTTGAATCAGACCAGCAAATTGATGGGAGCTAAGCGGTAGGCTATATCCTTCAAAAGTTCCATTGTTTGCGAGCCTATTTTTCCACGTACTCAAATTTGGAGAGGAATAGAATGAGACCGAAAGAAACCAATTTGAACAAGTAAATTAACGAACTCAAGCCTAACAGAAAGCAACTGCGGTTTGCTACTTAACAAAGTCATGTGACTGAGTTTCGTCTTAAAATCATGTAAAGAACTAAGCCAAACTGGAAACGATCTTACTCTTCTTTTAGGTGATGTTCAATTTAGGTATATGTAGTTTCTGTTAGCCTGCCCATGTTATTGTATAAAGATCTAAGATTCAAGTATAATGCCTCACTGTTAAACGAGTAGAAGGAAAGATTACTTGCATACGAATGGAGCATCTTAGACTTACTTCCTGTCAGTAACTTACACAACTGAGCAAAAACTAGAAGAAAAAAGATATAGCTTATCAATCAAATTTGAAATATCTAATTATTCATTAAATAAATAGAGATATGGTCCATTATATATGCTGATGTTACATGTTGGTAAGGTATAATCAATTTGTATGATACAATTGAACTGTAGTTGCGTGTTATTTTCTGTTAGATGGATCGAATTTTATAAAATAATTAATGATTCAAATTCTGAAAAAGTTATACTAAAACTGGTTCAATCTTTAATATGTACAGATTTTTTTTTTTTTTTAAATAAATCAAGTTGATTGTATTAAAACTCAAGTAAGAAAAAGACCAATACATATAATCCTTTTACCGATAAGGGTAGATAAAAAATTTGTGGGACAAACCATAACGATACATAGATTAGGGCTAATCATTTGATAGAACTTATGCTCACTTATTAAAGTAAGCCTACTACCAATGCATGACAAGTATTGTAATAGGCTAATTTAAATAAAACTAGCTAAAAATTTTAGACCCAAGAAAGTTAGATAAAAAATTTAAATAGAAAGCCCTAGGCTCAATTAGCAACCCACAGTGCCCAAAAAGAAAATGTTGCGTAGCCGCCAACAACTTGTTTTCGCCGTCGTCCAAGATGTTGACGCCGATCTGCCAGCCTTTACCTAAAACAATTTGAAGACAACGTCTCCACTATCCTTGTTCAATTCATCGAGATCAAAATAAAACCAGTCACTTGCAAGATCTCTGTATTCGGAAGGATGTGTGAGACATCCATTCAGATTCTTCAACGTTGTAGCAGATATACAGCACCAGGTCTACGGCTGCCATGGTTGTAACTCGACACTGAACTAGCTTGGAAGCATCACCGCACAACAATTAGCATAAGCACACTCCTAACGAGGTCTGACTAGATTTGCCCCCAATAAATGATCGTTGAGACACAGTTTGTGAAGATGATGGAGGTCTCCTCAGAGGCAACCCATATGAGATGCCATTAGAGGGAGGGGTCGGATTAGGACGACTTTGTTGATCTAGCCAACGACGGCTAGGTTTGAGAGTGAGCACCCCGCTATCTTATGGAGAATTTCCTTCTTTTCAGAGAGGCCGTCAGCGTGAAGGAAGAAGAGGCCGTAGGGGGGAGGAAGAGAGGAAGAGGCCGACGAAGAGAGGCAGTCCGAACCCTGATCTATTGCGAGATCTACACTGTATGTATAGAAATTATTGAGAGTGAACAAAAACAAAATAGTCTTTGAATGCACCTCAATTAAAATTGGATTCATACGGACTAAACAAAACGATTTACTTGATCAAAATAAAACGAGGCCACTATATGCTCCATGTTGGTTTGATGTATATTCAGCTTTGAAACCGTAAATCGAACCCTTTCCCTGTCACTTTCACTTTCACTTTCACTTTCAGTCTTTCGCCTGTTCTGTGAAGGCTTCAGGCGTGACAGGCACGTGTGGCCATGGATTGGGTAAGAAAACACATGACAAATGGGGCACCTAAAGCCGAACACTGACTTTCCAGTCCTTCTGGCGGACCCAACCTCGTACTCTATTCAAAGATTACTACGAATAGAATAATCCCCAGCACACTCACCACAAAGCCAAGATTAAAGTTTAAATCTTTGCAGAGAAACAGAGTAAAGGGTCTGAATCTGGATATGGGGTTCGCCGAGTTCATGGCGTTTCAAGAAGGCGTTGAATCCAGTGGAGCTCGTAATTGCTTTCAATGGGGTGGAACCATCTTTGCCTTGTTAGTTGCTCTCACTCTCACTCTCACTCTCACTCAACACTCAATTATTCATTTTTATGTTTCCTTCATGATCTGTATGTGTTTTACTGCAAAATTCAGTCCAATATGTTTGGTTCTTGTTGATTTTCTAGTACTGAGAATGATCATGCATGGTTGAATCATTAAGATTTGAACTTGTCTTCATCAGCTTCATGTGTGATGATTTGAATGCAGTGTACTTATTGAAATTGTAGACTACTGCTGACTGCATCAAACACTCTGAAGCACTAGGTCTTGGATTTGACTGATTAAAATGGTACAATAAACATGGAGGAAACCCACGTCTTAAAAGGCTTACTACTAGTTTGCTCTGAAATTGGTATGAATTTTAGTGTGTAGAACGGATGTAACTGTTCTTGGAACACCCCCAATTGTTCATTTGAGCTGCTAATGATGATAGATGTATTGGTTGATCCCGTTATGTGCAATTTTGTTGTCTTCAATCTGTTATTCTTTTTAGTTGATAAATTGCATCTTTGGGACGTTCAGATAGAGTAGCATTTGAGTTGCTCTTAATATTCAAAAGAACTTGTTTGTTTTGAATACATCATTAACTTCAGTCTTTTTGTGAATCTTATATATTTCGACAGAATTTTGCTCATCTTGAACCGAACAGGGCGCAGATCAGGCATGCAAAGCAACCTTCTTGTTATGTTTTTGTTTACAAGCTTCCCGACAGTGCTGTTTAAAATTCTGAGGTGCTTGGTATATTCCTTTTAGATTTCCTATTTAGTATTTATAACCTGATAACCACATATCCATTAAACTTACGAATCAAATTATGCAGGGGACAGTTCGGCTATTGGGTTTCATTTCTCGCTGTTTCTGCAAAGCTCTTCTTTCCGCAAACTTTTCCAGGTTTGTTTTTTCTTCTTCTCATTTTAGGCCTAATATATGAATGTATTGCTATGTCAGACTTTCACTTTCTGATAAGATGCATATATACATATGCACAGTTTCTCGTTTTCTCCTATTTGTGGTCACACCGACTTGGGTGGCTAATGGACTGCGTAATAGTATCGTGGGTGGCATCTTTTGTCTGATTATTGGAGTTCTAGTTGTCATAACAGCTATTCAAGGAATTGGCGGTTTCAGTGATTGTTTTAGTAATTGTGAATGCAGTTGTCATTGCTTTTCATACTGTCTTAGTATTGGATTTATCTTCTTCTTTACAATTTTGTATCTGTGCTCAGAAACTTGGTAGAAAATGGAATTCAGATTGAAACAATCAATCATTTCTAGATGTTTTTAATGCGTGTGCAGTCTCAGAAATGTTAATATATGTTATTGACCAGCAAAGAATGCATCCTTTGAGGACTTGTACGGTTATAATTAAGTTATAACCCATGCTGGGTTAGAGGCTCAAAGCAGCAGCCTTTAGAAAAATGCCTATCCTAATCCTTGCTTAGTCTGGAGCTCCAGTAGTTGATTACCTTCTGAGCTCAAACTTTGTGTTATTAATTCGTCTGTAGAGTTTTAATCGACAACTTTGCTTCGACACTCGAGCCTAGAATGTAGGCTAGTGTCTCGGAAAGGTTCTCATATCAAGTTTCTGTGAATCATAAGAAGCTCTTATTGTTATAAACATGCTAACATTGTCCTATATACAGTATTTAGTTATCTTGCGACTATTGTCGAGGCATTCTAACTGCCATTAGCCCTATAACTTGGGAAACCGATGACCAAACTTGTTCAAGTTCAGCTAACCCTTTGCCGATGACGACAGGGGCCTTGTGTAGTCACCAAGAAGTTCTTATTTATTGGTTGCCATTCAAACAAACCCACCCTGATAAAAAAAAAAAATCAGCGTCTGTGATCAGATAATTTTTATTTCACGAATCCATATACCAAGTCAATTATTCAAACCCCATTCTGTTCATACTTTATACAATGAACACTAATAACTGGAACCTAGCCAACGAATAAGGCAAAGTCAACTAGGCAATCTTGTCCGATTTGTTTGTATAACATAATGCCATGAATTCAACATGATTGCTTACCGGGAAGTTTCATAGCTTCCATTTCAGATTAGTCCTTTTCATGACACCCACTCAGCTTCAGAATATATTCCATGCTTATCAACCTTCATTCACTCTTTCAAACTCAAGCAAAATGAGTCTCCCATCTCTCTTTTCGTCTATCATCATTCTCGCCAATTTTTGTTGCATTTGTTCAATCCTTGCTCAGCAGCCTTATGAAGGACAAGCCTTCACAGATTGTCACAATCCAGACGTGTCTAAGTCTGTTTTCGGATACACCTGCAATGGCTTGAACAGAAGTTGCCAGACGTACCTCACCTTCAGATCGCAGCCTCCTTACAACACTGTTTCTTCCATCGCCAATATGTTGGCTTCTGACCCATCTCAGCTTGCAGAAATCAACTCGGTTTCTGAGTTCGCAACATTTGCGACAAACAAGTTGGTGCTTGTTCCAGTCACCTGTTCTTGCTCAGGTCAGTACTATCAGCTGAACACATCTCATGTTGTTGTTCATAGTGATACATTTTTAGTTATTGCAAACAATACATTTCAAGGCCTCTCAACATGTCAAGCTATGATAAAGCAGAACAGTAATCTCACCACAAAGAACTTGTATACTGGTACTAGACTCACTGTCCCTCTTAGATGTGCTTGTCCCACAAAGAACCAAACTGATTTGGGAATCAATTATCTAATGAGTTACTTAGTAACACCTGGTGATTTTGTTTCAAAGATTAGCGATAGATTTGATACAGATACAGGGAGGTCTCTTGAAGCCAATGGGCTTTCAGAGGAAGCTGCTGTCATTTATCCCTTCACCACACTCTTAGTTCCTTTAGAAAACCCTCCATTTAGTTCTCAAACCACAGTGCCACCTTCATCATCACCTCCATCACCTCCGGCTATCTCTCCAGCTTCCTCGAAGAACTCAAAGAAAACATGGGTTTATGTAGTTGCTGGGGCTATTGGAGGAGGTGGTATTGTTTTGGTGATAGCCTTCCTTATCTTCTTCACATTCCTCCGCAAAAGAAGTAAGAAGAAGACTGATAAAGTTGTTGTATCGGAAAGCTTTGAGGCGCTTGAAAAACCACTACAGAAAAAGGGGGGTGAAGATCTTGAATCTCAGGACTTCTTAGAGTCTATATCTAGTGACATAGCTCACATGGCACTATCCCTCAAAGTTTACACATACGAGGAACTGCAAAGTGCAACAGAGAACTTCAGCTCCAGTTGTTTGATCAAAGGATCTGTTTTTCGCGGCATATTTGATGGGGATGTGGCTGCAGTCAAGAAAATGAATGGGAATGTGTCCAAAGAAATAAATTTTCTAAACAAAATCAACCATTCAAATCTGATTCGTCTCTCAGGGGTTTGCTTTAATGATGGTCATTGGTATCTGATATATGAGTATGCTGTCAATGGACCCTTGAGTAGCTGGATATACTTTGAAGACAATAATGGGAAGCTTTTAAGTTGGACACAAAGAGTGCAGATTATGTTGGATGTAGCCTCAGGGCTTGATTATCTGCACAGTTACACTACTCCTCCTCATGTCCACAAGGATATAAACAGCAGCAACATTCTTCTTGACAGTGATTTCAGGGCCAAGATTGCGAATCTTGGTCTAGCAAGGTCAGCTGATGCCCGAGACGGTCACTTTTCTTTGACGAATCACATTGTTGGAACGATCGGGTACATGGCTCCTGAGTACTTAGAAAATGGTTTGATCTCCACAAAGATTGATGTCTACGCATTTGGGGCACTCATGTTGGAATTACTCACCGGAAAAGAGGTTGCAGTGCTTTATGAAGGGAATGTGCACTTGTCTGACACACTGAACTCTTTGCTTAACAATGAAGATGGTGGACAAGGTTTGAGGCAGTTCATGGATCCTGCTTTGCAAGAGAATTATCCTCAAGAGCTTGCTCTTTTTGTGATCAGGTTGATTGATAGTTGCTTGAAGAAAAACCCAGGATCTCGCCCGGCCATGAATGAGATGGTGCAGTTTCTCTCAAGGACCATGAGCAATTCACTGACTTGGGAATTGTCAAGCAACAACTCAGGCTACCAAGGTTCGGTGGGAGTTCTTGATGGTACAAAAACTGGATAAGATCTCACAACTTGGTTAAATTTCGACTACTATTATCATTTTCATCTCGTAGTGACGAATTATTGAGTTTAGTTTTGTAGTATACATCTCTTTTTAAGCCATTGGAGACAGTGTCTACCACCTGCTACAAGAAAAAAGTTGTCATTATGAATAATTCACATTTGAAATAATGCATCGACTACATGAATTGTGAAGTTTTATCCGTACAGTATTTGTAAGTTTGATACCAAGATATGGAAGTTGAGGAACAAAAAGAGACGACTATTGTCATCAAATACCAATATATGGAGTTTTAGGATTAGTCCTCTATGAAGGTGGATGTAGATATGGAATATTTCAATTTTAAAATCCAAGATCGTTTTGATGATGATTTAATATGAAAAATTCTCTAATTGCTTCTGTCATGGAACCTACAAACTGCTTCTAAGTTTATATCCGACATGAATACACAAGTGAGATGAAAGAACTTTTAATTCCTTGATCATGAAAATAGAGGTCTAAACACACCGGAACTATGAGCTATTCATAAAAATTATAGGGAAAAAGACCATTTGCACAAAAAATTTGAAAAACTTGCCCATTTCAATGTTACCTACCCATTCCAATGAATCTTGATAAAAATACCTAATTACCCTATACTAAAACCATATATAAATCTCTCTCTCTCTAATTAGGGTTTCACTTCACCCTCCTCCTCCTCTCCTGTACCACCACCTCACCACCGGAAACCACAACCTATGCCTTCATTTGCTCCACCAACTCGGCCTCCACCGCCGCCCACTTCCTCAGACGAGGCTGATCTGCCTCATGTTCCTCCTCCGTCGGATTGGGGAAGAGCAGCGAAGGGTGTCCATATCTGGACTGCAGCGAGCTTCAGACGATGGGCTTCTTCGAGGTCGAGGTCGAGGGGCGGCGATCCGGGTCCAGAGGCTTCAGATATGTTGTATTGTGGGAGGGAGATGTGTTCTTATAGGCTTTTTCTGGTTATAGGAGGAGGAGGGTGGTGTTGCTTTTCATTGCAGTGATGAGAGTAGAGCTGATCGAGGTTTGGGATTTGGGTGTGGAGTGAAGATGTGGGGCTGAGATTGATGGAGATGAAGAAGAAGAAGAAGAAGAAGAAGAAGAAGAAGAAGAGGAGAAGGGGAGATAAAACCCTAACCCTAGAAAATGGTCTCCATCACTATATGGCAGCAAAGCAATGAAGGAGCGAGGCTAGCGGCAACGGCGACGGAAAGAAAAAAAACTAGGGTTTTTTTTTTTTTTTTTTTTTTTTTTTTTTTCTCTTGGTTAGGGTCAGTCAGTAATCGATTACCGGGGGTCAGTAATCGATTACCGGGGGTCAGTAATCGATTACTAGGGGTCAGTAACCTGATTACTTCATGAAATCTGTAGAGTTTCATTGTATTGTATGTGCAAGTTCTTTATGTTATTGTCAAGTTATCAATGAAATCTTAGTACCAGTATAGTGTGGATGTTTTGTGATCAAAGTTTTACAACTTCATGAACTCTGGTTATGGATTACTGGGGGTCAGTAATCGATTATTGGGGGTCAGTAACATGGTTACTGGAAAATATGGAATCTGTAACCTGATTACTGGGAGTCAGTAATTGATTACTGGGGGTCAGTAATTGATTACTGGGGGTTAGTAACCTGATTACTGACCGATTACTAACTCCCAGTAATCGATTACCGGGGGTCAATAATCGATTATTTACTGTAATCTGTAAATTATTTACTGAGGGTTAGTAACCATCGTCAATAACCTGATTATAAAAAAAAAAAAAAAATTAAAAATCTGGCGAAAAAAAAAATCCGGCGAAAAAAAAAAATTGGTGCCCGGAATCCGGCGACCAGGCTCCGGCGACCGGCCATGGGAGGCCGGAGGAGTTGGGTGATATTTCGGCAAAGTTTGTTTTTTTATCTTCCACTTTCTCAACACATTATAATTCAAAAATATGTTAGATAAGACAAAAGGACAAAAAAGGAAGAAAAAAAATTAAATTTGTACTAGAATTGAAAAAGATTTGTTCAAATGGGCAATAGAGTTGTTACCTTATGTTGAATAGGGGAAAAAAATAAGTTTGTCATTTGAATGGGCAGTCAGGGGGTCAAATTAGCACCAAATAGACATTTTCCCAAAATTATATGGTTCACCAACAATACTGAAATCGTAATTTGAAGTAATAAACAAAAATAGACAGATTGGAAGCATCACACTTCAAGTTTCTTGTAGGGAACATATTTGTTGCCATTCTAAACATGCACCTTCCATAACTTGCATATGTGATTGTCAACATACTGATGCATATGATCAAGCTGAATTCAGCCTTGGTTGGAGAGCAACACAATGAGAGAAGTTCATTTATGAAATTGGAGTTCAAATGCGCAAGAGACACAAATACATCGATTACTCAATCGCCACAAGAATGTGCTACGGAAGTGTTGAAAACTATGCAAACGCCCATTCCATCATTACATATTGGTTGAGAATTTGAAGAGTGCTAGGACATGAATATTATGCCATTCTTTTGAGATATGTGCATGTTAAATCCTAGTTAGAAAACTCAATAACAATCATGGAAAAACTATTTAAATATCTGCTACAATTTCTGAACCATACAGAATGATTATGAAAAGTAACATACTTCAATATGAAGAAAACCAAAGTCATATACTAAACTAAGGAAAACAAGCTTAAGAAGTTATTTACTTCAATAGACAAGAAGTTATATACTTGAATAGACAAGAAGTTATATACTTCAATACTACATTTATGCTACTGTTACAAAGAGAGAATAAAGAACATTTACAACAAATCAAGACTAATATGAATTTACACTAGATATACTTCAAATTCTAAACAGATGCTATGTTAATGGCTTGATTCCAGTTAATGAGTTATTGGCTTTAACAAGCCGAGATTCATCAACTTACTGAGCTAGATCTTGACCGAAGGAGTCGATCGATCTACAACTTTTAGCCAAGAACAGAGCAACAAAATGAAGCAAACATAGGTAATGACATCAGAAAGAGCACATAGAATTCTTCCAGCATCATTTTGAGCCATATCTGCTTCGCTTCGATAAATCAAATGAGCTTCAGATCGAAGAGAATTTTAGTTCAAATCACACAGAGAGAGTAGAAGATTATTTTTGAATTAAAGTTTGTTTAGTCCCTATACTTTGTGTCGGTCCTCGTTTCAGTCCCTGTGGTTTTATTTTGATTTGAATAGTCCTTGAAGTCAAGATTTATCTCTGAAATGGTCATTCCGTCTATTTCTTCCGTTAAGTGGTGACATGGCAGTTATAGTCTTCCAACTCAGCTACCAAGTTGACGAAAATTGCCCCTAACTTCTATTACAGTCGTTTTTAATCTAATCCCTGCAAAAATCCCTAAATCTCAATCTCTGACTCTCAAACCGACTCTCTCTACCTCTCCTCTCCCTACTTCGGAAGAAAAATCCTCTCTAGATCCCCAAAAACCCATTTGGTTTTCACGGGTTAGAGATAAAGGTGATGCGATCATAATCCGACCCCGTGAAAACCCATTTGATTTCGAAACCTATATGAATTAGAACTGGTTTCGAAGAGGAGGAGACCATGGAGTAGCATATCGTATGATGGGTTCCTGGAGATGAAAGAGAGAAGATAGATAATATCCCACAATATGGTGAGTTTCAAATTTGTTTTGTTAATGAAATATGTTGGTTATCGAATTGAAATATTTGGGGGTTTCATAATTAAGGGTTTATGGGTTTATAGAGTAGTTATATTTGGTCGATTTCTTCTTTTTTGGAATGGTTATTGCTGGATTTAAAGGGTACGGGTGGGAAAAAAACAAAAAAAAAGAGTTTGGGTATGGTTTGATGGCCGTTTCAATTTCTAGGGTTTAGGAATTTTTTTGGAGTTTGTGGGTTTGGTGTTTGGTTTAGAGGATGTTGTCTTTCAAAAGGGATGCACACTATAAGCAGAAAAAATATTGATTACTATGAACTTTGATTACTTTACAATGTTGGGTTTGTGGGTTTGGTGTCTGCTTATAGTATACTGTGAAGAACACTCTTTGAACTTTGATTACTTTACAATGTTGGGAATCTGTTGTTATAAATTAATAGGAAGAATACTCTTGTAACCCTCTGTGTGTTTGAGAAAGCACTCTTCTCCAAATTTAAATACCTCATATATTATTGAAGAGTTCAAAATTGATAGTTAACTATTGTTTTTCATTTTTCTTATCAGGTAAAAATCCAGACCATATTGACTATTTTACTATGAAGATATACCATGAAGGGTATATAAGAGGCTGCAACTATATTGGAGGGAAGGTAGGGTACTATGACTTTGTTAACAAAGATAAGATGTCCCTTGTTGAAGTAGATGCTATGGTGAAGGGTATAGATCCTGATTATACTGGACAGAGGATTGATTACTGGTATAGGGTTGGTGATGAAAGACGACATTTAATGAAGTTAGTTACTGATTTTGATGTCCTGATTATGTGTACACCTGTGCCTTTGGTGAGACTAGTTATTTTATACTTAGACCACAAAGGATATTACAATGAAGATCCTGACTTGTAGACGTACGAAGACTTCTACTGTAGTCAACCAAGGGGTGTAGTGATAGAAGAGATATTAGAAGAACTCAGACCTAGCAAGGGAGTAGTGATAGAAGAGGTTCAAGACAATGTGCCTAGCACTGCATCTGAAGTTTATCCAAAAGATAAAGGGAAAAAGAAGTTGTTGGAGGTTCCTAAGCCACATAAGAAGGCAAAACAAATTGGCAGGCAAAACACTAGTTCAAATAGTGTTGGGCCAAGTAGTATTAGTTCAAGTTGTGTTGAAATATGCAGCAGTGTTGTTGATGAGTTGGATTATTTAAAGTCATTTGGTGGTGAGCTGCAAGATGTGTTTGAAGATGAAGATAGATATGGGATAGACAATGAAGGAGAGAGTGAGGATCCTGATTATGCACCTCTACCAGATGATGATGACTACGACAAGTATGGTGAAGATGATTATGATGATGGTGAGGAATTTGTGGATGAAATGGAGGGGGAAGAAATTAGATCCAGAAATGAATTTTTAAATAGGAATACTGGACAAAGGCAAGACCTAATGGATGAAGTCGAAGACGTTGATGATTATGAAGATATGTATGGGGAACAAGATTCAGATGATGAGCCACCTACTTACATTATTAACTCTGATGGAGAAAGATAAGAAGTTGGTTTGTACTTCAACCCCAAAACTGACATGCAAAACCCAAGGTTCAAGTTGGGTATGATGTTTGGTTCATGTGAGATTCTCAAGCATGCTCTACAAGAGATGGCAGTACAAAGGGGCTGGGAGTATGAGTTTGTGAAGAATGACAAGGTTAGAGTAAGAGCAATATGCAAGCAGGACAATTGTCCATTTGAATTGTTTGCTTCTCAAATGCAACATGAGAATACTGTGAAAATCAGAACTTGGAAGCCTAAACACAAATGCACCAGAATTTTCCACAATAGTAAAGTGAGGTTGAAATTTTTAGTCAGGAAGTTCAAGGACAGGATTGCACTGAATCAAGATTGGGCCCCAGGTATCTAAGTAATAATTCATTTACTATTATGTTTGTAATTCAAATAGAATAAAAAGTCTTTTCAACTCTAGTTTATTTGTCCTTTGATTTTTACAGACTCATTGGCGGAGACAATGTCTAGAGAAATCAAAGCAGGAGTTACCACACAAATGACATACAAGGTCAAAGTGGCTTCTTTGTTAGAGCTGGAGGGTTCAATTAGGTATCAATTTACAAGGTTGAAAGACTATGCCAATGAGCTGAAGAGGGCTGATCCTGCAACTACAGTAGATATAAGGTGTGACTTCAACATGAATAAGGAACCGGTCTTCAAACGAATGTATATCTGCTTAGGAGCCTTAAAGAATGGGATGAAGTCTGGTTGTAGACAATTTATAGGCTTAGATGGTGCATTTCTGAAGAGTCCTTTTGGAGGAATACTTTTGACTGCTATTGGTTTGGATGCAAACAATTGCAGTTGGGTCATTGCATATGCAATGGTTGAAAATGAGAATAAGGACTCATGGATCTGGTTTCTAGAGCTCTTATGCAGTGACTTGGATATTAAGGAGGATGGAGTAGGATGGGTTTTCATTAGTGATAAACAGAAGGGTTTGATTCCTGCATGCCAAGTAGTGATCTCAAATGCATTTATCAGGTTCTGTGTACGACATATGTGGACTAATTTCATAAAAAACTTCGCTGGACAACTTATGAAGGACCAAATATGGAAATGTGCTAGGGATACCACAATGTCCTACTTTCTTACTCACATGGAGGAGATGAAAGCTCTTAATCCGAAAGCCTATGATTGGCTGACGCGTGAGTAAAGTTCATTATGTTAAATAAAGTTTGGTTTACTAGTTTCCAATTTTAACTCATGTTTTTCTTTACATATGAAGATAGACCTCTGAAGCATTGGTGCAGAGCATTATTCAACACAACCAGCAATTGTGATATTATGGACAACAATATCTGTGAGAGCTTCAACGCATGGATTGTGCCTGCTAGAAAGAAGCCCCCAGTAACCCTGTTTGAGGAGATCAGATGGAGACTTATGAGGAGATCAGATGGAGACTTATGAGGAGAATTCAATTGAGAATGGAAAAAATAGAGAAACATGAAGACGATATATGCCCCAAGCCAAGAATTGCCTTGGAGAAGAACAAGATCAGAGCTGCCACAGATTGTACTGCAACTTTCAATGGTGGTGATGAAGCTGAGGTGAAAAAAAGTGATGGAACCAAGAATGTTGTCAACCTGAGACTAAAGACATGCAGTTGCAGGAGGTGGTATTTGACTGGACTCCCATGCAAGCATGCAATTTCAGCCATCTACAAGAAAAGGCATGACCCAGATGACTATGTAGCTGACTGCTACTTGAAGAAGACATACATGGTTATCTACAGTAATCTGATAAGCCCTGTTAACAGCATGGACTTGTGGTCAAGATGTGAAGATCCTCCAATTTTACCTCCATCATATTCAAGGCAGTCTGGTAGGCCAAAGACAAAAAGAGTAAAGGATGCATCTGAAAATGTTATACATGCTGAGGGTAAGCTTGGGAGGCAGCAAAAATCCCCAAGGTGTAGCAATTGTCACCAAGTTGGCCATAATAAGAAGTCATGCCAAAGACATTTACCTCCCAAGGAAAACAAGAGGAAAGCTAACAATGAAGGAGGTCAAGCTTCTAATCAGGTAATTTTAGTGTTTGGGTTGTTTGATGGTTAGTGCAATGACATTTATAAGTGTGATATTATGTTTTGTTGGTCGCAGGCCAAGAAAGCGAACAAAGGTCCCATGACTCTCAATGAATTGAGGCAGAAAGCAAGAGCGAGAGTTGAGTATCAAAGGGTAAAATTGTAATCTTTAATGCGATGTTTGAAATGGATGTGTAATTTTTTGTTGGTTATTCCAGATTTCTTGCTTTATAGCTATTTGAGATGGATGTGTTGTTTGTTTTGTTGGAAAAAGTATGCTGCTGCCAAAACCGCAAAGCTTGCAGCTAATAGGGCTGCTTCATCGATATCAAGGCCTACGACTCATGCAACCAGACCAACAAGCTCACAGCCAGCTCAGAGTGCACCTTCGAGGACCACACCAGTTTCAAGACCAGCCCAAAGTACAACTGCCCCAACTACAACCAACAAGGCTGCTGTTGCTGCAACTTTAGCAAGATCATCTCAAAGAATCCGAAATAGATCCGGCAAAGGAGATGGAAAGTAAAAGCATCTCCTAAACTCTAGCATAATATAGATATCATTTTTTTTGTGTGCAAATGATGTGTAATTGCTAGATCTAATATTTTGTTACACTGATTAGAGTTAACTTTCAAAGGGCAATGCCAATAGTTTCTAAGGGATGTAGGAGTTGTTCTTTAGTGTCTGCAAACACTATGCCTATGAATGACATTATTTTGGTTTTCAATTTATGGAGGTGTATTGTTCTTCAATTGTGAATTTAATTTTTTTCATTATTTTTTAGGGCTCTATAATTGAGAAGTTTTGTTTTGTTTTTGAAATGGTGTTCCTGCTATCTAAGTACATCCATGGAGGGTTTTAGGTTTTGATTGAAATTTTGGCGGGAGATTTGGATGAAGAATGGAGAGGAACTGAAAAAAAAAAATAGAGGGAAACTCAAAGCAGGGCATATTGGTCATTTTAGAATTTTGTTTGGTGACATGGCGCTGAGCTGGCGCCACCGAAATGGCCACATCACTGTTCTAACGGAGGTGGTTGACAGAACAAACATTTGAGATCAAAATGGTAAACTCAAGGACTATTAAGATTAAAATAGAACAACAGGGACTGAAACGAGGACGAAGCCTAACCATAGAGACTAAACAGAAGTTAACTCATTATTTTTCTTCGAAATTAACGAAACTTTTGTTGAAATGTATGTATTTCAACCTTATCAATACTTGAGCTATATCCAAACATTTTCGAAATTGATTAAGAGATTTTCAAGTGAACCATTTATATAGAAAAAATGAACGGAAAGAATATCAACAATGAAATATTAAGCAATTCCATCTCCTCAAAGTTGGAAAAGTACCAATATGGTCTCTGCAAGCAAATAAGTTGAACATTAATACATTAATATCATCTTGTCATATTAAATTTCTTGCCAAGACTTACCTCATCACTACTCCAAACAAAGCTTGAGTATATTGTTTCACCACTTGACACTTGATATCAGTAAGCACTTCAAAACCCTCGAGACAAACACAAGACAAGTTCAGTTCCAAGGCACAAATATTAAGATTGTGATTTAAGAGCAAGTCCAACAGATTCTCTATAATAGAGATTTTACTTAAATTTGGTGATTTTGGGCTCTAAATCTCCTCCAACAGATTCTCCATCTCATTCCCTAAAATGGGGATTTGGATGAGAGAAAATATATGCATCCCTATATTTGTAGAGAGAGAAAGAAAAATTTGCAGAATGAAAAATTAATGATCAAATCAATTTGACACAGAAAACTAAAAAGTAATCATTAATTATAGAATTTTATATAGATTCTTATTTAAAATAAATAAATTTATTATTATAGAATAACTTAAAAGTAATAATTAATTACAATTTACAATAAATGTATTAGATATAGAGTATTTATTGCATGTTTGAAAATAAAAAAATAAAAAAATATTATATTGTTGAAATAAATATGAATGTAGTTGTAATAAATGTGAAAATCTCTAAAATAGGGAAGTTCTTAGAGTTGGAGCATAATTTTTTTAGAGATTCTGACTTTTGCTTCCCTATTTTACAAAAAAAAATAAGAAAACTGTTGGAGATGCCCTAATACCTTCTCTATCTACTAATATTATCTTTAAAGAACATTACAATCCATGAAATAAGTCACTTGGGTCCTATCTGCGTTGAAATTGGAGAAATTTCCTTAGTTGATGAACCAGTCAACAAAAGCACAAAACTATTATTCAATACATGGACGCGGTTATGCTGATGTTGCAGACATTATCATTCCCAAAGACTATTTAACACAACTTGTTCAAGTCTCAGTACTCTCAGCTAGAGAGAAACTAAGTTGATGATGGAGTACTCTATTCTTGTTTTCCTACTTTTCTTGCTGTTCACTCCAAAGCTCATAGCTCAACAAAGCTATGCCGGAAACTCGGTTCTGGACTGTAATAGCACTGATGAAGCAGGACCATCCTCGGCTTTTCTGTATACCTGTAATGGTGTGAAGCAGTCCTGCAAGTCTTTCTTGACCTTCAAGTCACAACCTCCTTACAATTCGCTCTCCGCCATCTCAAACCTCACATCTTCAGACCCATCTGAGCTGGCCCGAATCAACATCATCTCTGACAACACACAGTTGTTGCCTACAGGCAAGGAGGTGATCGTTCCTGTGGTCTGTTCTTGCTCAGGTGAGTACTACGAGGCCAGAACCTCTTTCTTAGTTCCCAGCATTGATGACACCTATTATACAATAGCAAACAGCACATATCAAGGTTTGGCTACTTGTGATGCTCTAGTGAGCCATAACAATGTAAATGTATTCAGCGTGGAACCTGGTTTGAAGTTACAGGTACCACTTAGGTGTGCTTGTCCTACAAGAAACCAAACTTTGAATGGTACTAAATTTCTGTTGACTTACTTGGTCAGCAGGGATGACTCTCTCTCTGAAGTTAGTGAGAGATTTAATGTAAGTGAAAAGAGTGTCCTTCATGCCAATGGGTTTACAGAAGATGATCCTACTTTGTTTCCCTTTACAACAATTCTTATTCCACTTCCAGTAGAGCCTTCGAGCTATCAAATCCGAATCCACTACCCACCACCACTGATTTCTCCTCCGGTTAGGCCTATTAACGGAAGAACAAGGTCAAGGAAAGTACATGTTTGGATAGGGATTGTTGTTTTTGTAGTTGTATTAGTCCTTTTCTTGAGCATCTTTATGGTCGTTTTCTATCACCGGAAAAAGGGTTCTCAGAAGAATACCGAAGGAATTCAAAAATCCAAAAAGGAATTGGATTTGCAAGAGGAGTTGTATGTTTCCATTGCCAAAGCTGATCTATGTTTGAAACTTTATAGATATGAAGAGCTGGAAAGTGCTACAAAGGATTTCAGCAACAAGAACTTGTTAGGTGGATCTGTTTATTGTGGTTTTCTAAGTGGAAATGTGCTAGTAGCCATAAAAAAGATGACCAAAGATGTGCGTGAGGAGGTGAAGTTACTGCAAAAGATCAACCACTTCAATCTGATATGTCTTTTGGGCGCGTGCAAACACTGTAAAGATTTCTACCTTGTCTATGAGTTCATGGAGAATGGTTCATTAAGAGATTGGCTAAGTCGTCCACAAGTTTTGGGATGGAGGCACAGGGTTCAGATTGCTTTGGACATTGCCAATGGGCTTCACTATCTTCACAACTTCACCAGTCCTGCCTATGTGCACAAGGATATAAAAAGTACCAATGTTCTTCTCAATAAAGATTTAAGGGCAAAGATTGCAAATTTCAGTCTCGCAAGATCAGCGGTGAAGGAAACATATGGCTTTTCATCTCGGAAGTTTGCACCGGTATCAAAAGGCTACATGGCACCAGAATATATAGAATATGGGTTGGTGACACCTGCAGTGGATGTATATGCTTTTGGGGTTGTTATGCTGGAATTAGTAACAGGAAAAGAAGCTGTATTTACTGATGATGGAGTAGAAATACTTCTTTCAGAATCTGCATTTTCAGTAATGGAAGGAGGAAATGGAGACGCTGAGCTTGTTGGACTAGTAGATCCCAATATGAGTGTAGAGCACTTGATGGAGTTTGCCGTGAGATTGATAAAGTTGAGTCTAACCTGCTTGGCTGAAGAACCAGAAGACAGGCCTAGAATGCCTCAAGTACTCTCATCTGTGCTGAAAATACAATTAGATGCAAATAGGAAAATGCAGAACTTCTATGTACAATAGATCTAGTAGCAAATTCAAATAATTATGTATCTCAAAATTCTCAATAAGTACTCTTCTTATGCATCATGTATGTGTAAACTTTTGCAAGATACTATTACTCACATTTTTGCAACTACTACTGCCATTCAGAAAATAACAACCTTGTCATCAAACTCAAACAATTTGCCAAATGCAAAAACCACTTCAGGCATCGTAGCATTTGTAGCAGTAATCATTTCATTACTACCTACTTAACAAGTCAACTTATATAATATAACTGTTAACTAATCCAGGTCTGGGTTCAAATTTTCCTAGAGAGCCGGCAAGAAGATGCTGTGATCGTTGAAGCAGTACTGTGAGATAGCTGGAAATTAACATCCCAGTAGTAGAACATGAACATGATGAGTTGTAATAATACTAGTTAAAACAAGTCTGTCTCACTGCAGGCTGTAACCTTCATTTTCAGCGAGTCTTGCATAGTGATAGAAATCAGAATTTATAGAATAAACCAAAAAATAAAATGGAAGTTGCATATGCTGATGTCATGATCTTCTCTCGTAATTTTTTTTTAATATAAGCAAGCAGCGAACGACAGTATAATTGTTTGACCAAGGAAACATGACATTAAGGTTATTAGTTTCAGGAGGAAGGAGGAAGGAGGTGACTAGAATTATGCAAGAACAATAGTATGATAATGCTCCATGGTTTTGCAACTTTATTGTTTCCCAATGTAAAAACTAGTCTTGAAAACTTTCATTACAAGGAAAGTCTCCATGGTTTTACCATTCAAAAGCGAACATCGGCTTCGTTGTGACTGTTTCACAAATTATTATGCAGCAGCAAACAGCAAGTCAGCAATCTTGTTATACATTTATGCTCCACTAATATGTATGAGGTCTAATACACTGAATTCCATCATCATAAATGAAAAAAGTTCAGAATTCTTAATACTATATATATACGGTATAACACTGCCAAATAAACAAAAAACCTACACAAAGGAACAAAATGTAAGTTGGTTAGTGCAGTTTTATGTATATAGAAGTATACATCTGATTGCACTAAAGATTCTTGATCACCGAATCAGCGAGCTTTGATAGGACTGATAGTTTGTAGAACTTCTTCTGCTTCCAATGCAGAATTCCAAGACCTCTCCAGTGTAGACTCAGACGATGAATGAGTAAGAACAGAGAGGTTGAAGACAACTTCTCCCATGCTTGGTCTTGCGGATGACTTTTCCTGTGTGCATGCGCTTGCCAAGGCTGTCAAGCTCAAAGCACCATCAATGGGATAGAAGCTCTCCAAAGTTGGATCCATCCATTCTCTAAGCTTCTCCTGTTTTTTCTCTTCAGCTTCCAAAACCCTCCTGACATTTTTCCACAACATGATGACCTCACCATTCTCTGTTGTTTCCATGCCTTTCTTCCCTGAAAGCAAAGACAGTAGAATAACACCAAAAGAGAAAACATCCACCTTTGGTGTAACACTGTTTGCAGCTGTTCTAGCCATGGAGAAGTTTGCTATCTTGGCCTTGTATTTGGAGTCCAGTAGTATGTTACTTGTCCGTATATCCATGTGAACGATGCTCGGTTGTATGTGTTCATGCATGTATTGCAGGCCATTGGCGACATCTAAAGCTATGCTTAATCTCTGACTCCATGTGAGGAATGAACCAGAACTTGAATTGGTTGAAGAGTTATTGAACAACCATTTATCAAGTGATCCATTTTCTGCATATTCATAAACCAAGAAGCGATCCCCATCTATCTCAGATGAGATGCCCATTAGTTTCACCAGATTTGCATGATTTACCTTCTGCAGGATATTTAGTTCCTCAGTGACATCATCCTTGGTTTTCTTCACAGCCAAGATATTCCCATCTATTACTGCCCTGTATACAGACCCTCCAATCCTACAGTGATCGTTGAGATTCATGGTTGCCTCCATAATTGTTTTGATATCATAGAGAATTGCCTTTCCTAGATAGCTTGAAACTCCAGGAAGAAGCTTGCCCTGTATGAACTTCAGCTCAATCTTTTCTTCACTTTTTGCTTCTTTCATTCGAAACCAATCAGCACTCTCCAGAGATAAATTCTTGCCATTGAGAAGCTTCTGTCTCATGCGCAGACGGCGAGTGTACACCAGAAAAATCGCCAAAAGAGAAGCAACACATAGAGCAACTCCCAAGCATATGATGACAACGAGCATCAAAGGGTGCTTGAATACTTGTTTCCCATGAGGGGGTTGGGGTTGGGATAGAGCAGGCAACTGTGTCAGTGGGATCAACACCGGTTGTCCCACTACTACACTTGCATTGTTGAAGTCCCGATGGTTATTTGCTTCTGAGATGTCAGATCTTGAAGCATTAAACTTGGCACCCACTCTATAGATGTCATCATTGGTTTGCCAGACATAAGTCATGAGATACTGAATTCCTAAATCTGAGTACATCTTCGAGGGGCATTTGCAGAACAAAGGAAAAATCACTTTGACACCAATCGGCAAGAGGCTGGGAGTCAGAGCCGGATTCATCTCTTGCACTAACTGCCATTTGGTGAGATTCTCAAATGTATTCAAAGAAACCACATAGTAGCTATCTCGACTCTTGATCGAATAGGTGATGTTTGCAAAGGACCGGTTTCCAGTGCAACCACAGGTGATAGGTACTAGTAAGAGTTGGCCGGCAAACAATCGAGTCTGACCTGTGTAACCGGAAGCTAGATTACTGGCCTGAGCAATTGATGAGACACTGACCCCAAATAGATCGGATATGTTTTCCAGGTTCATATACCCTGGAGACTCTACAAAGTAAGCTACATATGTTTCACATGAAGATGGCGCATTTACTGCACATGAAAAGTTTGTGGTCGAGTTCGATTGTGGAGCTGGCTGGGCAAAAATTTGAGTGGTGAAGAAGAACAGTAGCAGAATACAGACCATTGATGAACATAGGAAGGAGACTGCCATTGCCACAAGCTACTATGGCGAACGGAGGGTATCAAGCAGTTATTGTTATATTTCGTAGAAAGTTCACTATGTAAGACAAAGAGGAACTTTCAGTCCCCCATTAGAAAAGATATAAAATCTGATATTTATAATCCAAGGACCCCTGTTTGTAGCTTTAATTTGAACCAGTATTATTTCTGCTGTTCTAGCATTGGTCATTATAAAAAATTGCACAAGCATCTTTCAAGTCACTCTTACACTTTCAGACACAAAATACATCCAAATGCAAGCAGCCTTCCAGTACCTGACCATTTTCTGTACTAAAAAATTCTTCCTGCTAAGAAACATTCAAACATATCTGATTAATCTAAAGCAAAACACCGAGTTCGGCCGGCAGCTTGTTTATTTTTTCTACCAGTTCTATATACAAAGTCAACAACTCAACATCTCAAAACCAATTATTTTATGGTCCACCAGAACTGAAATCATAGAGCAAGAGGATATTCTGATAGTTACAATTAGCATGCATCAGAATCAGGAAACCATTTCAAGGTACAAACTGACCTGATAAAGGGTTGTTGCGAGAAAAAGATTGTAGGTTGCTTAATGCTTATAGGCCTCCTGACCCGCCCCATGTCATACGTTGGCCTGTTGGATAAAGCCAATCTGTCGAGTGTCGACACTTGTACTTTGATGTTAAACAGCAAAACTAGACAACTGATTATTTCAATCAAAATACCACACAGAGGGAGTCAGGCCAGAGAGATTTACAGGAGATAAACAGAGAAGGGTTATAGTAGTTTAATGAAAGTAGCAGTGTTACCATTTTTGAAGCAAAAAAATAACCAGGCAACTCAAGAAGAAACACAATTTTTTTAATTTTAAGAATATAAAAAGTTAAAGAAACACATGAAACTTGATTAATCCAGAAGAAGACATTGGATTTGATTTCATTTTAATCCACTGAAGGGGGAAAATGCAAGTAAGTTACAGGAAAAATACAAGCACAAACATCTTCTAAAAGTACTGCTCTAACTTCAAGACATTTGGCTACAAAGTGTACCTTTCCTACTTTTTAATAGCAATCTAAAAGTCTATTCACCAGCTGATGTAAAGCTACTGGAATAAATGGAAAAAACTTTTGAGAGATCAGCAGAGCTCACCGTCCATATGTGACCACGCAAAGTGAGTGGAAGAACATCACTTGTTTCCTCACAACTCTCTTCTACAGCGGCAGCCTCTCTTCGCTTGCCTTCCTTCCAAAGACTCTTTACAAGCAACTCTTTTGTGGCAGCATCCGGCAGCAAATTCAAATTCCTCAAGTCTTCAAAAGCTCTCCACGCAAGAGCAGCTCTCTCACACTTGCAATATGCTTGGATCAGTACTTTAAACATATAAGCATCTGGCCTGACTCCAATCTGCCTGACCATTGCAAATAGTTTCTGCACAGTTTTGATGTCCCCATTTAGTGCAAAATGATGCATCAACCCAGAAAATATCTGGATATCGGGGAATATCCCACTCACGATCATCTCTTCAAGAGCATCCAATACATCAGAATCCCTCCCGCATTTGGTCAATGTTCGTAAAAGAGATGAATACAGAAGCATCATATTGAAATTTGATATAGGCCCACACAGGTTTCTATCATTGTGAAAGACCTTTAGAGCAGCGTCAGCATTCTTCGAGAGACCATAGAAGTCAATAATCAGCCTAATTGTTGAAAAGGGCAATCTCATTTGCTCCATCCTTACTTTGGACAGAAGTTTATCAACCAACTCAGCATGTCCATGGCGCGCTAAAAGGGTTATCATCCTTTGAACTGTGTAAATATCATGGGTGACACCTGGCTGACAAGCAACCCAACGGAAAAATTTCCAAGCTGTTTCGGCTGATTTAAAGTTCCTAAGAATCTTGCATACTAACCGCGTAGTCCACACAAAATTTGCCTCCTCTAAAGCTGATATCTCATTAGGGCTCCAGCTTTGTAATGCATTTGCCAGTGATCTTGGGTCTAACCATGGTTTTAAATGAACCCCACTACCCTCTTTACCTTTCCCAGCATGAGCATCCTCCTCCTCATCCCTATCCTCCTCATCATCATCACTACTATCATCACAATTCCCTATACTCTTTATCCCCTCATTAGGCAACATTTCCCTCAAAAACTCATCACTCTCCTCAACAAGCCCCGCCTCTTGAATCTGTTCCAAAGACAAACGCATAGCTCGGCCAGGCAACATACCATCAACCCGCATTTCCTTAAGCAAAGCCTTAACCTCCTCAAACTGCTTTGCGCCAACACACGCCTCCACCAAAACCTTATACTGGCTCAAAGTCCGCTTCATCCTCATAAAAGGCAACACCTTAAACACCTCCATTGCAGCCCTTAACTTCCCACATTTAACCATATGCTCAATCATCACCGTATAAGTTCTACAATTCGGCAGCGCCCCTTCCTCAATCATCCTATAAAAAACCCGCACCGCCTCACAGTCCCTCCCCATCTCTGCATACACCCTCATTACCACATTGTACGACTCAGCACACACAGGCTTCTCCGACATTCTATACTCCTCCCACACTCTAACAACCGCCTCCACGTCCCCAACCGCAGCGTGCCATTTCATTCTATTCATGAAACTCAACTTAACATTCCGAAATCTCCCGGCATTGACAGCCTCAATGAGGTACCTAAGCTCCCCTACTCTCCCCGACTTAGCCAGAACCGTCCCCAACGCATGAACCGTGCTCTGGTTGTGCACGAAACACGGGTTCGACTCGAGGGCCTCATTGAGCAGGAGTGCTGAGTCAGCTGAGGGGGCAGAGCGGAGGGCTTGGGTGGCCACGAAGGAGTCGAGAAGCGAGTTGCTTGCTAAAGAAGCAAGCGAGTTTGGGGGGTTGGTTCGGAGCTTGAGGCGAATCGAGTCGATGAGTTTGGCGCGATGGAGGTAGTGGGAGACCTTATTGGGAAATGGGTCGCGAGAATAGCGGCGGGTTTGGTGGAGGGTGAGGATTTTGAGGAGGTTCAAGGGGTTTAAGAAATGCATGTCAATACGTCGAACAGGTGATGGGCATTTCTGGAAGGAGTGAAAAATGAATGGTTGGAGGTTGGGAGGTTGGGATTGGAGATTTGGGTTGGGGTTAAGGGGAAGTGACAATTGAATTTGAGTTGTGGCGGGAGAATTTGGAGGGTGAGTGGTGCAGAGTGGCTGGGTTTGTTGATGAGTTGATGGTCTGAGTTTTTAGATTTACGGGCTGTGGAATATTGCAACGCACAAGCATTCTTGGCTACGCCCTCTAAATCGTTGTCACATTCATATTATTGTGACATTTTCTTAGTAAAGTTTTGTCCATGATAATTTTGTTATGAAAAAGTAATTTGATGACACTTTTACTTATTTGAAAAGTATGACAATTAATCGAAAATTAACTACACTTGAGGAGTAAAGCATCAGGGCATAAATGATTTCTAAACTCGTGTTCCTCTTGATCCTTGATTTTCAAGTTAATCTCGATAATGCGGTAAGACTCACACCCATATTAGTAAACACACGTATCTCATACATCGGAGTCCTTCGTATACCTACATATGAAATCATTCCATTTATTTCAATCGATATCTCTATTCAAAATAAGTAAATAGAAGTAAATTGGTCGTAATAGAATTTCTGCGATGAATATTCGTTGGTACAAATGATTTTCATCTGTTAACATACTCAATGAACTTTTTCTTTTTAATTAGATAAACAATTCAAATACAATAATTAATTTTTTGTAAGTCAAACTCACGATCTCCCACTTACAAATAGAAGATTTATGACACTAAAATAAATGGCGCCGGAATAGCTACTCAATAAACTTTTCGATAATAAAGTTCCAAGAAATGATGAAATTAATTATACTTCATCAATCAAACTTCAATTAGTTTCCAAGAAATCATATAGCTCCACGCAAAATCATACATTTTCTATGGCCAAGTCTGTCTCCGTTTACTTCATTTGGATTGTTTGAATTAGTCTCCCAGAAGGACTTCTCACCTATGCATAAACATGCACTAATAAATTATCATTTTCTTGGCCCATTTCTAGTTCCATGATGTTAATCAGTCAATTCGTGGACTTGGACTAGTCACGAAACAAATTAAACAGAGATAGCATAGATAGTGGGAATCCGATTGATATGCTTCCTAACACTTGAGTTATTGAAAAACTTATATAATTCTTCTTCTTAGTAAGTAAACCATTTGGAGCAGCTAAGTTTCTGTAAGCAGCTAACGATTGATTTTGCTTCTTTAATCTATGAGACATATATAGTCTCATCATGCATGTTCCTAACGCTTGAGTTATTGAATCGATTTCAAGTTCAGTAGTCTTTAATTGATTTCACCTCTCTTTTCTTCTTCTCATGCATGCAGCCAAGAGAATGGTTATAGTTGGGGAGTTTCTAGGCGGGGTTGCTCTAGGAGCAGCATTCGGAGCGCTGTCTGATGTGGTTAAAGAAGCGACTGACAAGTCTACGACGTTTAATTCCCTCCTCAAGAACATCAAATCCACTCTAGACTTCCTGAAACCAGTGATCGAAAAGATAGCAGAGCAGAACATGGAATTGGGTCTCCTGGAGGAGGAGATGAAGTATCTCATACAACAAATGGAAGAGGGCGTAGAGCTCGTTCGTAGGTCATCCAAGGTTAGTAAGTGGAACTGCATGAAGTTTCACTACACGGACCAACTTGTGGAACTGGATGGGTCTTTGAGAAGACTGCTTGACGTATTGAAGGTGCAAGGAGTGAGGGATGGGAAGGAAACTTTGGTTTTGGCAAGGAAAAATTGTGACCTACTTGTTGAATCAGCAAGGGATTGCAAGGAAACCTTGGCTTTGGCAAGGAAAATAAACATGTTGGTCAAGCGAATTGAACGTTTGGTACCTCGTTCTCATAAAGGTCACTTTAATTTTTCTTTTGGTTAAGAATGGTCATATTCGGGGAAGTTGTGTTTAATTTCCCAAACGTAGTGGTTACGGATTATAATTACGGTTTTACGATCGTTTATGCAAAGTTTTCTATATAAATAGGACTTGACATTGTTGAAGTTTCGAGCATCGATCTTACTTTCTATGCTTTCCTCATTATGGAGATGTTGTGCAAATGTTTAGGGAGGAGAAAGGAAAGCAGGAATAGAGTCTTAAGCATGAGCACAAGCGCAGCCAGAAATCCATTATCGGAGGCACAACCGGAGGGCCATATTTCCGAGAAATCCAACTCAAAAGTGTTCACCCACCGACAGCTAATGACTGCTACTAGGAAATTTCGGCGAGAAGCATTAATTGGTGAGCAAGGCTTTGGAAATGTTCTTAAGGGTGGTTGGCTTGATGAGAGGACTCTTGAGCCTTCAGATGTTGGCACTGGAATGATGATTGCTATAAAGAAATGGGACTCAGAAGGCTTTCGAGGCGTTGAAGAGTGGCAGGTACTATATATTTTCATGAAAACTAGAAATTTGTTGAACCACTTTTATTAGCTCATCAGATGCTAACCTCGGTTACTGTTTATATCATATGGAAAGAGAGAAATAATCGCATATTTAGAAATAAAAGATGTGCTCTCTCTCGTTTTCAAGAATATTATAACTATAATTAGATACAGGCTCATAAACAATCAGTTTAAGTCTACTGATACTAATAGATCTATCAATGAAAAGTATAACTTAGCTAGTACTTAGCTTCTGGTCTTGGTTTGTTTCTTGATTTGTTTATTCTTGCTTTTTTTTAGGTTAGCTTGTCTTTCTTTTAATTTGTTGTTGGTTTGCTTTTGGCTTTAGTTCTACTAGGCACTTCCTTTCTCTCTTTGGTTTAATATACTCGTTTATTTACCCAAAAAAAAAAAAAAACTTTCATATACCAAGAAAATTGTACAACATACCACATATAATTATGCAACTACAACTTTTTCGGATCCTAATACTCGAACGAGAGAAATGTTCTTGTACACAGCCTTCATATTTATTTGTTTCTTTGTTGAACAACTTGTACTGGATAATGCAGACAGAGGTGGACTTGCTGGGAAGGCTTTCTCATCCCAACATTGTTAAGCTAGTAGGACACTGTTCAGAGGATAATAAGCTGCTCCTTGTCTATGAATTTATGCAGAAAGGAAGCTTGGAAAATCATCTTTTCAGAAGTATGAAACCTCAACTCAATGATGGAAAATTGAAAACACAAATGAATAAAGTAAATTTTGGTGCTTTACTCACAATTTTATCAATGAGTTAACGATTGTACAACTTTCACATCTAGCAGGGAACCCCGTAATACTGTCTTGGGTCAACAGACTCAAAATAGCTATTGGAGCAGCTCGGGCCTTGACTTTCTTACACAGTTTACAGAAACAAATCATACATAGAGATTTCAAAACCGCTAATATCTTCCTTGATGAGGTTAGTTTGTTCTATTTCTCTCTTTCTTTAGTATTCTTTTTTCGTGCATTATGCTTTTTTTTGTTAGCATCTGAGAAGAAGGAAGCAATGGTACAAGTAGTAAGCTGTAACCAAATAAGAATGTGTACATGAAGTAGATGATTAAACCTTGTTGTATATGTTTTCTGCAGAATTACAATGCAAAACTCTCGGGGTTTAGCTTGGCAAAATGGGGGCCAAGTGATGGAGAGTCTTGTGTAGAAACTAGAGTTATGGGCACATATGGTTATGCTGCTCCAGAATACATTGCAACAGGTAATGATACATATTTCTGTCGACACAAAACTGGGAAGCTTAAGAAAAGGTATATATATGAAGTATGTATCTGTTGATTGCAACAAATTATTTTTTACTTGACCAACTCTGTTGTATATCTAACAGGTTGTTTATATGCAAAGAGCGATGTATACAGCTTCGGTGTAGTGTTGCTCGAATTGCTGACAGGTTCGAGGGTCATTGATATGAGCCGTTCCTCTGGGAAACAGAATTTAGTCGATTGGGCTAAACCACTTCTCTCCCATGAGAGAAAATGGGAAACTTTCATGGATGCCAAGATAAAGGGCCAATATTCCTCCAAGGAAGCATTACAGACAGCAAAGATTGCCCAAAAATGCCTAGTACCAGACCTTAACGGTCGTCCTTCAATGAAAGAAGTTGTGGATGCACTGGAACAGATTCAGGCAATGAAGGAAAACTCAAAATAAACAGAAGTTACCACCACAAAATCTACTCCAAGTTCCGAAGTGTTAAGATTGGATCCTATAGACTTTAATGGGCAAACTATAAATGTGGAATGATTCAACAGTTTCCTTGGTTAGAGTTGCAGTTCATAACAAATTTTATTCTTATTGGCACCACTAGATAAGAGTACACGCAGTATACGTTGAGTTGTTTTTGGTCATCCAAACCAAAGTAGATAAAGGAGAGAAAGAGAGTTGAGCGGTCGATCGAGAGAGATACGGTGAAAAAGACAAAAAAAACCGCCAAGATTCTGCCTAAAACTGGTTAATACCCTCATAGCAACCGCCTAGGTGCCCATCTAAAACCCGCCTAGCACCTGCTTAGAGTTCGCCTTACCCGCCTCGCACCACATAGTAAGCGCCTACGTGCTTGCCTATCACCTTTTATTGGCATGGTTTTAACACTTATATCGTCTCAAGTGTCATCACACAAACATGATTAAGTATCTAATTTCTCATCTGGTCAAGGAAAGATTAGTCATGGTATGTTTAGAATTTGATTGTTAGTCCACTTCTTTCAGCACATCACAATCAGTGGCACCGACGTATATAATTCGAGAGTAAAATGAATTTACATGATAATGTATGGATATCTCCTCGTAAATAGCGAAAATCGAAAGCCATTATATAACTTTAAAATATATGAACAATACATTTACTTTAACCTAATTCGATATAGAGTAATTGTTTCAGATGATAACTATTGGAAGCAGATTCTCCAATTCATCCAAGATTTAGGATTCAGACTGGGGATATTTATTTTCATAAGAGAACAAACCTATATGACTTCCATATGTTATAGAAATATTACAACATTAATTCAACAAACAAATAATAAACTCATTCATAATCCGATTAGCCACCATTCCCAATCCGACTAGCCACCATCACCCTCTGCTCCGCCATCCCCACTAGCAGATCCTCCACCAGAGCCAGCTTTACAACTCTCCATTCGTACCAGCCAACCGCCACCCTATCTCAATGACTACAAGACCACCCATGTTGTTTTGCTTAACCCGACTGCTTCCTCTTCTACCATGTCTAGCGCACGATATCCGCTTCAATGGTATGTGTCTTACGCCGGGCTCTCTTCTGCTTATCGCTTTCTTGTGCATAATGTTTCTCAAATAGTTGAACTAGGATACTATGAGCAGGCTAAACATGATCCTCAGTGGGTCGCGGCGATGAATTTTGAACTTCAAGCTCTTGAAGATAATCAGACTTGGTTGATGGTTCCCCTACCCTTGGTCACCGCCCCACTGGCTGCAAATGGGTCTTTAAGATCAAGAACAATGCTGACTGAACAATAGAGCGTTACAAAGCTCGACTAATCGCAAAGGGGTTCACTCAACGTGAAGGCATTGACTATAAGAACACATTCGCACCAGTTGCAAAAATTGATCACTGTTAGTTGTCTCTTGGTTGTGGCTGCTGTGTAGGATTGGTCTTTGCACTAGATTGATGTGCAAAATACCTTCCTCTATGGTGAACTCTATGAGGAAGTTTATATGCTCCCTCCTTTAAGGTATCGTCGACGGGGGGAGAATGTTGCTTGTCGCCTTCAAAAATCCCTCTATGGCCTCAAGCAGGCATCCCGCAGTTGGTTTCGACGTTTCCATTCCGCCATTCAATTTATTGGCTTTCAACAATCTCGTGCTAATTATTCTTTGTTTACACAAGTTACTACGAATTCTATTACTGTGATATTACATTACATTAATGACATGGTTATAACATGGAACAATGAGAAGACAATTTTGATCTCAAAAAGTTCCTCAACAGCTATTTTAAGATTAAAAATTTTGGTCAACTCAAGTACTTTCTTGGCATAGAAGTTGCACGTTCGAAGGCCGGAATAGTAGTTTGTCAACGTAAGTATACGTTAAATGTATTGGAGGAGGCAGTGCAACTTGGGGTGAAGCCTACAAAGGTACCTATAGAACCTGACTTGGCGTTAGATGCAAAAGGGAGTGATGCTCTTAAGAATCCCTCACGGTATCAAAGATTGGTTAGGAAGCTGATTTACCTCACAATCACTATGCCACACATTACATATGTTATGAACATACTAAGTCAATTCATGTAGGAGCCTAAAGTACACCATCTTAAAACAGCTCATAAATCTCTTCAATACCTTAAGGCAGTCTCTAGATAAGGCTTACTATTTCCTTCACACTGTTCACTTCAGTTGGTTGCCTATTGCGATGCTGACTGGGCAAGATGCCCAATCACACGAAGGTTAGTAATAGGGTATTGTATTTTTCTTGGCAAATCTCTTGTGTCATGGAAAAGTAAGAAGCAACCCACGGTAGCAAGATCATCTGTTGAAGCTGAATACCGGTCTATGGTAGTCATTGCTTGTGAAATCAGTTGGTTGAGATACTTGTTGAAAGATTTGCAGGTAGAACATTCGGAGGTAGCAAGGTTGTTTTGCGACAGTCAAGTAGTCTTACACATTGCTGCAAACCCGGTTTATCATGAAAAAACGAAACACATAGAGCTAGATTGTCATACGGGTCGTGAAAGGATTCAAAAAGGTGAAGTCAGAATAACTTATGTGCAAACTGGAAATCAGATTACAGACTTGTTTACAAACCCTTTACGAGAACCTATTTTTTATACACATCTCATGAAGTTGGGTGTCATTGACATCCAGACTCCAACTTTGGGGGGACTGTTAAAGGAAAGAATTGAATCAGTGATCTCTTTCATAGTCAAGGAGTGATTGTGAGATCTGATTAGTGCGTATTGATAGCATTCCTAGAATGGTTAGCAAATTTTCTATAATGGTTCTATAGTAATTTGTATATAGCTGTAACCTTATACAATTACATTCAATTTAATGCAACACATTCGATCACCATTTTCTAAGATCATCATAAAGGTCACTTTCAGATTTCTTTTGGTCAAGAATGGTGATATTTGGGGAAGAGTTTAATTTCCAAAACGTATTAGTTATGGATTATAATTACGGTTTTACGATCGTTTATGCAAAGTTTTCTATATATATAGGACTTAACATTGTTGAAATTTCGAGCATCTTGCTTTCTATGCTTTCCTCATTATAGAGATGTTGTGCAAATGTTAAGGAAGTAGGAGAAAGGAAAGCAGGAATAGAGTCTTAAGCATGAGCACAAGCGCAGCCGAAATCCATTATCGGAGGCACAACCGGAGGGCCATATTTATGAGAAATCAAACTCAAAAGTGTTCACCTACGGACGGCTAATGACTGCTACTAGGGAAATTTCGGCAAGAAGCATTAATTGGTGAGCAAGGCTTTGGAAATGTTCTCAAGGGTTGGCTTGATCAGAAGACTCTTGAGCTTTCAGATTTTGGCACTGGAATCATCATTGCTAATTTGCTATAAAGAAATGGGACTCAGAAGGCTTTCGAGGCGTTGTAAAGAGGCAGGTACTATATATTTTCATGAAACTAGAAATTTGTTGAACTTCTATTATTTGCACGACATAGTACGTAACCGCCTAGGTGCCTGCTTAGCACCATTTATTGGCATGATTTTTAGCACTTATATTGTCTCAAGTGTCACCACACAAACATGGTTAAGCATCTGATTTCTTATCTGTTCAAGGAATAATTAGTCTTAGTATGCTTAGAATTTGATTGTAAGGCCACTTCTTTCAGCTCATAACAATCAGTGGCACCGACGTATATATTTCAGGGGTAAAATGAATTTACATGATAATGTATAGGTATCTCCTTATAAATAATGAAAATCAGACAGCTATAATATAACTTTAAAAGATATGAGCAATACTTTTAGGTAAACTTAATTGGATATAGAATAATTGTTTTAGATGATAACTACTTGAATCAGATTCTTTATTCATCCAGGATTCAGACTATGGATATTTATTTTTAAAAGAGAACAAACCTATTGACTTCCATATGTTATAAAAATATTACAACATTACTTCAACAAACAAATAATAAATAAAGTCCTTTTACCTCCTAAATAATACAATTATCTTATTGGAGATGATAAATAAATGCATAAATTAAACGAACCATGCAAAACCAACAATATTGCTCTTATTTTGATATTAGCAATCCTTCAACACACAGTCACTAACCTCAAGACTGTAACTAAGCAAATGGATACTGTACTAAAGCTAGAGGCCTAAAGCATAGCATCCATGAACTCTGCGTCACCTGCCATAGCTTGTAGAGTCTTCTGAAAGAGGCAAGCTTTGAAATCAATACTTCCTTCTTCATCCCCTGAATACGCCATAAAAAAAGGATCCTTTTTTCTTAAAGCTCCGTGACGAGAGCATAGCGGCCTCCCCCACCCGAAATCAAAGTCATAAATATTGAACCGCGGCGAGCCTCCTGTGAGCAGCTGAGTATTACAACTTTGTGCAATATCCCTCTGGTATTGCATAAATGTTGGATTTTTTGCAAACTCGTCTGCCCACTTCCTTGCATCATCTGATGTGAAGGATGCAATGCTTTTGTTTATGTGCAAAGCAGTCCAGCCTATCCCATTTTATAGCAGCTCAGCTGCAGTTGACTTGACAATAAGCGCTTGAACCGCATTTCCAAAGTATTCATTTGGCAATGGTGGCTTCAATCTTTGTCTCAATTCTATTGGAATGACATGATAAACCTCTTGATCAGGGATTAAATCATGTGTGTTACGTATTGTGGCGCACCAGAAATGGACCATGAGTGCTTGAAGGGAAGAGATGTTGTTGGTACCCATCTCAGCATTGGCCTTTGCTTTGAGCTGGGCAACTTTCTCTTTTGAAAAATGGAAAATCCGACATTGTAAAGATTCTGACGACGATTGGTGGATGTGCTGTTGCTGACTTGGCAATATTTCATTGTAAGGAAAGGGTAGATGGATTGGGAGATCAATAACCCCATCAAAGGGTTGACGATGAAAAATAGGAGGGATCATTTGATGATCGGAGCCGGAACGAGAGATTTTGGACCAAGTATTGATGAAATGGCAGAAAGAGGTGCCATCCACAACCGAGTGGTTAGTGGTGAAACCGATGAAGATACCATCCGCAAGCTCAGTTACTTGCACTGCAAGCAATGGTTTCGAAATGCCTTCACAGTTTTGAACACCATTCATGGGAAAGATTTTGAGAAGAATGTCATCAGGAATGTATTCGGAATCAAGGATATCGGCCTCTCTGATGCATTCAGCTGCTACGTGGAAGAATTCTACTCCGGCGTCATTACAATCAATGAAAACACATGTGGTACTGATATCTTCATTTTCCGTCACTGAAAGGCGGCCAGCAAGTGGGTAGAAGATGTCCAGAGCTTGAGAAAGTGAGGACATTAGGTGTTGGACCAAGCTCATTTCTCCCCAGTTGATTGCACAAAAGTCACAGAAAACTGAGAAAAGAGTTGAATGTTAGGCTTGAATCCCAGTCTTTGTGGTCAGTATATTTTCTCAGAGATAAGAACGGGTGCCAATTACTAATAATAAACAAACACAGTCTCAGAATTAGATTATTGGCTAAATATATTTATCTAGGAAAGATGACTTTAATTATCCACTGAAAGATAATTAAGATGGAAGTTCATATATACATGTCACATGAAACTTGATCAAAATGGATTCAGAGGATCAGACCTTCTGATGGCATATACTAAAATCTGAAATACCGGTTCTCACTACATATTAAACAGTATGATAATTAGATCGGAGAAATCAAACTGCAATAGCGCAATAGGCCATTGCAGATTAATTTTCAGCTAGTAAGCACAGCCTCCATGAACTCTGTATCCTCCTTCATAGCCTGCAGAGTCTTAATCATTAGGCAAGCTTGGAAATCAATACTTCCTTCTTCAGCGCCAAGAAACACCGATAAGTTCCATCCTATTTTTAGCACACACACTGCTAATTCATCTTACCAATCAGGATTGTATATGAATGTGCCCCAAGTATGCTCTACCATTAGAATTCAGATACTTCGTTCATTCAATCATATATGGGCCATAAGTATGCATTTTCTCATTTTGCATATATGAACACTATTTCCCATATATGTAACATAGGGTACAATTGTCACATCCCGAACTCGATTTTATTTATATTAATTATATAAATTTTTCGTAATTATTAGAAGCATGAATTACGAGTATTTGAAACTTCGTACGCTTTTAATTTAGTTGTCACGCGATGTCGGAAGTATGTTCGAAGGTTAAATTCAAAAAATGTTTTAAGTTTTAATGGGGGGAGAGTTGACTTTATGCTCTGTTGTAATTTTTAAAAAGTTTCCTTCACGAAAATTGTAGAGTGCGACGATACGAGTTTGTAGACACGTGGCACGCGTGAAACGGACGTTGTATGAAGAAGTTATGACCTGTAGAAATTATTTACTGTTTCTGGAAAAGTTACTATAAAAAGAAGGAATTTTTCGGGAAAGGAGAGGAGTTTCCATTTCGGGTATTTACCATTTACTGTTCATATTTTACTGTAGCAGTTACTGTTCATCGTCTCTCTCCCTGATCCGGATCGCCGACGCGCCAATCCCCGCCGTCCGGCCGCCTCGTCGCGCGCGCCACCCAGCAACATGTTCTCCTCCTCGTCCTCTTCAATTCCAGCTAAGGCGCGACCCGGTGGAGTGGTTGTGGGCGGCGCTGCGTCGATCGGAAGATTCCGGCCACCGCACGCGGCGGAGGAAGGCGGCGCTGGGCTTGAGCCATACATCGAATTGCTCGTCTCAGCCTTGCGCTCCACCCTGTGGAGGTGGTTTTCGCCGATTGACGCTCGATCGATCGGATCGAAAATCGATCCCAGCCGACCCGTTTCCACTGTTCGACCCGGATCCGACCCTGCCGACTCGGAGTTGACCCGACCAGGATAACGTTGATTGACCCGGCCCACGTTGACCGTCAGTTGACCGTCTGTTGACCGTTGACCCGATTTCTAAAACTGCAACGATTTGATTCGACGCGATCCTGCAGCGATTCGAAGCGACTTAAATTGGATATTTACCAGCTCTGGTAAATTAAGGTGAGTAAACCTCACAGTATTAATATTAAATATGAGTTTAATTGTAGTATATTTATTATTATATGCGAATGATTTATGTGAAATGCATGTATATAATGAGGAGATGTTTATAATGATATTTGTATATTGGACATATTGGGGGAAACGTGAGTTCGGACTTTTATTCACTATATTAGGGTCGTCAGAGCTAACTAGCAGTAGCGTGGGACGCTACTTCGCAGCCACTGGGATGGTTCCGACCCTTAGCCTGAGAGGCTGGGTCGTCTGAGCTAGTTAGCAGTAGCGTGGGACGCTACTTCGTAGCCCTGGGAGGTTCCGACCCTTAATAAGCCTGTGATTGATATTATGAGAGACCGGGTCGTCATACGCTAGCTAGCAGTAGCGTGGGACGCTACATAGTAGCCACTGGGATGGTTCCGACCCATAGCCTGGGAGGCTCATTGTAACATCTGGGTCGTCTTGAGCTAGCTAGCAGTAGCGTGGGACATTGTTTCAGTAGCCTTGGGAGGTTCCGACCTTTAGCCTAGGAGAGACTTAGGTCGTCTTATTGTCCATGCTGGTTTAGTAGCCCTGGGAGGTTCCGACCCGAGTCTGGGAGGCTTACTGTTATATGGTGGTGCTGACTTTCCCCTGATGTATCTAATATGAAGTTATAGTTAATGAGAATGAATTTGATATTTATTATTTGGACTGCGGGAATATTTTCCTTTTATGAGACTTCCATTTATTTAATAAATTCCTGAATCAACAGAGCCAGATATTTGTTATGAAAATTATTGATATTGCTTGATCTATGTTATTATTATTTAGTTGTGAATCCTACTTATTAAAAATATAAGTATGATCCGTTTTGTTCCCAGTGGGAGGGAGGTTGCGGTATGGGAGCAAAAGGAAATTTTTGTTGGTAAATGGATTGGAATTTGGACATGTTCCGGGTTTCCGAGGGAAATCTTGCGACGGGTTCTCACAACAATGTTGTTAATGCAACACTTTGTCTCTGAAGCATTCCCTCTGTAACAATGTCTCCTCAACAGCTTGGCATGTACATTATAGAAATGAGTCTCCAGCTATGTTATCCAAGCTGTTCAGGAGATGACATAGAAATGAGCCTTTTCTTTTCCTTTCCTTTCTCTTTATCTAAATATGTATATGGATTTTAGTCCTATAAAATCAAACTGGCAATAACTTTTTATATCTTCACTTTCTACAAGGTCAGGGAAAGCTTCCGGTGATTCGAATATGGTCGAGGGTCCTCCTTAGGCCATACTTGAGCACTGCTTGGTTACCTTGTCTGAATCCTTCTCCATAAGCTGTGGATGAATCTGACTCGATTTGGTGTTTAAAAAAGTCACCAAGTTTCTTCTCAAAGTCGGAGCGTTTACCCTTCTTAGATGATCCTGAACTTGAAGAGGATGCTGAGGAGGAAGAGGAAGATGAGGATGATGTTCCAACATCACTACCAGGCGCAGAATACGTCTCAGCGTCAAGCCACATATGTGCCAGCACTTGGCAGATACCTTCTTCAACTTCTGGGCTCAAATTCGGATAACCTGACAAGCAGCCATTCGGTATACTCAGTCAAAACAAAATGCTTTTAACATGAAACACTTGAGTGAAGGGCAGACACACACCTTTGAGCCGTAGCCACGCATGCATCATCTCATGAGCAAGAATAGACCCTGTCAATAACCTGTGGTAATAGAAGGATTATGTTATATATAATTGTTAATACGATTTACACCTGGAATCAGAAGTAAGAGGAATGAGAATGATATTACCTCGGAAGGCCATACAATACGAGAATTGCTGTCACTTCGCAGCGACGAACCAGTCTATAAGGTTCGGTTATCATGTCTATCATCCGGTAGCCAGCTCCAATCTTCGGCCTCCTTAAAATCTATAACACAGATAAATAGGGAAAGCTTTTATGCAATGAACTGATATTGAAGTAAACAGAAATGGCACATGACAGCTATATTTTGGGGGGATGAAATCCCTACAGTGGTAACAGTCTGTTCTTCAGATAAGCAGAGTCCTCTAGTCTCAGGCAAGTGATGATGACCCTGCCCACAGTGAAGAAAATTCAAATAAACATTAGGTGGAAGAAATATTTAGGCAACTATTTTTCAAAAGAGAAAAAAATAATAATAATAATAATGCATCGTCATTACATTCTTTTCTCCCTCCATGGCCTCGTTTAGTGCTTGTCTCTCCACCAAGAGCATTGGAACTTGCTGTTCCACTTTCATATTTAAACCTTCGTAAAACTCTTGAATTTCAAGGTAAAGGGGTTGGCATTCGTGAGTATCCATAATTGCCGAGTCTAGACACTCCAGACATAATTTTCTGCCATCATCAAGTAACAAATATTTTGTGTCCCTTGGCTGCAAGAATGGGAGTCAAATCTTTATTTACCAATTACCAAGAGTGACTTATATTTGAGAGCTGCAGATGTAACTTTAAAAAGCTACAAATGTGTCCTGTGGCTAGTGATTGCAGTACCCCTATATCCTTTTCAATTCGCTACAGGAATTATGCAGACAAATAGAGAGAGATCATATTTTACTTCACTCACCTCCATTCTTTCACAGCTACAACACCGTGGAGTTCTATCACGCTCATGAGAGGGGCAGTACTTTTGTAGCCAGAAAGGATGTGCCCTATACTCAATAAGACCAGCTGAGTTTGTTGGTATCTGTACGGAAACAGAAAAAATACAGAATAGTTTCAAGACCACAAAACCACATATGTGTGATCTACTGTACAGAAAACAAAGAGTCCCTAAAACAGTTGAACAACTCTTTATGAAAGAAAAAATAAACAGAATTGTATAGCACATGCCTCTGTATTGCCTTGACCACTCTAGCCTTGTCCAAAAATATAAAAAATAAATAAACAAGTCCGGCTGATAGACAGAAAAAGTCACACCCCCATCAACATTTACATTCAAACTAGTAGGGAAAAAAAAAACTTGGTCTGAAATTTTCAAAAGTGAAACAAAAAAAAAAATCAGAAAACAAAGAACGATTAATCGTCTTGAATTCCATAATAAAGATCTACTTTTATGTTTGACTTGTCAAGTGGGAACATGTCAACTCTAAGCAACGAAATGACATAGTACAAACTCTCCCAAACATCCACTTCAAAGTTGGGGGACAGGAGGAGCAAATAGGGCTCATTAACAGGTCCAGGAATTGTTTAAAATAAATAAACAAAAAATATAAAAAAAGCTCCAGGAACTCCTGTGCTTTTATATTAAGCAAAACCACAATAGTTGAGAACACTTCAAAATTAATTTATTTTATCTCTTCCTCATCAACTAAACACAAACATATCAAATTACCAAAATATAAATGCCATTTAGCTATAGAACTGAATATTACAGACACTTACAAAGCTCTTGCAAACATCACATCTTGGATGATGCTTCTCCTTGTAGCAGGATTTGTGGTAGGGATAATTTCCAGACATAGAAAACTGTAACAGAAAGCAGATCTTAAAGTAGACTATACGTGCAAATTTTCAAGTATATACTACCAACTGCGCTGGGAATTCAAGGATTATGAATGCCAATGTCAAAGAATAGTGTTACTGAACTGAACAAGATTTAGACTTGAACCTCATAATCAGTAATTGGAAGATTGCAAGCATGGCAACAAAAACAATCTGGATGCCAAATAGCACCAACACAACTCAAGTATCGCCCATGGCCAATCCCAAGTTTACAGCCAGCGCATATCCTGCAGCAAAAAAAATTCAACAACCTTGTAAGCTTTCATTGGTATCTGTGAAAACAGTTCTCTGTGACATGAATTTCAAGTTTCACCCGCAAGAGATTTTGTTTATGCAAGAATCCCAGATAACAGGATTTGGCATATTGTAGTAGTTTGTTTACTAGACTCGCTGCAATAGATAGCAAAATGATCACAATTACCTGTTCCCAGCTGGATTGAAGAATGGATATGGTTGGAAAGTACTGCCAGTGTCATGTCGAGGAGGAGAATCCACGTTCAAACTTTCCTGAATAGCCATTGCAAGTTGTTCATCTTCCTCCAGTTGAACTTTATCACTTTGATCATCTTCCTCGTATGAAATTTTGGCAGCAGGTTCATCAAGGTGTGATTTGACTTTAGCATGTGGTTCATCATCCTCTGATTCAACTTTTACAGGTGATTTATCATCCTCTGATTCAACTTTGGCAGGTGATTCATCATCATCTGATTCAACTCTAGCAGGCTGTTCTTCATCCTCTGATTGAGATTCCTCCTCTAAAATTGAAAATGAAAAGAAATAGTTATTTAAGTTATAAAATACAAGGCTAACCTGTAAATATATTGATTATTATGCCCCTTTAGTGGAGTTATACATAACTTGCATCTTATGCTTAGCAGAAAATGTCACAATTCATTACGATCTTCTACAAGCATTAGCACACTTCAATAAATCTTGCAGCATTATCTTGTGTCTAGCAATCATGTTTCCTAAACTAGTGAAACTTACCAACTACATTTTTTCCTTTCTGATCTAGTTCTGAAAGGGACAATGCAATAGCACAATCTATGTCTTCTTCCTGCAATTCAAAAACAGACTTAGCACAATACAATAATACAGTACTGCTAGCATAATCAGCAGGAATATTAATTGCAGAGCTGTAATCAATTAACTTAGAAAAAAGCTAGCCCCGAGGGAAAATGAAGAAAAGGAAATTTATAGAAGTAAAAACAGTAATTACCACTGAATTTCGAGGTTCATCCCATGTTCTTTCATGTCCATATTTACCATGATAGTGCCCTTTATGACTGGAACCTTTTAGAATCTTAGTCAGCCAACCCATACAAGATTTCTTACTTGCCAGGTCTGCCAAAACTATTTACTGTCACTAAAAAGAAAGAAAAATTGAAATATCTCATTTAATAGCTAGTGGATACAGAACATAGGAAAAGATGTTGAGTGACTGATTCGCATGTTAGATCCCACTAACTATAACAGGACTACATTAGAATCATTCAAGAATATGTACAAAGATCAAAGAGAAAACATTAATAAATAGCAGGTACAGGAAAGACTGAGAAATCAATGAATAAAGATGAGGAACAGTATGAACAACACTAATTTCAGTTGAAGTGAAGAAAAGAAATTAAAATTTAGTTTTCTCGGCAATGTTAACACAATGACACTCACAAAGCAAGAACCAGATAAAGTGATATTTGTATTCAATCATTAAGTTTTGAACATGGCACCCATTTCCAATTCATCAAGGTACGAAAACTGGACGGGCCAGAACAGAAATTCTAGTTAACTACTTAACAACACCTGTTGCATTCTAGGAACCTCATTTACAGAAGAGGAGAAGCCAGAAAAGCATACTGGGAACTTAATATCATGATTGAATAACCTTCTGAAATTCAATATGTGGCAGCCAATAAGCTCAATCCAATTGGAACAACTAGTTAACCTATACTCACTCAAAAACTAGCAACAAATATATGAACCTATCAGTGTATCACCCACCCAGATGCAAACTAGCCCAAAAAGCTTCCACCTTTACCAAAACTCCAATATCACAGGGCAATCATGATCCAATTTAAACAGCAAAAATGAATCAAATATCATCAACCACATATTCATATCAGACCACCGACTTCAATAAAGATTCCAAATTTAAAGCAAGTGGAGCAAACCAACAAACGGCAACAAGCAAGAGATGAAAATGAAATGAATAAAAACATAAGAGGAACAACAGCAACATCAAGTCTCTCAGAAACTGTACCTGAAACAGATTTAAGAATCTGCAGAGACAGTAGCAGAATCTGATGAATCCGAGATCAGATAAAATTCCCAATTCCCAAGATGCATGGTCACCTATGACTTCTACGGGGACCCAAAAAAGATATATCCCCAACCTGCAAATCGCTCAAAGCCTCAACCTTTGTTTGAACAGAGTCATATAACCAACCATTTCAATACACAGAAGTAAAAAGGAAACCAACTACTTCAATCCTACGCAAATTCAGGTCCCAATTCCAAAAGGGTTACAATAAATTTGGTGTTTTTCTTATCTGCCTTGCCTTTTTCCTTAAAGGCCACAAAAAAAGACAGACTTTGAAGATAGAGAGAATCAAAAACCCAGAGACCCAATTTTGTGAGAGATTTTTGTATTCAATAATCGAATTGCATTGAATTTAATGCTCAAAAAGCTTTGTGCTTTTGTTTCTCTCAACGTGGGTCCTCTACCAATTCTTCCACCACTCTCCCACTAAATGTCAAAAACCCCATGAGAACCCTTTTCTGGTTGACAAAGACTCATGGAAGCTGATGGTTGATCCTCCATTGTTTTCTACTTTTAGTGACTACGGTGCTCTCAATGTGAAATCCCCCAACTTTCTTCAACGCTCATATGTAAAATATCTGAATGCAGTTATACTGCATAATTGGAACTGAGGTTATATTTTACAATTGTAAAATAGATTTGAAGTTTCATAAAATAGCTATGAGCTAATTTATATATGTTGATAATAATCGGATGAGAGATAAATAGCAGTGTACTATCCGTTTGAATTCGAAATTCAAATTGGTGAAGTCATTAGGACACAGATTGGGTTAGGACACAGATTGGGTTAGGACAAGTTGTTTGACGGTTTCTTGATAGAAGAAACAGTTGAATAACTGTCATGAAACTGTCTGCGACAATTTTTCATGACAGCAAGCTTATATAAGCCAATTGATCCTTTTTAGAGCACAAGATAACATTCTCATAAATATTGTCCCATCAAACAAACTGAGTTTATACAAAAGTGAATCTAGAAGAAAGTCAACATGGATACTGGAATCAAAAACACCAGTTAGTATTTCTAACTGATATACATTTGATCTAATATATGTCATAATATATATATATATATATATATATATATATATATGTTTATATGATAAAGTGTTAAGTATATTCTAACAATTGGTATCAGAGCGATTATGCTCGGATATTAGATTGGTGTTTGTGTTCTTGATATTATATCATGTTTTTTTCCTGGGACTATAATTTACATATCTATGAATTATGCAGTTTTGTGAACTCTTTCATAATGTTCTTCTCCTATTAGATTATATATATATATATATATATATATATATATATATATATATATGCATATTGATATGATTACTAATGATTGATCAATGATTTTGTATTAAAAGTTTGAAACAGTTCATACTCATATGCAAAATGCTGTCACAGTAGCTATGCATCATACATATTTTCATTAAATGTATCATGCTGCCGCAGTAGTTGTACATAAATGATAGATGTATTGAAATTAAGTCACTTTCTTCCAATATGATTTGAAACTGATGAATTTTTCTATGCTAACACATTAGCCGAAATATATATTAAGTTGAAAGATAGGAAGACTTACAGAAAAACATGAAAATTTGGAATGAAATTTAATCTCCACAGCGGTTGAATTTCTGAACTAAAATTCTTGTATTAGTTGTATGTATCAGATACTCATTCATGCATTACATCAGAGATGAGTGTATCACACATGATGCCAAAATCTTGAAAATGTTTATGCAGTTTTATCTGTGCTATGACACTTCATTATATGTATCAATATGATATAACTTTTGGATCAACATATGTATATTTGGAATTTAGCAAATCTGAAAATCCATGTGTATATAAAGATTTCCTACATGACTGACTTTAGTTTAAAATTCATTTCAGCCATGAACTTCCCTCTGAACATTAATTAGTATCAACTACTTAATGGTCAGAACTATCAGAAATGGAAGGCAGATATAGAACTCAATTTGGCAATGTTGGATATTGATCAAGTGCTGAAACAAGAACCACCTACTGTACCTGCTGACAATGCATCCAAGGAAGAGAAAGAGAAATACACAACTTGGGTGAAGCATAACAAGATGGCACTGATTTGTATTAAGAAAAGCATGAATGATGTTGTGAAAGGTGGTATACCATATTCTGAATTTGTCAAAGTGTACTACAATTCAATTGCTGAGAAATATAAGACATCTGACAAGGCTGAGCAAGGCAGGCTGATGGATAAATTGACTGCAATGAGGTACAATGGGACTGGAAGCATAAGAGAATACATAATGAATGCAGCAAACATTGCTGAAAAGCTGAGAGGGCTGAAGATGAACATTGATGAATCCTTTTTGGTTACTCTGGTTCTGAATTCATTCCCTGATGAATATAGTCACCTCAAAAGTCTCTACAACACACAAGAAGAAAACTGGAGTCTTAACAAATTGATTTCCATTTGTGTGCAAGAGGAGGAGGACATAATCAGAGGGGAAAAGTTGTGACTGTGAACTACATTAACAAGCCTAAGAAGAACTTTGGAAATAAAAATTCTGGAAATAAGAATGGTGCATCAAGTTCTGGCACCAAGCATGATCTGAAAAGAGGAAAGTTCATGAAGAATCATGGAGCAATAAAATGTTTCTTCTGCAAGAAGTCTGGTCATTTTAAGAAAGACTGTGATGGCTTTAAGAACTGGCTTAACAAGAAAGGTACTTTTCTGTTGAAAAATGTTTTCTCATTAGAGTCTCATGCATGTATTAATACAAATTTATGGTGGTTTGATACTGGTTTGCCTATTCATATTGTGAATTCTATGCAGGGATTATATAGACAAACAATCCCAAGAAAGAATGAAACAAGAATCTGTGCAGCAAATGGGCAACAAGTAACAGTTCAAGCCATAGGGACTGTGAAGCTTATGTTTAGGAATAATTATATATTAGTATTAAACAATGTTTATTGTATTCCTTCAATAAAGAGAAACCTTATCTCTGGTTCTCAATTTGTACTAGATAATGCATGTAGTTTTTCAAGTAATAATGATAAGTCTATGTGTTTATATAAAGATTTTGTATGTTTTGGTACTGCTGATATGATTGATGGTTATTGGTATGTTAATTGTGTCAATATAGCTAAAGCTAATGAAGTACTGCATATTTCAAAAACAATAGGAGTTAAGAGAAAACATACCTCCACAATTTCATCTTTTCTATGGCATAAGAGATTGGGGCATATTTCAAATACTAGATTACATGAAATGGTTAAACAAGGCATTTTACCAACATTAGATTTTACAGATTTTGAAACTTGCATAGATTGTTTGAAAGGAAAGATGACAAACAAAAGAAAGTTTGATTCAAAAAGGGCTACTGAATTACTTGAACTCATTCATACAGATGTTTGTGGCCCATTCCCAATTCAGACAATATGTGGAAATAATTATTTTGTGACATTTATAGATGATTTTTCTAGGTTTTGTTACATATATTTACTATCTGAAAAATCATCTGTTTTAGACATGTTCATTATTTTTAAAACTGAAGTTGAGAGACAAACAGAAAAGTTAATTAAGACAGTTAGATCAGATCGTGGTGGAGAGTATTATGGAAAATATTCAGAAAAAGGGCAACATAAAGGTCATTTTGCCAGATATTTAGAACAATGTGGCATTGTTGCTCAGTATACAACTCCATATACTCCACAGCAAAATGGAGTTTGTGAGAGAAGAAACAGTACTCTCATGAACATGGTTAGGAGCATGTTTTCCAGATCAAATTTACCAAGGTTTCTATGGGGAGAGGCTTTAAAAACAGTCAATTATATATGTAATAGGACTCCTAGCAAGTCCATTAATAAAACTCCTTTTGAAATCTGGAATGGCTATCAGTCTAGCATAAATAATTTGCATGTGTGGAAAATGACAAGCTGGAGTCAAGATCAATTTCAGCCTATTTTATTGGTTACTCAGAGAAATCTAAAAGCTACAAACTCTACTGCACTGGGAGAAATAACAGAATTTTTGAAACTCATAGAGCCACTTTTATTGATGAGTTTTTTGAACCAGAAGTTGATATGGTGATGGATGGTGCTGCACAAGAAAATTATTTCAACATGGATGAGTGGTTTGTGTATAGAGAAAACTTACAGCAGATTGAAAATTCTATTAGAGAAGAGGAATTTACAGATGTAGTTGTGGGAAATCAAATTCTATAGCAAAATGATGATGCTCAATTTACAAATGAGATACAAGAGATAAACAATCCAGCAGTTGAAAATGAAGCTGTTCGACAAATGGAAAATGCTGAAATTCCACAAGCAGTTCAACAAGAAGTTGCAAATGCTTATGCAGTTCCAATTTTAAGAAGATCAGAAAGAGTAAGAAAACCTGCAATTTCATCTGAAGATTATCATATTTATGAAGTTGAATTTGATTTGGGGGAAGAAACTGATCCAACTACTGTTAAAGAAGCAATGCAATCTAAGAATAGTCATAAATGGAAGCTTGCAATGGAGGATGAACTTTCAAGTATGTCACAAAATGGTGTTTGGTCTCTAGTTGAAAGAACTGCATAAATGAAGCCTATTGGATGCAAATGGGTTTATAAAACTAAAAGAGATGTAGATAGCAAAGTTGAAAGATATAAAGCAAGACTTGTAGCCAAAGGATACAATCAGAAGGAAGGAATTGATTACAATGAGACATTTTCTCCTGTTTCTACAAAAGATGCTTTCAGAGTCATGATGGCATTGGTGGCACATTTTAATCTTGAATTGCACCAAATGGATGTTAAAACAGCTAATCTAAATGGAGATTTATTGGAAGATATTTACATGTTGCAGCCAGATGGTTTTGTGGAAGATGAAAAGACAGTTTGCAAGTTGCAGAAGTCAATCTATGGTCTGAAGCAAGCATCTAGACAATAGTACTTAAAATTTGATGCTGTAATCACAAGTTTTGGTTTTGGAAAGAATAAATTAGATGAATGTGTGTACTGCAAGATTAGTGGGAGTCATTTCATATTTTTAGTATTATATGTGGATGAAATCCTACTAGCAAGCAGTGATTTTGGGTTACTCAAAGCTACCAAGAAATTCTTGAAGGAAAACTTTGATATGAAGGACATGGGGGAAGCACATTATGTGCTTGGCATAGAAATCAGCAGAGACAGAGAAAGAAATATGTTGGGACTGTCACAAAAGAATTACATTGATAAGATAATGAAGAGGTTTGGAATGGAGAAGTGCAGATCTGGAAAAGCACCTATTTCTAAAGGTGATAAATTTCATAAAGGGCAGTGTCCTAGAAATTTGTTGGAAAAGAAATCCATGGAGAATGTGCCTTATGCAGCCTTGGTGGGCAGCCTCATGTATGCACAAGTGTGTACAAGACCAGATATAAGTTTTGCAGTGAACATGCTTTCAAGATATCAGGCAGATGCAGGTGAAGAGCATTGGATTGCAGGAAAGAAAGTGCTGAGGTACTTGAGAAGCACTAGAGATCATATGCTTGTATACAAGAAAATAGAAGATGAGGAATTGGAAGTAGAGTGTTATGTAGATGCTTCATACAAAGCAGATATGGATGATCTGAAATCCACTTCTGGTTATATTTTTATGTTAGCAGGAGGAGCAATTTCCTGGAAAACTAGCAAGCAAAGTCTAACATCAACTTCAATATTTCAAGCAGAATATATTGCCATTTTTGAAGCTACTGCACATGCCATATGGTTGAGGAATTTTATATCAAGAATGAAAGTTGTTGATTCTAATGAAAAACCTTTAGTGATCTATTGTGATAATGCTACAGCAGTATTTTTCTCAAAGAACAACAAAAGAACTTCAGCCTCAAGGAATATAGATGTGAAGTATTTTTCAGTAAGAGAAAGTGTCGAAGAAAATGAAATTAAAGTTGTCAAGATTGGAACTAAAGAGCAGTTAGCAGATCCATTGACTAAAGCATTGCCAGTTGAAATTTTCACAGATCATGTGAAAAATATGGAAGTTCTAAACAAGTTAGATGATTAATGCTGCAAAATTGATGTAAGACAATTTTAATACAGCATATATATAATTCTTGATGTATTGATTGTTCAAATTTGTTATGAAATCTTTACATTCAGAAACTTACTTTAAGTTTTCATAGTTGCTGCATAAACTACTACATGTATACATACAGTTCATTATATTTCTGTAATGAAAGTTTGCAGCAACATTTAGCCATCAGGATCATTTGTTTGAATCGATTATATTCAGTCAAACAAAGATTTCACTAGAGGTAATCCATGTGATTGAATTCTTTTATAATGTGATTGTAAAAGACAGATGATTTGCTAAATTGTCATGATCTTCTACAGTTCATTGTATTTGTTTTAATTGACAGGATTTTGAAATAGATACATATCGGAATGAAATTTCAAGTGCGCACCTAAAGTAAATCTATTTACATTTATAAAATATAATCCTAGTTCAGTGGGAGATTGTAAAATATCAGAATGCAGTTCTACCGCATAATTGGAACTGAGGTTATATTTTACAATTGTAAAATAGATTTGAAGTTTCATAAAAGAGCTATGAGCTAATTTATCTATATTGATAATAATCGGATGAGAGATAAATAGCAGTGTACTATCTGTTTGAATTCGAAATTCAAATTGGTGAAGTCATTAGGACACAGATTGGATTAGGACAAGTTGTTTGACAGTTTCTTGATGGAAGAAACAGTTGAATAACTGTCATGAAACTATCTGCGACAGTTTTTCATGACAGCAAGCTTATATAAGCCAATTGATCCCTTCTAGAGCACAAGATAACATTCTCATAAATATTGTCCCATCAAACAAACTGAGTTTATACAGAAGTGAATCTAGAAGAAGGTCATCATGGATACTGGAATCAAAAACACCAGTTAGTATTTCTAACTGATATACATTTGATCTAATATATGTCATAATATATATATATATATATATATTTATGTGATAAAGTGTTAAGTTTATTCTAACATCATAGCCACTGATATCTCTCCTTTCTAAGCTACTCTGGCATTTTGCCGCTTTGAGTAATCTTGAAAATCTTTTTTATACTATTTTGCCGCTCGGAAAATTTTTCATACACGGCAACAACTAACAACTATAGAATGTAATCTTAGTTATTTATATCAATTTATAGACACCGTATCATCGTTTTACAGAATTTCAGATCCGTTACACGACATGAAGAAACATTATATCACCAAATTTGGACACTTTACCGAACTCGATTCGTAATTCAAATAGACAACTCAGCCATGCAATGCAAGTACTACTAATAGTTTATTTTCGTGCGAATAATTTCTTATAGTTAATTGCAATTATCTATCCATTGAATGCTTTTATAATGCTGAAATTATCTAGTCTTTTCCAACTTGACATCATGACATCTTTGATGAAATATGGCATCCGGGGTTCATGGGGTCAGCATGTTCACCAATGTTCATCCCATGACTAACTATGTAATATTGTTTGAATCTGAAGCAACATAGTTTTTTTTTTTTTTATCGGATGAAGCAACATATGTAGTTTTCTTTTGTCTATAAATTTTGTTATCCCAGATATCATTGATTTTCACTATGTTTAAGATTTATTGGTAGAAATTCGGACATGATAAAATATACCAAGAAGAATCAAGCCTTGCTCTACAAAATATATATAATGCCAATATAAGTGATGATCTCTTCTCCATTGTGGAAGATAAATCAATCCTTGCTACACTGACATATCATTCTTGCTGGTCCAACTCATAGTGTTGGGCTATCCTCAACGTACGTCAATGATCAGGGAACAGTTATGTTTCTACTTTTGAACTTTGGAACAGTTGGATGCTGATGTATTAATGATAACAAGTGTGGAACCTTCATGAATCACTCACTACATAGCTAAGATGCAGTAGTGTCCAGAAACCCTACATACCCACGGATTTAATTGTTTTATTTTATACTTTTCGAAATGATAGGCCACGCAGTTGGAGATAACAGAAGAATAAAATGTATATGCATAGCTAAAAAAAACAATTGTATGACGATTCCGGATTTCCGGTGAGTAGCTAGGTGGTAAAATTATTCAAAACAGAAGATTAGGTCATTACGCCTATATATATTTAGAGGAAGAAACACACATGAGAGCTAGATATAGTGCTCATTTCTTCATCTATTTCGCGAAGTAGGTGAAACGTCAGTTTCTGCTTCATATCCCTTGAGAATAAATCAATTTTGTTATGCATCAAATGTCTTTGTTAGCTTGGTCGACGTTGTGTCACTTGTTTGTGAGTTTCATATATAGCTCCATATGCACATGCACTTGCATATATAACCACTAGTATTATTAGGTATAGTTTCTTTTTGTAATTTGGATTCGTTCAATCCATTTCAACCCGTATCATGATTGAAGAGGTTTGGTGGATCATGGTGGTTTGACATGGGCATCTTTTGAAAAACTACGCAAAACAAAGATGTATTCCCTTTCTTCTCTTGCCATTCCATTTCACTTCTTCACCCCAATCTCGATCACCTACACTTGAATTTACTTACAGAAACAAAATGTGTCATGCGCGCGCGCAGACACTCAAAAAATAAAACACAAATAGATAGGGTTTCCTACTTTGATAGAAAAATTAAAATAAAGTTATTTTAAAAGAGACTTTCACTAATAGCCAAAACCAACAAAACATACTATTCTCAGGCCCACCAGACGTATTGAGCCCTACAACAGCTGACCTAACTTGCTGCAAAGAAATTTCTGTCTGCTGCATGTACTTCTTCTTCTTTCCACAATGATCAACTATCATATCCGATCCATTGTTGAAGATGCATGAGAGCATGTACATCACTATTCAGCGAGCTTAGTTAAAAACTTTCCTTTTTTTTTTTTTCTCTTGCCTACTCTTAAAAGAAGACATATTCCTAGTAGGAAAAGGACTACAATGACTCCTCGATCAGTTAAACAGGGAAAAGCTTCAACTATATAAAACAGAAAACCCCAAATCAAAAGGCACAACATAATTCTTCATGGAAAACGAAGCTGCGAAGATGAGACGAACCCGCACTCTGCGGGAACTGCTCGAACTTGATGACCATAAATCCCAAGAACCCAATAAACAGAAGAAGGTAATGCTCACAAGGAGTATTAGTGTTAATCCTTCAGGCGGTTCTATTTTTTCTCCTCCTAGAAACTGGCGCAGTACGAGTCGTCGACGCATTCAACCCGTAACCACAGCTGAAACCCTCAGAACCTTGACAATGAAAGAGGAAAATCAGCGGCAGCTCAAGAGGATCCGGAGTACCAGTTTCAATTGTTATGATTTTCCAAATGACATGCGCTCTAAGAGTATGTCTCATTACCTCAGGAGTTACCCCTTCACTGGAGAAGACGCCGAGAAAGATGAAGACACCAAGAAAGATGGGGTAAAAAAGAAACTAACCAAGTGGTCCAAGTGGTTTAAGACCAACATGCTCAACATGAACAAGAAGAGTAAGAGTGTGAAATCCAAGTTTGCAATGTAAAATTACATCTAATTAGGAGATTTGCCTGCTGACTTTGTATCTGCAGTTCTGTTTAATCACACAGAAATATTGATGTATAGCTAATACGTACGTTTCTAATTAATTCAGTAACCCCTTTGGCTGGTCATAAGTGATGTACGTACGTGTTCGGCTTTTGATCATCAACCTAAATGAGCGAATTTGGTAAATAAGTGACTTGCTCATGAAGGAATTCCTCCGCCGACTAGGATTTTTTTAGCATATTTATGGATTTCCAGATGTTTAGTCACAAATTAAGAAGGAATTCCTTTGTCGACTAGGATTTTTGAGTTTGCGTTAAAATTAGGAAGCCCATTCCCTATGGGATTGGGATTTGGACGCTTAGATTTGTATTTAAAGTGGCTTCATTTGTGACTGAACATGCAAAACCAACTCCTTATCGCCCCACAGCCCCCACTACCAAGATCTTGAGACCAGAAATCAAGATTCTGACAAGAAAGGTGTAGAAGAAAGGGAGGAAGAAGAAAGCAGATCGAGAAGCAAAAATCCAAGATGATCAATATGAACGACGATACTCGAGCTTGCGGAAAGGAGGAGAGCTTATTCGGTGCGTGACTCAAGCATGTGCTTGAGTCTAAAAAGCATGACGTGGCAGTGAGGAGAAGAAGGTGGGACGGACGCGCGGTTAGGGGGTGCTTGGGTTCCTCTCTTCTGCTCAGATATCTCGATTTGCTCCCATCTGCCATCGCTCCCATCTGCCATCGCTCCTCGCATATCCCTCTCTGCTCCTCGCATATCCCTCTCTGTTCGGCTCTTCCGCTATCATCTCCCATATCCCTCTGCTCCCATCTATATTCATCTCTCTGCTCCCATCTCTATTCAGCTCTCTGCTCCCATCTCCTCTCTCATCTTCCATTCTCCTATGTTCATGCTCATATATCCCTCTAATCGTTCTTTAACGGCCAACGGAGGTCCGATGTGTCGATCGGCAGTATGAACACCTCTAATTCTTCCCAAACGGCCTGGGTATCAACTGGGTTGTCCTTGTTTCTTGTCTGTCCGTATTTTTGAAGAGCGGATGATTTTAGAGATTGAAGGCTTTGAGATTTTGGTTGCATAGTTGATCGGGAATAATCGAATGCTCTGGTATCGCTGAAGACGTGGTTTGTGTTGTAGAAGGTAGTAGAGGTCCAATTTCAGCCGTCGGAAGGTATGAAAATCAATCAATCTTACTTGAGCAATTGTCTGTGAATTGTGATTTTGGATTTAATTACAGTCATTCTGGGGGTTGTACGAATGTGTGGTAAACACCTAAAATGTAGTTTGGATTAGCCATGTCTGTGTAGTGTGGGTACTTATGTAGATATGTTAATGCTCAATTTCCTGTACGTCGGACCGAATATGAAAGGGTCTGAGTTTTGGTGCGCAGGTTGGTGATGGAGTCAACTGTACCGTGTTCGACAGAGACCGATAACTGTAGTGGGAGGGAGGGTAGAAATGAAGAGTCTGATGTAGATTCAGAAGAAGAGATGGAAGAAAGCAGCACAGATGGTTGTGATGAGTTGGAATGCACAATGTTCAACGGAAAACCGTACAGAGACCTGAACATTGATGATTTGAAAAACGTAAGGTTTGGCAATCTGAAGGAAGCGGAAAGGTTCTATTTATACTATTCAGTGGCAAAAGGCTTTAGCATGAGGAAGCACCGGCAGGACTGGAACAGTGGTCACACGGCGATTATTAGAAGAGAAATGGTGTGCTCGAGACAAGGGAAGCGCAAAGAGCGTTTGAATGATAGTGAAAGTAGTGTTTGTGGCATGAAGAAAATGAAAAGGCCATCTACAAAGACTCGACGGGTGTCAAGATGCTTGTGCTCGGCCAAAGTCATTTTTAATAGAGAGAGGGAGGGGTCGTCATTTTACGTATCGTCATTTGTGACAGAACACAACCATGATCTGACTTTACGCAAACAGAAGCAGTTCATGAGGTCGAATCGGGGTGTAAAAGATCACGACATTGCTCAGGTGAAGTCTTTGAGGAGTGTATCTGTTGGGACTGCCCGTGCTTTTGAGTTTCTTGTTCACCAAGCTGGAGGTCATGAGTTTGTTGGATTTACTGAAAGGGACTTGTACAACAAAGTTCAGCGGGAGCATGGGGAAATTATGATGGATGGGGATGCACAAGTGTCTGTTACTTGGATGAATTTGAAAGCTGTAAGGGACCCTAACTTCTACTGTGTATTCAGCGTGGACGAGGAAGGCAGGTTGGCTAATATGTTCTGGCGCGATGGAGAATCATACAATGACTATGTGAAATATGGGGATGTTCTCATATTTGACAGTACGTACAAAACCAACATATATGATAGGCCTCTGGCAGTTTTTGTTGGAACCAACAACCACAGAGCGACAGTTATATTTGGTTGTGCACTGTTGGTAGATGAAACAGAGGAAACATACAATTGGGTGTTAACAGCGTTTCTAACATCTATGAAAAATAAGCATCCGATTTCGGTTGTGACGGATAGTGAACAAGCGATGAAAATATCGTTGGTAAATGTAATGCCTGAGGCTAGACACCGTCTTTGCGCATGGCACGTTGGGAAGAATGTGATGTCACACTTGAGGGAGCCAGACACACAGAGAGATTTCTTCCACCTAATATTTGCAGGGCTGACCCGTGAAGAATGGGAAGCTTCTTGGGAGTACTTCGTTTCGATGAACAAGTTGGAAAACAATTCATGGGTGAATGGGATGTATGAAAAGAAAGAAATGTGGGCAGAGGCTTTTTTCAGAGAAGGTTTTTTTGCTGGAATATGCAGCACCCAAAGGTGTGAGGGCATGCATAGAAATCTGAAGTTGGGGCTTGGTAGGTGCATGAGGTTGTACGAGTTGTTTCCCCGACTAGAGAAAACTGTCGCTCGAATAAGGAACAAGGTTATGTTTGATGATTATAAATCCGAGCAGTTTTCACCGGTTTATAAATCGCATATGCGTATGGTGGAGGAGGACATTGGGGAATTGTTCACGCACGATGTGTTTTTGTTAATAAGGGATCAGATTATGTACGAGGTAAAGTTCAATAAATCCCCACCTGTTGAAGACTCGGGGACTGGTGAAAGTGTTGTGACTATCACGCAGTACGGGAAACCTGACCGTACCTGGCAGGTTAGGTACTTGGTTGACGGAGACAACACTACTTTCTGTTGTTCTTGCAAGCTGTTTGAGTCTGACGGAATCCCGTGCTGTCATATGTTTTCGGTGATTAAAGGATTGAATTTGACAAAATTACCTCCTTGTTTAGTTAATAAGAGGTGGACAAAAGTAGGCGATGCGCAGCTACACAGCAGCAGTAACGGGGAAGGGAACTGCTTGCAGATAGCGAGGTATGGTGAATTGATGTCGACTTGTTCTAAGATCTGCCACATTGCTTCACATAGTGAGTTGGGGTATGACGAGGTGAAGGAAGTGCTGAGGCGTCTGACCATTGAGGCGGGTGAGCTACCGCAACCAAAGGACATGATACTGTTTGAGCCTGAGGCATGTATTGATGTTTCCAACGGTCTCCACCGTAACGTGATTAAGGACCCCATTCCTTGCAGGAGTAAAGGGACGAAAAGCAAAGCTGTCGGTGGGAAGAAATCAACAACGAAAAGGAAATGTACAAAATGTGGAGGTTCAGGGCACGATCGCCGCACGTGTGTGGTAGGAGGTATGAGTGGGAAGTCTAAAGTAAGTCAGAAATTGGGAAGTAATAATGCTTTAGATGGTCATAATAGCAGTGACGGTGGGTCTGGCTGGGTTCCCAGTAGTGCCACCTCTGAAACCTCTGAAGACGATGTGGAGGATGTGGGAACATCAAATAGTGATAGTGTCAACTTATTTCACCACCGGGAGGAAGGCAGGTCGCTTGATTATATTTTTGGGAACACATGTTCCCCATCAAGCAATCGTGGAGGAGCGGGTGATTACTTTCGTCACTTCAGACCTTTTACAGATCTGTTATAGGGTGATTGTTCGTGAATAATCACATTTCTGAGACAAGTAAGCAATTTGGTATGTTTGTTTTCGTGTTTGTATTAGTTTCAGCTGGTTTTGTTTAATTTCAATATGTTGGCTGTGAAATGGATTGCTTATTATTTGGTCAATGTGTTAAAGTGACGGCGCACAAATTGGTATAATATATTGGTTTATAAAAACTAAGTACTTCTGAGACGTGCACTCATATTTAATGCTTCTTCTTGTTATTCGTCCTTCAATTGGTTTTGCCGTTTAGGGTGATTAATGTACTCTGGTTGAAAACTTAGTTGGCCATGTTTGTGGAAGCTGCAAATTAGGAGTAAATGTATCCGGGATTAAACTGTATGGCAACCATATTGTCTTCATTAAAATGTGTTCTGTGGTGGTGTGGATGTTTGACTCATATCTCCTTCTGTTATGTGTTTGCAGGTTGTTGACACTAGAAAGGGGTGGTTGTTGACACTAAAAAGGGGTTGGTTGTGCAACATCATTTGGGTGAACAAGTGTAGATTATTGTAATTGTAGGTTTCCCTTGTAATTAGTGTCATTTTCAGTTCCATTTTCAGTTCCAGCCTAAAACAATGCTCTGGTACTCAATTTACATCTATGTTGTCTCCCGTGCCTACTGTTATTGCAAGCTACTCAAGTTTGATGTGCTGCCAGTATTATTAATTTTGTGCAACCTTTTGGTTTTACCTAAACAGCAGGACCATCTGTGATCCCTGTGAAATGAATTGGAAGGACTAAAATAGGTACAGCATTCACACAAATTGAAGGCAGGAATTGATTTAGGGTTTAGGGTAGGCCTGCCAATTAGGCCCGTCAGCCCGAGACCCAGACGAAACCCGCCCCAAAAAAGCCCGCCCGAGCCCGCACGTTTAGTAAACGTGCCTAGAAAAGCCCGGCACGAGAAAAGCCCGAGTTCTGACGGGGGTTGGGCCCTGCTTTGACGGGCCGACCCGTTGGAACCTGCCTGAATAGGAGAAGACGACGGAATCGGAGGCGGCAGAGCAACCGGAGCCCCAAATTGAAGAAGACGAAGCCGGAGACGACGAGGAACCGGGTAAGAAGAAGGACACGGACTGAGCATCAGAAGAAGATGAAGAAATTTGAGGTTGAAAACCCTAGCGAGACCAAAGAGGAAGAAGAAGAAGAAGAAGCAGATGAGGTGAAAGAGAAGAAAGAGAAGAAGGTGAGGACTGCGGAGTAGGGCAACACCTCACCTTGGAGTCCGAATCCCTCTCCATCGAGCCGGACTCCAACAGCTCCTACGGCCTCAACGTCCGTAAGACGGAAAACTGCTCCGCAAGCGCAGGAGTACGAGGGGATCCCCGTGGAGGGATTGGGTGCGGCGCCGGTCTGCCACTACGGGCGGGTCCGAACCAGAGGAATTGGCCACGGGCTGGGGAGGCTGGGCGACCCAGAAGGAGGTGAGATTGGAGTTGCTCATCAAGGCCTCAATCGAGGACGGCGGGATCGGAGAAGACGACGAGCCGAAGCAGATGCGGAGGAGAGAGAAGTTTGAGAGAAATGGGTTAACGGGTCCCAATGGGTAGCCCATGAACCCGTCGGGCTGAGCACGCAAAACCCGTTAACGTAAACGGGCTCGTAACGTGCCGGCCCGTTCAGAGCACGACCCGTTAAAGACCCGCACGAAGCCGCACGATTGGTACTGTTCTTTTAGGGTAGTGAAGAACGTTAAAAGAGCATAGCCAAGTAGAACACGTTCAATATCTGGATAGCAATCATAGTATTGTGATATTTAGACCTGGATGCATTGTTAAACGGCGGCGACATTTACATTATACATAAGTGTTGCCATGTAAAAACTATTCCATGGACGTTTTTCCACTGCAACACCAAATAAGTAAACAGTCCTGCAGTCCTACCCTACTGGGTTTCACAAAATTTCCAAGTCAACTCAAAATTACACCCCTTGACTGTAATCAAATATCCCTTAGTCCCTTACAAAAACCATCTCGTCAACATCGCGATGCTATCAAAAATAGTAAGGGGCAGTCATCACTGCTGTGTCTTCTGAAGTGATGTTTATAAGGGATCCAACAACTTCTGCATGTGTGTCCTTCTTCCCCTTAACAGTGGTTGATTTCCCCTTCCGAGCACTCCAACGGCGCAGTGAGCACGTTACTTTATCGTCCAGGTGACTGACATCATTTTTGGGATGCGTCATCAACGCAAGTAGCAGCTTTGCTCGCTCAGTATCCGAATCGTACTGATTCCCAACAGGACATAGGAACATCAACATCGGCATCTTTTATAATTCACGCACACATACAAATATGTAGTATTAGACGTGAGGTTACCTGTTTTCCCCATTTGGATCGAGGGTTTTGCATATTGTTGACCAAAAATAACCCGCAGTCGGCAGCATTAGGCTGTTGTGGTCCAAAGTCCTCAACTGCCCAAGGAAGTCTTGCCAACATGACTATATGATCAAGCTGCTGAATAATGTCGTCCATGAAAATGTCATCTAGCAGAGCCACCTTCACATTGGAAAAGTTTGTTATGATTTTTTTGAAAGTCAATATGAGGTAAATAATTGAAGGTTAATTTCAACCAATGGTTTTTGTGTGATTACTTTGACGCTTGCATACTAAACCCTTTTACATGATTAGTTCTAAATTATACATGAGTCGTTTAACTAACTCACTGCTTTTTCCGCAAAACGTCTTCTTGGAAGCAATGTCCGATCGGACACAGCACTATCCCGGATCTCCAAATATCGCTCTTGGACATGAATTATGAGCAGAAACCAATGTCCATTATCAGCAGGTGTTTTGGTCTCATTCATTGGAACGAATATCTGTTCACAAAATAACAAACCATTACTCGTAATTGACATTACTGAACCCTAAACAATCCACATAACATGACGGCCTAGTCCGTGTACGGACTTATGAGTTATGCCAAATTGTATTCCTCACCTTTTTACAGGTCCCAATTTTTTTTGCAAACCTTGACAGTTGACAGACTGTTGCCACATGGTGAAGCCATGTTTCAGTGGATTGACTAATATCTTTGCCAGCCTTCACAGCTTCCTGAACATATTAGCAATGCAGTTACGATGGATACATTAATGTCCATTAAGGGTGTATACTTCCAATCCTAACTTCGGACTGCAGTAATTGACAAAATATGGAGGCTTGTATACTTACAGATAAATATGTTGGTATGTACCAATCATCCTCCCCATTGTTCAGATAGTTGCCAAACATATTGATCACCTACATGACATACACAATCCTGGTGAGGAGATGCTGACATACCTACATATTTTGGTAACAACCTCTGTTATCTATCTTACCCCTGAACAAATTAATCCCCTTGGTCCTAGGCTCTGAAGTTCAGTTCTAGTCAGATGTTTTCCTTCGCAGGAACACACAACGTCGCTGTGGCCACATTACAGTTCAAAGGAAGGTTACCGACGACATTGATCAATGTAAAGAATAATGAATCAGCATCCAAAGATGGAGATGGAATTAAATTCACTCACTTGGCATCTTTTTCAGTTGGAGGCCTGTCAACGAACACATATTGTATAAGCCGAGCTTTGTCTTTGTCAACGCCGCACTTCACTCCAAATGGTCCGACTCTCTTAAACAGTCTTGCCCCTTTCTTTTTCGTTGTTAGGTTTATCAACGGCTGATCGTCATCATCATCTCTAAACAAAGCCCGGTTAAACCGTGTCTTCGTGAGGGCACGTCCCTGTAGTAGTTTGGTTTTTCTCTCCGTTCCAGTTACCTTCTTTCCCACCTCCTCCGGGGTGACTGAGCAGTCCGAAACAGCCACATTCCCTTTTTTCCCCAGTCCCTAATATAGACCGTAACGGTACAACTTTGATTAATGTAACGGAATAGACCCCATGCAATCCCAAAAGCGTAATGCATTAATTAACAAACATTCATTCGGAGATCAACGTACCTCTTCTCTGTTACTAGTATCATGCAAACGGCTCCTGTTTGCCTTGCTCTGCATCAAAGCATCAAACTGTCCGCTGCTGCTCCGCGCTTGTGTTTCATTGTTGTTTTGCCCATGCATGTTGACCCCGTTTACTTCGTCCATCCTCACTTGCATCATCACCCTCTTAATCATACTCTCAAACCTGGCTTCGGTCAATAGTTCAACAGCTCCCTTCATTCCCCCCACAAGGTCAGTCACTTGAACCACTGTCGGCTCTAACAGCTCTACCCTGTCGGTCAATACCCCAAGTTTTGTTTGGAGGGCTGACATATTAGCCCATAGTTGGGTCATTCTCTCTCGCTCTCCCTTCACCTCTCCATCTTTTCGGGTCACAGGTTGCACCTTTTTCCCAAGTCCTGTTGTTTTCCTACTACCGCTTACCTGCATATGTAACCTGGTCAGCTATGCGCATAGTAAAATCCACACCAGACCTTCGAACTATAATCACACCTGTTCCAACGATTTCTTCTTAACCATTGCGGCAACGGATGTAGGTACCAGAATTTCAACTTTGCTGCGGTTGCTCCACATCAACACAATATAGCAGAGTATCAGAGCCTATCCAAAACCGTCAACCACAAAAACACACATGCATAAAACTCACCAGAACTATCTTCTTAGGATTTGAACTGGTACCGGAGGCTCTTGGTTCTGCACAGGACGGTGGGAGGCCAGAAATATGCATTCACTGTATTTGTTCGATGCAGTGACAGGACTATTTGGTTATAACCCTAAACAATCTAATTAACATTATATAACCATGCCGTTGTTATTCTCGCAAATGGTCATCATGCTTTTTTTGTTCGATGAATTGAAAGGGACTATTTGGTGATTAAGTTCGGCGCCTGTAACCCAATTACTAAATAAACAATTTGTGGATTGACGGCACAGACGTGATCACACGCAAGTGGCTACGTGAAGTGATCAGAGGGATTGGGCAGCCACAAATTTGGCGGGTTTTTTTCACTCTAGGGTACTGCAGTGATGAGACGTGCAGCTGACGTCAGACCATGATGAGCCGTGCATGAGTGGAGTAGATAATGTATAAACATGAGTGGACTGAGGTGAGGCAAGTACAACACGTTTTCCCAAACCCTAACCCCTACACCATCATTGCATACACCACCCTAACCAAAATACCCTAAATATATTCCCCTCCACCCGATAACCCACTTCTTGCATGTCTACTAAAGGTAACATGATGCTATAGTGTTTTTGTTGTATGTCACTATACCCAGTACCGGCGCTCCATCAACATAAAAGTTGTGCATTTTGTAAACCCCTAAACCGTAAACCCCGACCCCCGAACCACAAAAACCCTGAACCCTAAACCCCATACCCCAAACCCCAAAAACCCAAATACCCTAAATCCCAAACCCCAAAAACCCTAAACCCTAAACCCTAAACCCCATACCCCAAACCCCAAAAACCCAAATACCCTAAATCCCAAACCCCAAAAACCCTAAACCCTAAACCCTAAACCCCATACCCCAAACCCCAAAACCCCAAATACCCAAAACCCCAAACCCCAAACCCCAAACCCTAAAACCCTAAAGCCTAAAACCCTAAACCCTAAAGCCTAAAACCCTAAACCCTAAACCCTCAACCCTAAAACCCTAAAGCCTAAAACCCAAAACCGCAAACCCCAAACCCGAAAAACCTTCAAACCCTAAACCTTAATCTTTAAAACCCCAAACCTAAACCCTAAACCCTAAACCCGAAACCCCAAAAACCCCTAAACCCTAAACTTTAAAACCCCAAACCTAACCCCTAAACCCCAAACCCCAAAAACCTTCGAACTATAAACCCTAAACCCTAAACCCAAACCCCAACCCCCAAAAACCTTCGAACCCTAAACCCTAAACTTTAAAACCCCAAACCTAACCCCTAAACCCCAAACCCCAAAAACATTCGAAGTATAAACCCTAAACCCAAACCCCAACCCCCAAAAACCTTCGAACCCTAAACCCTAAACCCTAAACCCTTTAAACCCCCAAACCTAAACCCCCAAACCTAAACCCTAAACCCAACAACCCTAACCCTAAACCCTAAACCCTCAACTTTAAAACCCCAAACCCAAACCCAAACCCAAACACAACCCCCAAACCCCAAACCCCAAACCCTAAACCGTAAACCCCCAAAAACCTAAACCCTACACCCTAAACCCAAAACCCCAACCGTAAACCCTAAACCCTAAACCCAAAATCCCCGACCCTAAACCCGAAACCCTAAACCCGAAATTTGCTAAACCCAAACCCCAAACCCCCTAAACCCTAAACCCTAAAAACCCCCAACCCTAAACCCTAAACCCGAAACCGTAAAACCCGAAATTTGGTAAACCTTAAACCTTAAACCCTACACATGGAGGTGGAGAACTCTAAACCGTACACCGTAAACCGTGGAGTGGTAAGCGTACACTGTGAACATATGTGAAGAGTTCATTACACATTGGCACTTTTAATATACCAACTATGTCCGGCATGATGTTACTCCCTAACATGTCACAAATGTTAGGTGACGTTTGGGGGTTCGATTAGATGCGATTGTAGTAGTGAAAACAAATTGTTTATGGTTCCACACAACACGGTCGATGGACAGTGATTAATTATATACCGTAAACCTAGACATACCTACATATTTTGGTAACAACCAGTACTGGTGGTTATCTGCAATGGATATTGACATAATTTTTACGTAGACATACCTAGTAGGTTATGACCAACACTTTTAATACAGGGACCGTAAACCACAACCATAATTCGGCAAATACCACTGTGCTAATCATATTAATATTGGTGAACACCAAAATGTAGTTGCGTATTGTTTATGACGTACACATTGTTAATGCATGGGATTTGATCTAACATTGTTAGGGGAACTGAAGTGTATCCTATCCTTATCATTTACGGTATGTATGTTGATTATTTACGGTTAGGATTTAACATTGGGTAGCGGTTCATTGCAGGGTCTGTACCGTTTGAATACCCGCCGTCGTTGGGGCACTCGCCAATCACTTCCGAAAAAGGTGAAAGGCAGTGCACGGTCTTCAACATTACTCACTTTCACATCTCAACTACTCCCTTCTGAAACCACAAAGTTACACACTACTCCCACCCTAAAGCCCAGTTTGCATCCCGGTCAGTCTCGACTTCCGATCACCGGTCACCGATGGAGCATCCTCAGGACAACGTCATGGATCCTCGGCAAGCATATTTCTGTGTGGTTGTCGACATGTTTGACCAAAATTTTCTTCGAACGGTATATCCTACTTTCAACTCCATTTAACATTGACAATCCGTAATCTGTGTGAAAGTGAAACTAAATTCATTGCTCGTGTTTGTAGAAAATCCCAACCGGGTTTCGACGGAGGCATACATCGGAGGACATGGGGCAAACCATCAAACTTCATCTAATGGGGTTACCGGATGTAGAGTACTCTGTCGGCCTCACACCTCAGGGAGAGGACCGGTGGATGGATGTCGGCTGGGCACGTTTCATCACCTGTATCCGGGATCGCGAACTGAGGATGGTGTTGGTGTTTCGGATGATGGGTCCAGAGCGGTTCGCTGTTACCCGGTACAGAGCTGATGGAACGGTGATGCTTACGAATCCCATCCCTCCTGCGCGCGAGGAAGTCCAGCCAAACGGAACCTTTGCCCTCAAGTACAACTCCTTCGTATCCGATGTTTGGGGTCCACCCGGATTCGCGGTAAGATCCTTCAACAAAGAATATACACTGTCTTAATTATCAACTAAAGAATAGACACTGTCTTGAGTCATATTTATACTAGCACATGAAGTTAAGTTTCCGGAAATTTAGGATTGGATGGATCTATATACTGACTCCCACTCATTTGTCTTAATTAGCCGATCATCCGAGGGCCGGTGGCCGCCATGCTAACAAATCACGGGGCCCCAATGTATGCAGTGCTGTACTGGGCATCCAGCGGCCGGTCTAGATACTGGCCTGTGCTGCTTACCCGAGGACAAGGAGGAACATGGTCGTTTGGGGCGGGTTGGCCGAAATTTGCGGCGGACAATCGGCTCGACGGCCGGCGATTATGCGTGTTCACGTATAAGGGCGTGTCGGACGTCTCGGTGCGGGTATTCCACAGGATTGAAGGCAGTATGGTCGCGCCAACATTACTTACGAACGAGGGTGGTGATGTTGTCGGCGACGCCGAGGCGTGGAATGCAGTCGGCCAAGGTCATGTGCCTGTGCAAGGAAATGTGGCGACGGAAGGAAATGTGGCTGTGCAACATGAGGAGGCAGTAGAAGCCGGCCCTCTGCCCGTCGTGCCCGACTATGAAGGCTATCCCTCGTATCCATGCAGAATTCTACCACGTAATGCGGTAAGATGAATCTATGCTCTCCCTCTTCAATGGTATATGTGATTGGCTTTGTTGGGTAATTGTAGTCGCATGCTATCCCTCAGCTGCCTACTGTGGCTGAATATAATTGGGATATTTATACTTTATATGGTTCTGCTTGAATTTAATATGCATTGGTGGGACGTTGTAACAGCAATTCAAAGCAGCCGATGCTAGGGAGATTTTCTCCAAGCAGCAGAGGGTGTGGGTGACGCTGCAGCGGCCAGACGGCATGGTGTGGAAAATTAAGGCGGTGCCGAGCAACACAACACACGTTCTGAGCAGGGGATTTACTGATTTCAAGAGGGACAATAACTTGGAACATGGTATGGTCCTCACATTGTATAGGGTTCAGCCTAGGAGATTTGTTTTCTGTGCATGATGGCCGTGAAGACGTTATCGGATTAAACTGTCCGGCCGGTATGTTGTGTTAAACCTGGGCCGGTTAAATATTTTGGTATTTCGGGTATATATTTCATTTAAGGGAGGGTAAAGGCCGACCTTCCAGAAAATTTCGTGCGTTTTGATTGGACAGCCCGTTGGACGTGTGGTGGGAGTGCCCCATCTCAGTATATTTCCAATCCTTACAAGTAAAAGTAGTATAAAAAGCTTAAGCTGTGAGAACATTTACGAACGAATGGAGGGGTTTGACGTAAACAGCAAATTATTTAATTGGAGCCTACTAGGGTAGGCAGTAGCTGTCATGCAATCTTTAGGTTACCGGTCTCCGCGTTTGAATCAAAGCAAAAGTGGAAACCCATCATTACTAAACCGTCGCTCGGTGAAGTAGTGTGCTACGAAAAGGCAATAACTTCCGAATATCAAAAAAGTCATCATTACTAAACCGGCATTCATTAAAACAGTACAACAGGATGCAATGAAGAGGCAAGTACTGTTACTATTGCTTCGAATTCCAACCGAAGCTTGACCGAGCCAAAATCGTACCGGGCCACACCAGCCACAGAAAGGTTTGATTTGACACGACTGTCTGAAGGGTCCACCTCGACAGGAATATGCATAGACGTTTCTTGACCCTTCATCAACTAGGAACCATAATAGCAAGAGTGAACAAGCAACCGTAAAACTGAAAAATGTTCAAACTGTGTCGCACACGTAAAGGCAACTGCCTTCAAAATGCAATATGTGGTTATTGAGTAACCTTAGCTAGTAGTTGAGGGTGTTATACTCGGGGCAGGGTGAATTCAGAGTATAATGTAGGAGACGTATCAATATAAGGTCAAGCAATAAAATTATGTATGGGGTGTTAAACATATGTGAAGTCATATTTACCTCACACAATGCATGCTATTACCGCACACAGTAGGATGGTTAGATGGATTATCGATACAATCACCATAAACCCGAAAAAGGCAGTAGCATTTTATTGCATTCTGGACCATGAGAATGTAATTTTATAGGTTCTTTAATACTGGGAGCGGGGTTATCAAAAATGGTTTCATAACAAAAGGCTAACCTAGTAAAAGTGCAAAAATGGCATGGAAGAGTGTGGAATTCAGTGATGGTGGAACCTCCAATCCTAACGAACATACGCTTTCATGAAGGGATATGCTGACTTCATAATATATAATAAGTTCGACGACGATACACAGGTTGAGGTCCATTACTCAATTTATGGCATGTTTACTTCAACGGAAAGTGTTTCTGCCTAAACCCGGGGGTCTAGTAGATACAGGTGAATCCTCCAAGTGATCTCCTGCAAACCTGCTCACTAAGGGGAATACCGGGCGGGCCGGGCTTCTCCTCTCCGATGCCTAAGTCAGTATAGTTGGAATATATATAACTTAAGCATGTATGTAAGCGGTGAGTGAGATCAGTTACCCATTTATGGTGGTGGTTGAGGCCCATATATAGGCGGTTGAGGGTGAGGGCTGGCCTCACCCTTCGATGTGGGACTGGTTCCCTTCTGTTTGGACATTCTGGTGCCCTCTTTGGCAGGCAGGCGTCCCGGGTCCCAGGACCCCTGAAGGCAGAATAGAGTGCTGGGCCCCGAGGCCTGGTGCTGGTGATCCGATCCTGGGTCCTGGGCCGGGCCCCGCTGGCCTTGCCGCGGGTCTGTGGGCCTGCTGTAGCCCCTCTGCGGCTACTGTCAACAGAAAGGAATTGTATTCCCCCGGAATCGAGTCCATTCCGGTGTTTACTTGCTTATGGGAATGCAAATGGTGGTGGGGCCCACCTATGAATTTGGTACTGTTTTCCGGGAGGGAATGGGGGTTGTATTCCGGAGGGGGGAGGTGGGAATGGGGAATGAGAATAAGAATGAAAAATTTCTTCCCAAAATATCCTCATGATCTATTAAAAAGGATTTTTTTTGTTAGGGTTTAGGGAGGCAGTTTGGTAATTAATTTAAATTTAATTACAATTCCTTATCGTAAGGAAACAACAGCAATCGTAATAGTTTCATTCCCATTCCTCCCTTATTATTCCATTCCGTTTTTCATTCCTTCCGATTCCTATTCCAGATGAATTCCATTCCAAGTAAGTAAACGTGCCCTTATAAAAATCAGATGGGTCGATCGTCGGTGAGACAATCAAATATTGGGAATTATGGAAAAATTCAAACTGAAGGTCCCACATTTCCCACATTACATGGGAAAGAACAAGTCTGACCCTTCAACTTCTATCTTGGGATTGATTTATAACAGGGTGGATGAGTATCAAACAGAAGAGCGTTCTCTCAAAGGTGATGCCCGTACTGTGTTTATAATTGAGGTAATTGTCTTAAGGGTGGTTTGGAGCATCAACACCCTTCAATATAAGAAATGGGATCCTCCTCATACCGTCCTCATAAAACAATCTGGGCCATCCAATTTTAATCCAACGGTCCAAAATCCTCTGTTACTATTCAGCCAACCCCCTGCAAATTAAGCCATCTGGGCCGTCCAATTTTAATCCGACGGTCCAGATCGCATCAGGAGGGTGAGGAGGGAGATTTATGAGGAGAGAATCCGGGTCCTCAATTTGAGGTGATAAGTTGGTCGTAGCATCTTGACTAAATCCAACGGATGCAAAGAACCCAAGGCCAAAAACTGGAAGGACAAAAATTCCTAGTACACAAGCCAATTCCGTTCGCTTGAGGGGGATACTGTCGGGCCGGGCTGGGTATTGAATGTACTGTTGTCGCTGCAGTTTTCGGTAGGGTAAGTCAGAAATAATGAATCCACCCCGGTTGGATTATCGAGGATGTAACGTTCACTGCCCAAGTTCCCATACTCATAGTGGAAGTTGTGGTTGAAAGGCCATCTCTAAAACCCGATCCTGTGTAGAACTGAATCCCTGAATCCCAGTTTCCCAGATCCCCCCTACAGTTGCAATCTTCTCCAAACCTACCTCTATGGACTCACAGTCACCGACGGATCAGCATCAGTCCGACATGGTAATGGTATCGGAACCCGTATTCGCAGTGATCGTGGAGATCCCGGAAAAAAACTTCCAAATGGCGGTAAGTCTAAATTTTACCAGCCCGCTATCTCATGAATGTTCCGTATTCGATCTATATGAAGTGAACTGTAATGGAAGCATGTTATCATTGAGCATTTCTGAATCTAACCTGTAGTTGGTTGTTGTAGAAAATCCCAACTGATTTTCGACTAAGGCACATGCCCGACCAAGACGATGATACTGTCCAACTGTCTCTGATGGGGTTACATCGGATACAGTACTATGTAAGCTTAACCACTCAGGGAGGCGACAGGTGGATGGGTGCCGGATGGAACCGCTTCATCTCATGTATCCAGGACGGCCGAGACAAGATGGTCTTGCTGGTTAGGCTGGTGGCTCCATTAGTGTTTCAAGTCGTACGGTACGGATCCGATGGATGTGTGATGCTGTGGTATCCGAGAATGCAACCAAACTGTATTCTGGACCCGGATCAAACCTTTACTCTCAGGCGCGTGTCTGTTGTTTCCGACGTGTGGGGTCCAACCGAAACGCCGGTAAGCAATCGGACCACTTAACCTTATTTACTAATGCCGATACAGTTGTTATCCCTAAACGATTAATATTTGTACCTGAAACTGACCCGTACACTCAGTTAATTTAGCCTCTGATGTACCTAATGTTGACGCTCATGTTATTTGTAGCCGACAATTAGAGGGGTTATGGCCGAGATGCTGGACAGGAGGTGGGGAGGGGTTCAGCCAGAAGCGAAACTGTACTGGGCAACAATGAGACGCCGGAGAAAGTGGGCCGTGCAGCTCACCCGCCAAACAGGAGGAACATGGACCTTTACAAATGGTTGGGATAAGTTTGCGGAGGACAATAAACTCGCACACCGGCGATTCTGCGTGTTAAAGTACAATGGTAAGGCACGGTTCTCAGTTAGAGTGTTTAATGTCAGAGAAGGCAATGTTGTTTTATGCCGGAAGATTAGGAGGCCGCAACCCATACGGGCGGAAGAGGAGGACCACGCAGGTACCTCTGCAGCCCAACATCATAACGTTGTGTTGGAGGAGGATGGAGAACCGCAGGCTGAGGATGGTGAACCGCAGGCCGAGGATGATGACCGTGATTATGGCCGACATGATGTTCTGGAACCCGTGGTGGACAACTATCAAGACTATCCATCCTTCACGGTCCGAATAGGAGGACCATTGGCTGTAAGTTGAATCTATGTTCTTCCTCTATCTGTAACTGTTTAACCATTACGTGTACTGGTAATTGATGGATTTTGAACCAATAGTCAATGTTGCTACCTTATTCGGTGGGATGTTGTTACAGGCATTTCGGGTTGCCGAAGCTAGGGAGCTTTTCCCGCTTCGTAAGAAGGTGTGGGTGACGGTGCAGCGGGCGGATGGAAGAATTTGGGAAATGAATGCGGTGCCCAGCAACAACACTCACGTTTTCAGCAAGGGATATTCTAACTTCAAGACAGAAAACCAGTTTGCGAATGGCACCCTCATCACTCTCCATAGGGTGGAGCGGAACCGGTTTGTATTTACATATCCTGCGTCTCTGCAGACCTAAACATTACTATTATTGGCTAACATTCCAGGACAGCTGTTTGGATTGTATAATGTTTAATTTAATTTGTAGGGATTGTATAATGCTTAATTTGAAGGGTTTGGACAATGCTTAATTGGTACGGATTGTTTAAGATCACCTCTGTTTAATGTTTAATGCTTAATTTGTATGGATTGTATAACGGATGCTTCGGATTGTATTGTGTTTATGGATTGTTGGGTTCGTATTTGTTAATCTTCAAACCTTTTACTATGTAATCAATGATTGCAAACCACCTAGGAAGTCATTTACTACCGGAGAAGCAAATAAATTTCAGATGGGCGGCACATGAAGGGACTCCCGGGTGCCAGTTTGCTAACCCGAATTGATTCTCAGTTTCCCATGCATAAGTTTACTGTGTGTAGGGCTGCGCGTTTTGGCCCGAGGGATCGAAAGCCCAGCCCGAAAAACCCAAAACAACACGAAACGGGCCGGTGCCTTCAAGTTAAAAGCCCGGACCGAATTTCGGCCCTTAGGGAAACTCGAGTCGGCCTCGGGCCTTGGAATTTTTGTGACTGAAAACCCGGCCCGGCCCGAAAATGCATAAATAAATATAATATTTGTAATTATGTAAAAAGCAGTGGCTTCTGCTCCAGCGGTCTGGAGCTCCTTTGTTTTGTAAGAGGTCTGAGGTTCGAGTCCCATCTCCTCCAACTTAATTTTGATGATTTGTTGTTCTGTCTAAAATGCATAAATATATATAATATTTGTAACACCCTAAACATAAGCAGCTTCTGCTCTACTGGTTTGGATTGTGTTTGTTTTCTTCGAGGTCAGGGGTTCGAGTCCTCTCTTGTCCAACAAATGTTGATGATTTGTTTTCCAGGTAAAATGGGCCTGACAAAGCCGGACCTGGACCGAGCCCGATATTTCGGGTTTGTGTCGGGTTCACGAATTTCTTGGCCCGCCCCGGCCCGTTCCTAGCCTTTTGTGCATTCAAACACCCAGCCTGAACTTTGTGCATTCAAACAGTCATTGAACAAGATGAATAAGCTGTACTAAATTGAAGGGCACCCGACAACATGGTTTTATACACTGAAACATGTTCATAACTGATGCTAATGGATATTGCTAGTACAACATTAACAACAAATGACCATTAACAACTATTGTTCAATTATACCAAACTTAGTAGTACAAGGGTACTGCTATTTCAACCCTAGTCCCATAGGTACAATCAAAATATATGCATAACTGCGCCGTAGTCCAAATATTCCTACCACACGCGTTGCTTGCGCTTGCGGTGAGACCGCAGCTTCCTTCCAGTAAGAACATTCTCACGTACAGTACAATTGTTCTGCCCACCATAGTCACTATCAGCTTCTGCATTACAGGGATTCGAACACTCCTCTGTACCAACCACGGTACTCATAAGACCCTTGACAGCCACACCGGCAGCTCTTGCAACCGACTTCAATGCTTCATTCTTCCGGTTTTTGACAATGCCTAATGCTATTTCACTCCTCTCTTTATTGGACTGAAACTGAGTAATCAAAAACAATATAGTCATACCAATATCCAACAATAAGATTGCAATAACAAACATTTATATGTACACATGTAACCGCAAAAACATACCCTTTCCAACCAATGTTTGCCGTAACTGTCCATGTGCCTTATCAAACAAATACCACTATCATATTGGCTGACGGTGGATGGCGGACCGGGTACTTCAATAACATCGAATTTTGGGATGTTATAATATATGTCACCAGGTTTTTTCATGTCGCTGGCGAATACTTTTTGTAACAACACCATCTGCATTGACAACAACAAAACACGTTAGCTGCCTCATTTGTCATCTCAACATATAAATAACTAACCGCACATTGCTCGAGTACGAAAAATACCACGGCCCTTGCTTTTGCCAGCCTCCGGCTTGAGGACACAAGGTTACCGCTGTCCCAAATCTCCACATCTTTGTTAGACAGATTTATTACAACCAAATACCAATGCTCCATGATTTCATCTTGTACGGGTACCAATATCTGTCCACATATGTGCAAAACCATTAACACATGCTGACTAAGAAACGATTACTATAGTCTCCAACATTTATACTACCTTACAACACCGTCTTAGGCGCCTATTAAACCTGTGCAGCCCACATTGGGATATGATGGCGGCCAATGAACAAGCCCCTCCGGGTTTCTTCTCATAACTCCAAGCAATTTCCTAAAATTACAAATAATACCCCCTTAATTTCTTAATTACACCACCTACCAAATTAATGACTTTAAACATATGAAACACTAATCATACACTGAAATTTGTTGGCAGGAACCACATGTTTGACTCGCTTTCGTTCAAATATGCAGCAGATATGTTGATCACCTTACAACAGTCAAAAGTTCAGGAAAACAACATTGATCGCGTTATGCAAAAGACATGTTTCCGTTTACAGACTTAAATAATCAAACAATCAATCTCACATTACCTTGCTTGTTATTATGTTGCCCGGTCGCAGACATTCAAATTCTCCTTTCAACACCACAATTTCTCCTAAACGGGCAACTACGTCTCTGCACAAGCAACACACTTAAGCAAATCATTCAAACTAACAAGTCACTACTTCTATATTATAACGGATTCAAAATTCACCTCCCACTATCTCTTCCTATTCCGTCTTTCTCAAACAAGAACTTCATTAATTGCATATCTGGGGGAGACATTTCTCCAACATAAGGAAAAACAAGGTTGGAATTTAATGGTTCCTGATCACGCAGTTCGGGATTGTTGCCACCCTCCTCGTCCGTACTTTCGCCCCCACTTCCATTAACCCCGTCATTAAATGTCTTTTCCTGCAAAACATTTAGATTAAGTTTTAACATTGGACATCCTCCCTACAATTTTCATGCATTTATCAAATACACCTAACCACACATTTCAGTTAATATAACTACTGAACGCACCTGTACAGCTGGGAGCTCAGCCTCACCATTGTAATCTTCATCGTCCAATATTGTCGATAGCGACACTCCTTTGAACCCTTCCGTTTGCATACCAATGACCGATCGGTCGTCAGTCTTTGCTTCAACACCGGTATCCCAATTCACTGATTTCTTTACCCCCCCTCCAAACACACTTTCGACTACCCTTGCAATAACCCCTTCTATTCCATACTCATTCACAAAACCCAACCTGTCCTCAAATTCCGACACAATGTCTTTCACAATCTCAAATTGTCCCTCCATATTATCCAAAATTGCACTTAACCTTCCAACTTTGTTTTCAATATCCTGCATTTCACACATTGCACTTGACACTTCTTCCGACAAGCAAGGATCAACGCCGCTCATAGCAACTTCTACTGGACTATGGGGACCAACTTCTGAATTCAAACTTCGCTTCACCAAATTCTGCTTTCTCCGTTTACCCAAAAACTCAGAACCCTTCATTTTCGGACTGACCTACAACAAATTGAGCATTAACAGATTTAGAAAAGTACCCACACTCCATAAACATGGCTAATCCAAACTACTTGTTAGCTGTTTCTGACCCGTTCGTACTACCCCCAATCTGATTATAATTAACTCCAATTTCATTATTCAGAGACACTTGCTGAAGTAAGATTGAACTCATATTTCAATTTCATACCTTACGACCACTGAAATTGGACATGTACTAGCTCCTACGACACAACCAAGTCGCCACAATTGGCTATTTGTGCCAAATTACCCAACCACTGGTCGACCTCCTCACCGATCTCCCACCACAAGTCTTTGTCCCTCGCCGCGTCCACTCATCTGGATGGTTGCGATGTAGGACCACACCATTCGATTATTCCCGATCACCTATGCAAGCACAATCTGAAACCCATCAATTTGTAAAATCACAACTCATCAAAAATAAGCACAGAGAAGAGAGAACGAGAACCCACTTGATGCCCAAGCCGTTTTGCAAGAATTAGAGGCTCTGGGGTAAGGATACTGCGGATCGAGACAGCGGAGCTCCGTTGGCCATTACGGAACGATTACAGGGATATATGAGTGTCAAAATAGACTGAAAACCTAGACCACAGATAGGAGATGGGAGCATAGATGGGAGCACAGATGGGTAGAGACTAGAGAGGGATGTGAGAGCGGAAGAGAGAGGGATGTGAGAACGAAAGAGAGAGGGATGTGAGAGCGGAAGAGAGAGGGATGCAAGGCACAGCAGATCGCCCACTAACGGGAGCAGATCGCCCACTAACGGGAGCAGAGGAGAGACCGCAGCAGTGCCGAAGGAAAGACGGGACTCGCACGATAGCCGCGCGTCCTCTCCACCTTCTGTGACTAACTGCCACGTCAGCTTTGGCGGACTCAAGCACATGCTTAAGTCACGCAGGGAATAATTTTCGCACACATCAACATTCTCTGTTAAGGTTAACCACAATGTTTATACTATTTTATAAGTAACTTAACTTAAATATGACAAATCAGATCCATCTTGTCTGTAACAGATACAGCTGAACACCCTAGTACACATGGATCTTTCCAACTGCCGATATTTAACCGTGACCCCAGACTTGAGTGTGGCCCCAAATCTTCAGACTTTGATACTTGAAGGTTGTACAGAGTTATCAAGGGTTCACCATTCAATTATGGAACTCCGACATCTGGTTTTATTAAATTTGAAAGGTTGCGTGAGTCTATTGGAGCTTCCAGATGGAATCGAGCTGAGATCTATTCAGACAATTATTCTTTCAGGATGTAAAAACCTCAGCAAAGTTTCCTCGTTATGAGGATCACAAGATGACTTTGTCAAAACTTTATTTAGATGGCACGGCTATTGGAGACCTGGATCCATCATTTGAGCTTTCGAGAGGCCTTGTTTTACTAAATCTAAGCGGGTGCAAGAAACTTCGGACACTTCCGATCCCCGTCTGTTGGGTAAGATCGCTGAAGTTTCTTTATTTGTCATTGTGCTCGAGGATGGAAACTCTGCCAGAAGAGATAGAGTGTTTGAGACACTTGGAGGAGCTTGATTTGTGTGAAACTGCTATATAAGAAGTGCCTGAGGCCATTTCATGGCTTGACAGTCTCAAACTTTTGTGTTTCCATGGATGCTCTGGATTACGCGTGCCGAACTTTGCACAAGGGGAATTAACGAGATCTTTGACAACACTAAATCTAGGAGGATGCAATTTAGCAGATGGAGACATCCCTCATGACATCGGCAGCTTATACAAACTGCAGAGTTTTGATTTGAGTGAAAACAACTTTTTGAGCATACCAAGAAGCATCTGTCAACTTCCAGAGCTTATAGAAATTTCTGTGCGTGGTTGTGCCAAGCTAACGTCGTTGCCCAGAATTGATCGAGCTGCAGTAATATATGTGGATATACGGGGTTGTACAATGCTGGAAAATTATTCCGATAGCTGGAGGATATTGCCCGACGGTTTGCGTATCAGAAACTGTCAAAGATGTCATGATCGCCGTCCTCCATCGGGTGTGAACTTCCATGAATTTCATCAAATGTCCTACGTCTAAGTCATTCGATGACTCCTAGAATTGCGATATTTCAAATTTTGGCAATGTTTTTAGTCTTTCCATTTGGAAGGCCTTTCCATTTCTCTTCTTTGTCGTTTTTATTGTGTCTTTGCTGAATCGTCCTGAATTGCAAGGTTTAGTGAATCAAAGCAAAATTGTAAACATGTTTTTATCCTTACATTTAGGAAGGGGTTGGACTACGCCTGTATAAAAGTACGCCGATGTGAGTCCTGCCACATGGCTTTGTAATGTCCACAAATTCTGAATTCTGATGGCACATAGGTAAAGTTTCACTTAACATTCGTTAACAGTAAATCTCACTTGTTATACTTACACTTAGAGGGTGTTTATGTCAACTCACACGATAACAAACTCACGAGTTAGCAACTCCCTCTCTCAACACGTAAGGCCGGTGGTTCTTGTCGGCTTGCCGACCATGACGGCTAGGTGGAGTCGAAGTGGGAGATTGGAGATTGGATCTTCGACGAAGACGATGATGGCGCCGAGATGAGGATGCGGAGGGACTCAATATGGATTCCCATCAAGACGCGTCGGAGATGCCGAATTCTATGCCTCACTTCCGACGAAGCTATGAGCTCCTTGTTCTCATCGCAAAAAGCAAGATTCCTTCATGATTTCATGTAATGAAAATTTGATCGAAAGCGAAATCAGCTGTGCAACATATGGTTGGAAAAATTGGCTATATATGTAATATTTGGTTTTGACTCAAAAAAATCCAACCAAATCGCCTTCTCGGTAGTTAAAGCTCCAACTTCGTCGATCGTCCCACTCAACGCCACCCATTTTGTCTTCCTTAACACTTTCCCCACCTTTTTGGTTTACTTTCATGTTGCTCTGATCATAGTTAGCCTTCCCCAGGATAGACATCATATCGCCGTCATTAAAGACATTGCAAATGAGGGATTGAAGTTACAAAACTGATTTACACTGTTGCCCTTCACTTAGCCTCGGTGAAAACTGATGTCACCAACTCTCATGAAATTACGCCTATACCCAACACCCCGTCTAAGGCGCCTATAAGCGCCAACGTATTCTAGAAACATTCTTACATTTAACCGAAACATTAACATAAGTACCAAAATCTTCTTCTTCTTTTTTATGAAATGGTAACTGCTAAGTTCAAGTATCAATTTTCATCTTCATCGTCAAAAACTATCCAATTGTCGTCACCATTAAAAAACAGGTATTATAAATGGACATATTTTGAAGAATGAGTAGCAAATTGTCAGGTTAATTACCCATAGATGCAAGATGCAACTTATACAATAGAGAGATCACACAAGTCTTCCGAACTTTCACTTTCGTTAGTTACTTGCTTCTTGTTTGTTTTTGGGAGGTTTTGGTTCTTAGTCTCCCTTTGATGTACTCTTTTTATTTTTTATTCCTTAATAAAAGAGGATAGGGAGTTTTTTTTCCTTCCATATCCGAGCCTTATGTTGAGCCGTTCTTTAGTTCTTTGTCCTCTTTTTCCACCTTTTTATTAAGGTGGGTGGATCTAAACGAAACCTGTAGTTTGAGCTTTTTACTATTTCTTCGTTAAATTTAATTTTTAAATTTTTTCCTACTATACATAACAGAAAAAAAAAAAAAAAAAAAAACTGAAAAAAAGGTGGGACAGATTCCGTTATCTATACGGCCCCAGTGCTGCTTCTTTGCTCTATTCCGTTAATCTTTCACGGCGTATCTGCTTATATACAAAACCCTATAATACTCACAGAAACTTAAACCCCAAAAATTAACGGCTTCTCCCTCCGCCGCCCGCCTCACACAATCGCCATGGACGATTTCCTCGCCACCGCCGAGAAAAAGGTTCCATCTTTCTCATCTCCCTCTGCCCAACGCCTCACAATCTCAACTACCAAATTATCAGCTTTTTCTAGTGCCTTAAAACTTCAATTAAATTTTAATGCTTTGTATGAACTGGTTGAATAGGTGCTTGTGGAGATAGTGAAGCTGGCCCAGAAGCGAGGAATGAAGGGCTCCAAAGGAGAGTGGAAGCAGTTTCTAGCCAGCTATGATACCAAATTTGGGGTCAGCTTGAGTGATCCTGGTAAAAGGTCAATTGATGTGTTGACTGCTTTTCTTAGGAGTTTTGATAAGCAGGAGGATTTCCAGGTAATTTCATCATTAAAAATCCCTACTTTTTTGTTTTAATGATGATTTCGATTGCTCACCGGAGTTTCGTGGTTTCAGCTTTTTGCCAAGGTTGCACAATGCAACTCGAATCGCCAAGGACTGGAGCAGTTCTTGAAGAACTCTCCGGTGAATGAATCAAAGGAGCAGGTAGATAGATATATATTGATGTAACTTGCTTGTTGTTAGTAATGTACTCAATTTATTAGGTAGTAGTACTTAATTGTTGCCATTGTGGCTGTGCAGAAGCTCGTCCGCGCCACTCTTGAGCACCCGCAGTATCCGGTGGACTATGCGTTCCCGTCACATAGCCCGGTTCGTTTACTGCATTGTGTATTGCAAAAAACACATTTCTTTTATTTCTACATTGGGTGGAAGTGTTTGCCTGGTCATGTGGTTTATCTTCTTGTTTAACTCTTGTGTAAATTGCAATGCAGGACTGGCTAGTTACGAAGCTTGGGAAGAAGTCGAAGGAGATGAAGTCGAATGCAATGCTTGCTGTTGATTGTGAGATGGTTCTATGTAAAGATGGATCTGAAGCTTTAGTAAGGGTGTGCGTTGTGGATCGGAACTTAGAGGTATAACTGCTGTCCATCTCAGAAGGCACTGTATTAGTGCTTAGAAACGTTTAAGTCCCTTGTATATGATTCTTTGTCTTTTCAGGTTAAACTGGATGAACTAGTGAACCCTGGAAAAGAAGTAGCTGACTACAGATCTGAGATCACAGGAGTGGCTGCATCACAGTTGGTTGGAGTTACATGTACTTTAGCTGATATACAGGTATATTGGTAATTAATTGGTTTAAACAGGGTGAATCCATTAAATAATTTCACCTCAATTCTTGGTGTGTTGTAGAAATCCTTCAAGAAGTTGTTGACAAATGGAGCTATTTTAGTTGGGCACAGTTTGTGTAATGACCTGCTAGGTAAGTTGATTTTTGTTTCTGTAAGTTGGATTTGGGTTGCATTCAGTCCATAAAATCTTTTGTTTTTTGGATTTTTCAGTTTACTTGTACAGTTATGTATTCTTTTTTCAGTTCCATTTCATTTGTTTTTTTTTTTCTTATTATGACGTTTTCCTTGTTTTCAGCATTGAAGATAGACCATATAATGGTGATTGATACTGCATATGTATTCAAATATGCGGATGGGCCTATATATAGAAAACCTTCCTTGAATAATTTGTGCAAGGCAAGTTTGATAAACCTGTTAATTCACTTTTACATCAGTCAAATATTCATAATCACACTATGGATCCTAACATTAGTCCGTTGCATGATTACAATAATACGACTAAATCCCACATCCATGGCTTATTGTCTTATATATTTTTTTCTCTTGCTTTAGTCTGTATTGGGCTATGAAGTTAGAAAGCAAGGTTCTCCACACAATTGTATGGATGATGCCTGTGCTGCAATGAAACTTGTTCTTGCTAAGGTAGAGCGTGAAGTTGGTGATACCATTCCGTCAGTTCAGGTGGATGTGAGTATCTGTAAATAATTGAATGATCATTTAAATTCTTATACTATATGCTCCAGTTCTGTCATCACTGTCTTAATACCCTTTGTTTATACCTATAGGTACCTGAAACTGACAAGGCCAAGCTATTCCTTCACATGATACCAAGAACAGTGCCTGGAGAAGAGTTGCATAAAGCCATACCTGGGAACTTCATGTTAGAAGTCAAGGTATAATACATTACTCTCAGTTTCTTATAATTTCTGCATAGCCCCTTGTGTTAGTGTGCTGTGGAGGAATATATCACTGTTTTACACATCATATTATGGATATTGATAAATTTATCTGGTTAATAAGATGCAAACGATAGTTCTTTGATCATATTAGCTCACATTTTTCTGTGATATTTGAAGAAATAAACTCTACAGAAAGTTACACTTTTTATTGCAGTTGATAGAGTTCTCTAAGTTGTCATATTTCTCCTTCTCCCATCTCTCTATTGTATTTTGACATATTTAATCATTGCAGAAGCCATCTATTAAAACCAAAGGAGATATATATTCTGCCTTTGCTATATTTAAGAATGAACAAGAAGCGCAGCTAGCATATGAAAAACTCCAAGGAACCCAGGAAGAGGTACAACCCATAAATCTATCTTTATTTACCATTCAGTTAAATTGTTCATATATGTTTTTCTTTGTTCATTCAAATGATGAGGTTAATTGTCATTATCAAGTATCTGTGATTATTTTGGATATAAAGAGATAAATTTGTTACTGTCTTATTCTAGGACTCATATGGACGGCCACAAAAACTTGTTGAATTTAAGGTCAGCACAGGCATAATTACTAAATTCTATGTTCGTAAAATGGCAAATAATGGTTCCTTAGATCAAGTCTTTTCTAAGAGAGCTCTCATAGTTGAGGAGAGTACTGGTGCAAATAAGAAACAAAAGACAGGTCAGACAATAGAAGATGAGACGATGCCGGACTTAGGTCACTGTTGTGATCATCTGAAAGAGATAGGAAGATTAAAGCAAGAACAAGAAAAGCTATTGAAACAGTGCTCCGATCAGTTAAAAGATATTGAAGGATTGAAGCAAGAAATTAAAAATAGGGAATATGAAATCTCTATGCTGAAGAAGAGCCCAGTACCAGGAGGACAAGAAAAAAGGCTGCACAGAAAAAAGGACAAGAAGAAAAGGAAATAGACTACAAGGGAAGCTCTGAGTTTTTTTCATTATATTTTGCTGCTTTGAAGCCATGTGGTTGCTCAAAATTTTGAAATGGTGTCCAAGTCTTTAAAATGTGCCTGTGGATACCTTCAATTTTGCTGGTGATCAGCTTGGATTGGTGCTGATGAGAAAGCTTCATTTGGCCAGAGAACTTATGCGAATTTCAGTGTAAGATGGTATTTAGGTGAGAAATGCAGGGCGTTATGTACCAAAACTGAGTTGTATACTTGTATTCTTTCCTGTAACAGTTCTATGAAATACTGTAGGATTCAAACATTATTTCTTTTCTTTCCTTTTTTTCCCTCACTAATTCGAACTACCTCTTTTCTGTTCTTCTCACTAGTATGACCACCCGGCTACTTGTTTTCTTTTTTCTTTTTTGAACAAGGACTACTTGTTTTCTATATAACGAAAATGGTTTTCTTCACCCTGTTTAACTTGGCAAAACTGCTTGAGTGTAAAATTAAAAATTAAAAACATAAAAGTGAAAAATTGCAGGAGATGGTCAATTTAACTAAACATCTGGTTCCTCTGTTGAAAACAGTTATGCTGATCAACCAACCTCTGAATCCTATGATCGTTCCAAAGTCCAAACACTAACATTTGTTTGGAAGCTTTGTACACTAGTGTTTCTGATACAGATTTGAGCGACAGCCAGGTTAAATTATTTCATTCACTATCAAAATCTTCATCCCCAAAAGAGAAAACTGAAGCATCAGCAGCTATTGCCCTAATATCCTCTGCTCCAGATTTTCCCGCCCCATCAGAAGTTTGTTTTTGGGAAGAATTATTGCTTGGGCTATCCACAGATTGAGCTGAAGTTTCCATTTGTTTTCCTGTTGTGTTGGATGAGTGATCAGGCGCCTTACTCCCAGCTTTGGAATTAGCTTCTGCTAGCCTGCCCTTTCTATCCCCAGACTCCTCTCCCTCACTGTCTGAAAATACATCATCACCATCTTCTCTTTTTCTTTGATTCAGATTGGCTGCATCACCACCACTTGAAGCAGAGGCATCATTTGAGCTACCATCGGGTTTTCTACTTGAAGTGTCTGCTTTAGGTATTGTAGGAGAAGTGCCATTATAGTCTATAAGAACCACTTCAACCTGAAATCTTGGAGAAGGTAACTTTCTCTGCAAAACATAATCAACGACATTTCACAAGCAAGCACCAAGAGGGTAAAATAACATATTAAATGAAAGTCACAGCACTTACCTTGTCAAAACCATCAAGATCATCTGCTTTTAAGAATATTCTGTTGTTTTCTGTCGTCGTATTTAACCAGCTGAAAATAAAAACAAAGACATAAAAAAGCCATTAAGGGCAGTAATCTCTTTCTGTATGCATACACAAAAGTAACTTTTTCCAATATTAAGCGGGTTCAAGGGAAGAGTGCATTTCACAAGTTACAAATTGCCAAGTATTCACTAAAATTATGAAACGATATTTCAATCCATAGCATAAGTCAGAGTGAAATAAGGGAATCAGTTTACAGACCAATAGAAATCCCCGTGGCGATCATGGAAATAGATTTTGAAATCCCCCACCAACTCTGCTAGACCAGGCTCCCCTGGAAGAGCAAAAACGACAATCCCTTTCTTCCGTGCACTGATCCAGAAATCTTCTGGCTAAAAATCGAGTTGGTGGGCTTAAATCAGAAATCGAATGCAGGTTTCCCTCGGTATCAAAAAGTAAGAATAACACAAAAACAAGCCTATCAGTCATTGTGCTATAATAAAATTTACCATTAGATCTTTTGTTTTTGGATGCTTTCTTGATGAGAACAAAATTCCTGAGATTAGGTAAAACATATTTCTAAGAGACATGAAAAAATTATGAGTGCAAGTTATAGTATACTAAGATTTCTTACAGTAATTAAAAATATTAATACCATAATATTATTAAACAATAATGAATCATCACAAAGAGACACACAAACAAGCTTTAAGGGTAGTTCTCTGAAGGAGCATCTATAACTCAAAGACTACAGTTTCTAACATAAATACTCCATTTTAACACAAAACTAAGGCCCAATAGTAACTAGTTCAAGATCTAAGACCATCAGAGGGTCAGCTTTACATATGCAACACAGTGCCCCCTTACTTCATGACATTAAAAAAAAAAGAAAAAAAAAAGAAGCTTAAAGGATCACAATATATTGCACATATATTAATCCACGGAACAGGAATATCAAAGGTTACCATTATGATTAGAGACTGTAATGCAGGGCCTAATCCAATAAGGGCAGTTGTGAATCCGGAATCCCCTGAGCATGCACCTATAACAATAGAATCTTAGTATCTTTCAAACTGGAACCTTACATGCCTACTAAAATACATCACAATTATATCAAAATATATATGCATGTACAAGGAGTCTACAGGGAAATGATACGATGAGTCAAGGATCTATATTTTGTGAACAATATAGAAGGAACTGATCCAAATTCTTTCTATCAACTCCACAAGCTAGGTTCTCATTAGAACGCCTATGCATACTATGCCTATAACGTTGTATACATATACGAGTGTTGATAATATGTATGGTCATATGGCTTTGGTGAAAGAGAAGTGTACCTTCGAGGAGGACATTCTCCATTGAAGTTTCTTGAGATAATGTCAAAATACTTCACGTACCTCTAGGAAAAGCACAAAAAAGTTTGTCAATTAGAATGATATAAAGAAATGAAAACCATCAACCCTAAAAGGAGAATCCACAAAAATAATTGACTGACAATCTGACTCGGAAGAACCATAGCCTTTCCATCTATACATCTTTTATGGTTATAGTAATAAATGGCCTCCTCAGCTGTAGGACAGAACTGCAAAAAGATGGCAAAATGGAAAAAAACAAAAAGGAGAAAAAAATAGTTTAGTCACATGTAAGAACACAAAGATTTAACACAAGAACAACTGTTCCAGTGTTCCACCATACAACCCACGAATCGCAAGAATAACACCTTGAGGTATAGGAGAAGACTACAGATCATTACTCCCGTCCTTGCCATATCAGCTTTACAATGAACAACCACAACATTTTCAATATCCTCTTTTAACCACGAATGAGCACTTTGACAGAAGGATCCAATAAGTTGGATTGGGGGGCAATTATGATCATCAAATGGGAAACTTGCAGCCTTGAAACATTCAGAGAAGATACAGCAAGCTGTTATATAATATAATGGTAAAAAAGAACTACAGCATTGAGAGGTTTACCCTACGAATCTATTTGACATTCATAACTGTTCTCTAATTCCCAACAGAAAGGTAAGACCAACAAATTTTCAACTACCTTCTTTCCTCACAAAACAAATCATTTAAGTGTATCACATCATTCAAACTTTTTTATCTACTTTCATCAGATCTTCAATGCATATGTGAGTTAAACTGACAAAGTTTAAAGTCTGTATCAATTATGCAGTACCCTCACTGTTATGTAAATTGAAAATGTCAACTATTGCATCTAGCAGCAACAAAAAAACCTCAGCTTAATTATAATCAACAGGTTATATATTTTTTGTAAACATGAGAACCAGAAGTTAAACTTGAAATAGTCTGTGAAATTTTTGCAATTATTTGACCATTAGGAAAGAATATGAGTACGTAAGGTGTTATGTTTCAGCAAATGGATATCAGAAAAGAAGACTCTGAACTTAATAACCTATCAAATCCTGACACTTTTTGTTAAGAATTATACAGAATTTGAGGTGAAATAATAAATTGCACCTTCCCCTCAAACCGCGATGCATCATATAACCTCTCTGAACAAAGATTGTACACTTTATAATGTCCCTGGAATATGAGAGAAATTATACTTTTATAATTAATCATTGGAATAAATATATAAACAAAGAAAAGGACTTCAATATGAGATAGAAAAAGTAAAACCATACTCTTGAGCCCTCTATTGTTCATGTACTATTTACAGGAATGAAGATATTTTCCTGTTGCAAAGAGTCAAATTCATCATTCAAATGAAAACCATTTATTACCTTGTGATTAGTTTCAAAAAATCTGATCACTTCTTCCATATGATTCCGGTAAAAACCCTGCATAAAATTTTGACTTTGCAACTTTTAGAATGATGCAACCAAACTTGATGTATTGAATTTTAAACATATACCAAGTAATTATCTTACCTCGACGTAACCGAAAAAGCCAGAACTTATATCTCCAGCCGGGAAACCCATAGCAATTATATTTTCAGTAATGTATGTCATATCTAAATCAAAACCTCCTTCCTGTAAATTTTGTGGTAGTAGATGTCAAACTGACCTTTGCAGAAAAGTTGCATATTACGGTATAAACAAGGTAATAATTAGTCATAGAAGTAACAGAACAAAAAAATTTGAGAACATGTGCATGCACACACCCTAGTGATGCATTTTCTAGAACACTTAAAATTTCTTACACACAACTATAGATAAGTATTAGCAAGATATTGAAAGTTGAAATAGGTATTACACAATGACTTCTAATATTCAACTCCTTTTGAAGCTTCCTCTCACACAGTATCTTTTATCACAGAAATTCAAGCAATGAGGTTAAGTCTATTTTTGATTTTGGTATCCGGTTGGTGGTCTCAGGTTATCACTAGAAACCCCAGCTTCACATTCCAAAAACCCAAATTCACATTCTACTGAAATTGAAAAGGAAACACATTACTTGAAGTTGTTGCTACACTCAGCATTATAATGTGCAGTACCTGGTATCTTCGTTTGTTCTGAGAGACGAGATGGCGAGCCTTAACCTGCACAGCCTTAACTGCAGACTGTGATCTGGTAAGTATGCCTTTCGTAAACGATCCAAAAGCCCCGGCAACCCCCTTTGCATTCTGAGCATTTTGAGTAGCATTATCTTGAGCAGATAAGGCAGCAGGTTGAGGAGACGGGTCACTAGTTTTCTCATCCATCACAAAACTCAATGGAAGGTTCTAACACTACTACAGCATATGCACACTGCAATCAAGGCAACTGTAAGCAAAAGGGTCTAAACAAAGAAGCTCAATCATTGAAACCCAGATGATAAAAAAGGGCAAATTCGAACAATTCATGCAGAAATCAGACGTGTTCAAGACAAGTATTCAAGCTTTGTTCTTGAACAAAACAATGCGCGTTTTACAACACAGATAAAAACACAAAGATCCATACAATGTGGGATTTGGATTTCAATAGGGCCGCATCAGCAATCAAATTGATAAATTGAAGAGATACCAAATTGCATTGCATATGTGAACGTAAATGGATAGAATGGGAAATGCGAGAGGAGTTACCTAGTGTGGGTTTGATCCCATTGAGCTGAGAAATATCAATATAGTGGTTGAGATCCTTGGCTCGCTTTTGATGATGTTGAAATGAAGGAGAGAGTGGATGGTGGTGTTACTGGTGCAGTGTGGCCAAAACGACCGACAAATATATGGATTGTTTGAACACCAAAGCTAAAAAAAGACTTCACATTTAGAAACTTGGAAGCCACCCGCTGTTCCCCAAGGTCGTTATACATACATGTCAAATTACGCTTTTGTTCATGTGCTTTTTGGGCCCCTTTCGATCAAGGACTAAAATATCCTCGATAACCTCGATATTTTCTCGAAATTTCTGTTTTTTTCAAATATTAATACTCATATCTTTCCGATATTTTATTTTTAGTCTATTTTTATCTAAATATACAATTTTTATATAAATTTTTAGTAAAATTTCCATCGATATTCGATATTTTCTCGAAATTTCCATCGAAATTTCTTTTTTTCAAACCATCGATATTTCCGTAATCGTCGATATTTAATACCTTGCTTTCGATGCATTTGGAAATTGGTGTTTGTTAGTATATAGTATAGACCGACCACAAGGCTCAAAATTTATCAAATTTCACCTTCATGTTAACATCAATTTTGTTTAGACATGATCGCAGAACTCATTCAGAGCCTTTAATGGTTAATAATGTATTTCTTATCAAATGGTTCTATATCCGTAGGACATTCAATAGAATTTGTGTTTGCTTTATTGTTTTTTCCTAAATGAAGAAATTGAATTTTGTAATATTAATCTAATTACTAAAAAAAATAAAAAAAATTAATCATTCTCACTAATTGGAAATATAGAAGAAGTAAACCAATGATCATTAATTCGCTGTAAAGGTGACAATACCTAAATTACTCTCGACTCTAAAATGATAGCTCACTCAGTTACTATAATCAGCTAAACACAGGAGTCCTATTAGGAAAAGTGAGTAAAGTTCGGTGAGCCAGGCAGACCCGACCCAAGAAGCCGCCATCCAGATCCAAATATCCAACCGGAAATAGATCCGGTCCAAACCGGATCAAATATCCCCTCGCAATAGAAAGAACCCGCCAACCCAACAGAGTAGAGACGACCCCGTAAACTCAGGTCTCCTCTCCGATCGAAAACTCAAATCAATCCCCAAAATTAAAATTAAAAATCCCATTTCACACCAACGCTCTCTCTCAAGTCTCAACTCTCAACCGACGCGCCTCAATCTCCGGAAACCCCAAAAGCGGGCCCCACACAAATGGACACCGGAGCGGCGGGCGCGAGTCTCGCCGCGGCCACCGCCACCGCGTCGGAGCCATCGTCGTCTCACGAATCACCGACGCCGCTGGACGCCGTGCAGGCCTGGACCTTCGGCGTGTCGCGGCGGTACCAGCACCTCCTGGACAAGTCGACGCCGCACGTGCTCCACCGCTGGCTCGGCACGCTCGCGGTGGCCTTGGTCTACGTCCTCCGCGTCTACCTGGTCCAGGGATTCTACGTCGTGTCGTACGGCCTTGGGATCTACCTCCTCAACTTGCTCATCGGCTTTCTCTCTCCTCAGGTCGACCCGGAGATCCACGACCTCTCCGATGGGCCCACCCTCCCAACTCGCGGATCCGACGAGTTCCGCCCCTTCGTCCGCCGCCTCCCCGAGTTTAAATTCTGGTAAACTTTTGACCTAATTTTTACACTCTAATTTGAGTAAACGTTTTCGAATTTTTCGAAATTAAGTTGGAGGTTAAAATTAGGGTTTAATTGAGGAATGCATTGAATTTCTGGATTGTTAATTGTGGTTAGGTACTCGATTACAAAGGCGTTTTGCATTGCTTTCGTGATGACATTTTTCGATGCGTTTGATGTGCCGGTGTTCTGGCCGATTCTGCTGTTTTACTGGCTGGTGCTGTTTGTTCTCACAATGAGGAGGCAGATCATACACATGATCAAGTACAAATATGTTCCCTTTTCGATTGGGAAGCAGGTATGCTCTGTCGTTGTGTTGCGAAATAAGGCTTGCATTGTTATGTGTCAATTTTATGCTAATGTTTGGAGCTGGGGTGTTTGTTTTTTTTCTCGCAGCGGTATGATGGAAAGAAAGCTTCTGCGTCGGAATCCACAAGCCTCCTACCTAGGGATTAGAAATGCTGTTGAGGTACATTTTGACTCGAACACACTTTAATTCAAGTCGCAAGTGAAATGTGTACTGATATGTTGAACAGGGCTAGAGGTCTGTTGGAAGATGTGGTGCGAAGAATCTAATTCAGGTAGCTTGGGTGATTGGTTAGTGTATGCTTTTGGAATCTCTTGCTTATGGCCCTGTAATATTTTGGTACTGGGAGATGAAGTGGTTACTTTTTTTTTTTTTTGCTTTCTTTTAGTGTTAAAAGATCCATTTGTATAGAAGGGACATGCTCTCTACTTTCCCATCTCAAATAATCAATTGAAAGACATGTACTTTTTAGAGTTTTGAAGTGAGAATACTAGCCATTCAAAGCAATTGGGTTATGTCATATTTTCTTGTATTTTTTTCAGTTAGTAGAAACTGGGATTAATGCAACCACACTCATTTTCTTGAATTGAGGCTGAAAGTTGTTTGGATTATACTTGTCTCGTCTTGATTCTTCTGAATGTCTGTTAGCCTTATTCTTGTTGCAGTAAGGATTCACCTGTGTCATATAGGTTTATAGATCTTAAAATCGCTAGTTATTGACAGCTTAAACAGAAATGGTTCAGCTGATAGGATTATGCCATGGAACTTGCAACAGACTTTGTGTTTTGGAACTGGAGATGAAGTTACAATCTTAGATAGAAAGTGTGTTGATACCAGCATTGATGCTTAGATCGCATTTCTTTGCTGATGGCTTATTGCCTTTATGGGACACTGTTGTGTGGATGATGCAGCGTGCATTGAGGTTAATTTTAAATTCTGAACTAGGAAGAAATCTAATGCTTTAGTTATAGTGGCAAGACCACGACTCGATTCAAAACACTCTGCAATCAATACTGAAATAGGGAAGGTGTCCATGCCGGAAAAAACATGCATGCTAGACTTAGGTAGGCGGCCTATAGTAGCTATAGACTCCATAGAAGGTTTGAGTGAAAGTCAGAAACAGCAACACAACAGCAGCAAGGAAGGATAGGATGGCCCAGGGATTACTGAAGTAGTTGTGCTTTAAACTTGCACGCCAAGAATTCCACCGGTGGTTGTAGTAACGGTTTACATCAGCCGAAAGCCTAGAAAGATAACTATCATTGACGTCGAAGACCACCTCTTGGCAGAGACGATTGAATAGATCAGCAACCTCAGCGTCACTGCCAAGCCAGTGCTCAATTATGCCACAATAATGTAGATACCCGACATCAGCAGGAGAGTTGATCAAGTTGTCCATGAAGATGACATAGGAGGTAATGTCATTGCTGCAATCAATATGACACTGCTCAAATGCAATAAGGTTCAAGAATAGAGATTTAGTACCATCATGGATCAAGAGCCTTGGAATACTCAGAATCCCATTTTCGAATTTCACATCCCAGAACCTATCAGTCTTCCTCTTCTTGAACTTGATCCCGGCCTCCCTAAGCTCTGTAACACAATGAATCAACTGCTGCCTCCGTTTATCTGCAACCCTATTCGCATTTGACCATCTCTTGATCCAAACTCTTGGCACAGGCTTAGGTCCCGATCGCAAAAGACTACGTCGGAAAACATCAAGGCAGTGAAGAGCACCTTGATCAGACAATGGATCAAAAGTTGTTGCATATCCAAGTGACGACTCCAACCTGTTCCGATCACTCTTTGTTAATGGCTCATCTGTTGGCATCAATGGATCGAAAAACCTCAATGCTAGCCTGGATACAAATCCTTTAAGCTCAGGATCCCCCAACTGCAGACCCAATAGCCGATCAAGAATAAAAAGTGGAAGCTGATTCTCAAGCATTATCATGTCCCTTTGAATCGAATGCATCAAGCCACGCATTGCAAAAATGGGGTCATTTCGAGGATAACCAAGTTGCTTAAACCCCTCAGCTGCGCCCCTGAATAGCTCAAGCACAAAGCAACCATCAAGCACCATCATTTCAACAAACTCATTGCTACTGAGGCTCATTGCAACCGGCCCTTCATAGCAAGACCGTGCCTTTTCTTCAACTTCTTTCATAGAATCAAGATAGAGCTTTATGTCCTGGTTAGTCCTCTTGAGCATTTGATGTAGCGAACGCCATTTGTGGCTGTCCATTTGGCGAAGGCGCCTCCTTCCATGGTGGTAAGGCCCCAATGACACAATCTGAGGGACATAAGCTTTGTCATCACCTTCTCTAAGGTAATGCGGGATTCTGTAGATACAGAGCTTTGACCACACATTTGCTGCATCGTCTTGCGAAGCTTGCTCTAGCTTATCTTTGATGGTGAGAACCCACTCGGACTCTGGCGATTTCGGCCCTTCTTCATATTTCACATCACCACCATTATCGATCACAACTTGGAGTGACTCTGATCGTTGCTGCCCTTGTTTCTGCAGATTCTGATCAGGAGAATGGTTCGGATTGGCTACGCCAGATTCAACTGTTTCTCGGAGCTTGACTGTGATCAGGTACCAGCTCAGGAGCTCCTTGTTGAAAACAGCAACCATTTTTGTGGAAGAATGCTATTCTGGGATTGGCTTAGCTTGACCCCTAAGCAATTATAAGGACAACTAGCAAAGGGGCCAACTATGGAGAGTAGAAGGGTATGAAAATGATGGGGATGTTGCTTAACATTATGATACAAATTGGGTTTTGATAAGTTTCCAATTTGATTAAAAAACATATGGACCCTTTTGATGAATTTTAGATATAATGTTATATTCTTACTCCAAAGGTTTATTCTTGTGTCTTTCAACTCTTAAGGGAATGCTCTTCTTTGAATTGAAACTCTTTGGGGCTTTGCTTTGCAACCATTTAAAAACTAACATTAGATCTGGTTCAAAAAGGCTTAAAGACTCAGAGGAGTGGATGTAAGTAAGCTTTGGAAAGGTAATGTCTCACAAAGTTGGGGAAGATAAGGTAAATTTACCATTTGAATCAGACTACCAATAAAGGAGGAAAATGGGATTCTGGTTTCTTTTTCCTTTTGGTCCAAGGATTCTAGCTACTCTATATAAAAATGATGTGTTCTTGGACAACTTCATTATATAAATTTTGGGTCTTGCACGTTGTGCCAATTGAGGTGGAGAAGAGGAATGTATAATTAATTGTTGTATAGTTGAAGCTGGGAAAGAGATGATCATTGGCTCGTTGCACACATGGACAGAACATCAATTGACCTACTTGGCTGTTTAATGATGTGCTCTTTGTTTACAACAATTCTTGATTATCCCTAAACAAGTTTCAATCATGAGTGCAACTAATTGGGTAAATTACACAAACATAAAACATTTTGGTATAATTCAAAGGTATGGACATCAAATGGTGGAAGGAATAATGGTAAAGGCCAATTAACCTCAAGATATCGCATCTACTTCAAAACTAGTATTTCTTTCAAGTAAATGAGGTTTTTGGTTATTATATTGCCAAACATGAGTGTCTTCGGCGAGGTGAGCTCGCCGGCTGGACTCATGGGGATTGCCGGAGAGGGAGTGTGGCGCTATCTTTCAATTTTGTTCTAAGGTTTTGTTTTTGGTTAGGTGTTTTGCTAGGCTTTTTTGGTCACTAGCATGTCCCTTTTTTTTTTTTTTTTTTTTTGAAAAGAGCATAGGTAGCCCTAAATGGGTACCTCAATAATATTATTTGAAAGATAGTCAAACGTATGGGGCCGGGGGGGAGGGGGCCGGGGGGCGGGGGTGAAGACTTTACACCTAAACCCCTATCAAGTATCAACATTACAACCATCCTCAAGGAGAGCATCCCGAATAATAACAGATGTCTCCTCAATCCATAACTCATATAAACCACTCCAACTAGCAAGATGCGCTAACTTATGAGCATGTCCCTTCTTTTTTGCGCTAGGGTTGGGTCACATTGAGATGTGATAGATTTGGTGTCATTTATGGGGACGAATATGTTTAATTTGGGTATCACCTTCAGGTCAATGTGCTGGCACATTCTTGATACGTACCCATAACTAGTTTAGGCTTTAGAGAGGAGAGTGAGGAGATTACGTCCACCACTGATAACACCGGTTAATTTTGATTATTTTCAATAAAGGTTTTATAGGTTTATTATTCTTCAAAGTTAGGGATAACATGACTCTTTAAACACGTGATAGACAACTGAGACCAAGGTAGCGCACCTAGTTTTAAGATAAGATCTATGAGGAAAACGTGAATTCTATTAAAACAGACAAAAAAATTTATGTTATCCATTGAAATCGTTCAAAACCAACTTTGAGGAAAACGTGAATTTTATTAAAACGGACAAAAAAGTTTTTGGAACCCATTAATATCGTTCAAAAACCGGTATATACCATATACGAACAAAAATAGAAAATAACCGCTTCATTTTCGAACCCTCCTAGTTCCACCTATAAATATACTACTTGGTGTGTGCACAAATATGCTGCTTGGGGTGATTAGCTATTTGATATCATAGAGAATTTTAAGAGAAATGCAGGCATTCAATGGTCAAGAGCGGAAGAGGAAGAGGAAGGGGAATATGGCATTATAAATTTACAAACGAATCTATGATTTACCAAAGGTATAATATACACATCTATGATATTCTGATATTTATATTTCTTGATTCAATGATAACTTTTTATATTTCTCTAATTCATGGAATAATTTAATTTTTAAGAAAAAATCTCAATCGCAATTTGAATCGGTTTTTTAGGAAAGAAATTATGGACTACTTGCTAAATGCTAACTGATTCAATCTTCGCTTCACTATAAAAAAATCATCAAAGAAAATTAAAGCGTCAGCAAAGATGAACTTCATGCACACTTCACCACACCACAAATTGATGAGACAGTGCAAATGTAAACCAAGTTTTCAATACCAAATTGATGGGATTTTATTTTTCTTCAGCCCAATTTTTATTTTTTGCTATGTCTGGCTGTTTTAACCAAACTTATCGTAACTTGATTTATTTTTAATTTGGTATAAATAAATCATATTTTTACCAAAAGTGGAACTCTAGAAGTAGCAAGTCAATGAAGTCATGTGTCCCTTTTATTAATCACCTTGCAGCATTGCAGTTGCAGACAAACAAACACTCTCCATAAACGTGAAGAGAAGAAAGAAAACGTGAAGAGTTGAACGAAACGTAAACTGGGCCGTGATGAGAAACGAGAGCAGACAACAGAAAACGTGAGCAGGTGAAAGAAAATGTGAACAAGACCAGTGAAGCTGGAAAGAAACGTGAAGAATGGAGCCTATAAATATGATCCCTCCCTTGCTTTCTGTCTCACACCACCCTGAATTCCATCACTACTATTAGAAAATCGATACAAGAGTGATAAGCTTTGGTTTCTTTTATAAAAATGGCCAAAGTTTCTGAGCCAAGCCAAAAGAAGAAGAAGAAGAAATTTCTGTCGATGAAGGGTGTTAGGGTTCTATTTTAATCGAATCAATGATTTACCAGATTGATCCAGAGGTATATAATCATATGTCGGTTACCATTCACTCATCCCATGTTTATTTTTGTGTATTTTCTAATAATGCTTTCGATTAGTCTGGTCCTAGCTAGGGTTGATGTTAGTGTACATGTCGACTGAAAATTATTGACGTATTTCTCAGGTCGGCTGACAGGTTTGATCCAAGAGAGCTGGACTCCAAGTTCATTGGTTGCATTCAATGGAAAACGTAAGTTCATATTTTTGATTTGTTTGTCAGACATGCTTAGGCATATACACAAGTCTGGTACATGCTTCATTTATCTATGAACTATTTCCTTTCCTTTTCCTGGTATATCTACTTTGTGTGTTGCAGTTGGTGGATTTGGGGTTGCAGACTAGCTCAAGCTTGGAGGAAAGAGGCTGGAGGCAGCAGATGAATCTATAGGGTGGGGATTAATTTCTGAACCTCTCATTGAGTTTCTGAGATCCATTTACTGGTAAAGAAACAATCAATAGAGGTTTTGATCATCTCCATCAGATAAATTTATCTAGAGCTTCTAGATATTTCTGCAAATCTAGATCATCAGCATCCCCATCTTGGATCATGATCCAAATGCAGGTGGAAACAGTTGCCCACAAGACTACAGGCCCTGGATCCAGAGACGCTCCAGACTGTTGAATTGATGATGTTTGATCAGAGACAGAAGCAGATGGGGCGTCCCAATAGTGATAGATTTTCTTTTTCCAACATCATTGTATTTTATTTTTTTTTATCAAAATCGTATTGTAGTTCAACCAACTTCAATTTCAATAGTCTAGCTTTTTCAACTATGGACAAGTGTTTCACTTATTTCAAGCGATTTTCTCAGAAAATGCATGCATCCGTTTTCAAATAACTAGCTTGCAAACATCGACATTGAAGTTGGTTGAACTACAAGGTTTTGAGTGAAGTACTTGAAAGCAGAGTACTGGAACAATTATTTTTGAAGGCTTATCAAGTTGTCATGAATTTTAGATTGGAGCAAGTTGTACAAATATCAGTATATTTATATGAAACAATTCTCTTTATCAGGGACACGTTGTTCTCCTACTCGTATGTGCTTGGAAGATTACTGTTGGTTGCATAACTGAACAAGTGCTTCATGGATCCCAGAGTCCACTACTTCTTCATAATTTGGTTGTTTCATTCTCTCTTTGTAATCCCAAATCGCATCTGCCTATATATCGATTGGAGGTTTTCAAGTTGTTTTCGAATGATATTTTGAACTCTTGGAGATCCTTGTCCTTTCACTTGCAGTCAGAAGATACTTATGCATAATAAAACTCTGTTTTATTATACTCTGAGTGAGCGTTTTGTTCAGGAATTACATATAGCTTATTGACTTCGTAGGAATCAGTCACAATGGTGACCATGAGATTTCAGCAAAGCCCATCAAAATGGCAATATATTGTCCTGATGTTTAATTTGCAGTGTACAAATCAGATCAAAGCAATTTTGATGTTGATGTTAATCAGAACATTTTATCATCAATAAGCTTTGTTTTAGCCGTCGCTTTCCTTCTTCAACACAGTTGGTCATATAATCAAGTGATTAATCTTAAAATTGAACTTTACAGAGCTAACAGTAAAAACAACATAAGTGACTTACAAAAGGAAATGCCTGGTTGATTTGATTGATTCAAACTAAACTTTCAATCGAAATATGCATTGAAATTGAATTGCACCAGATTCAATTTTTCAGGTGGTGCAGTTTCATGGTATTTAAATCTATTTACAAACAATGGTGTGTCCCAATAAATCACAACAGCCTAGTCCCCTCTTTCTGCTTTTCACATGCTGGTGACCATCTTGATCAGGTTTTCTGCACTATCCTTGGTTGGGTAAGAAGCCTCCATGGCAATACCACACTTGCCGGTATATGTGCTCTTCACATTGCGCTCCATCTTGAAGTATCCACCCTCACCCCAGTTGGTTCCCCATGAGTTCCTTACCAGCCAGTAGTCAACACCATTCTCTGTGCCATAACCAACAGCAACCACACCATGATCCAGGGCAGATCCACATTCACCGGTAAACACACACTACAAAATACCAACCAAAACAGAATCAATACCACCATTTATAGCCTTAACCGTCAGAGAGTTTGTGCACAATGTAAGTATCTTGGGATGAGTAAATGAAATACCAATGAGTTCAATGTGGTTTAGTACTGACTAGCTAAAGGAGAAGAGATTACTTACCGAGTCATAGAGCTGAAGAGCAATGCCACCAGCTTCAATTGCTACACTTACGGGTTGATGTGCAACAGCTTTCTTCAAAGCCTCCTCATTGAAAGCTGGAACATCTTCGTACCCATCAATGGTAACAATCTTGTTGTTCACCTGTAATATTGAGTCAATAATGTCAGACAAAGTACTCCACAAAACAGTGATTGCATATCAATCGTATTCCAAAATCAATGTACTGACCAAAGAAGCGTCACACTGTTGGTTGACTGCTCTGTAAGGGTAGTCTGTTTCAGTGTCCATGCCACCGTTTTTGATTATGAACTCAAAGGCGTAGTCCATAAGGCCTCCATTGCAGCCGGCATTGTATTTCCTGTCACAGTCAACAAGCTCTTGCTCTGATAGAGAGACTAGCTCTTCTGTGGCTATCTTGTTAATGCCTTCTACTGCAGCCACAGTTGAAAATGCCCAGCAACTTCCTGTCAACACAAGAAACATGCAACACAGTTAGATATAGATTCTTGTGAGCCAAGTTGGGCTGCATATACACAGTGAGCCTAGTTTATAGGTCCACTAGGGCCCATGTCCAAATTTAACAGATAAAAGTTGACTTTTTATTGTCCTGATGGTGAAGGATGAAATCAAGAAGCCAAAATAATTACAATTTTTAAGAAAAAAAAACAAATTGAGTATTCTATTTTAACTTGAGCAGTAGGAAAAGCCAAAAGGAAGCCACAACCTCCAACTGAAAGTCCAAACTACTTTTATTTCTGGCTGAAAGTCCAAACTACTAGCAGGAAGCACCTGTAGCCTTATCTAACAGTCTATTACTCTATTATTTGATCAAGTTCTTTTCTTTACCATGAAGCAAGTCACAAAATTAACCAAAGGAAGCTTCCACCATTCAAGGCATATTCCCTTTTTCTTAGGGGAGTACACATGGAGAAGATAAAGCTACACAATCTTACATCAAACTCATGACTCCTAATCCAAAATCCTTAAAATTATTAATCTTTAACAGTGGATTATATGAAATAGATCTCTCTTAATTTTGCCACTAACCGAATCACCCTTTATGTTAGAATTTACTAGTAGTAACTACAACAAATATGCTAAAGAATGTAAATTTAACATCAAAATTGAAACATTATATTAAGGTAATATTAGTCAATCCTGTAGGGGTAGTTTAGAGTTAACCAAACCTACTCTTCAACAAAAATATCTACTCTTCAACAAAATATCTACCATGGGTGACCAGCTCTGGACCAAACATAACTCCTTGATCGACTAAATAACCTTAAAAAATTTATTTACTCAAAAAAGCTAAGTTTAAAGTAAAAATATCTCACCGCAGCTGCCTTGGTTTTTGATCGGATTAACAGCCCCCAAAGCTCTCCAGTCGACGGATTCCGGCAACTTGTCGTCGGGGCGCACAACGTACCTGAGGCTAGGGTTCTTGGCCTTCATGACCCTTCTCTTGGGGTCGGGACGTGTGCCGAGAAACCTAGCACGGTACTCCTGGTTGGTCAAGTCGGCAAAGGCGTTCATGCCAACCTTGTACGACCTGTTCTCAGAGTTGTGTTCGTCGACGAACTTGAGGTTGTCCTTGAAGATCTGGAACCTGGCCTCCTCCTCTCCGATGCCGTTGTAGACCTTCTGGTGCTTGACGAGCCAGTGCTGGTAGAGCTCGCGGACCTCGGCGTCGGTGCGGAGGGTGGAGGCGTGGGAGAGAGTGAAGGAGAGGAAGAGGAGGGTGAGGAGGGTCATGGTGGTCGACGAAGACATGGTTGAGTTGATCGAGGAGAATAAGGTGAGGAAGAGAAGAGAAGAGAAGAGGAGAGGTTTGTTGTGTTGGGTTTTCTCTTTTCTCCGAAGAGATGGTGTGTGTGTGTAAAGTGGGAGACGTATTGGGTTTATAAAGGAAAAGGTGGGGGTGGACGGGCGGTTTTAATATTGGAGAATATTTTGGGGTTTTTATTTTTTGAGAAGGAAAAGGAAATTGGTTTGTGAAGGGAGAAAAAAAAAAAAAAAAAATGTATATACAAGTGGTCATCAATGGTAGAGGTGATAGAGAAATTGTTTTTAGAAATAAAGAAAGGATTGGGAATTCCAAGTTCAATCTACATTCAATGAAATCGTCAATGGATATTGTGTGCAAGTATGATCTAGTAGCAAAATATGGTGATAGTTTTCAATCTCTTTTAACTTGTGTGTATTCCGAATGGAAAATAGACACATGATTTTTATCACAATGAGTAATGTATTTTCGTGCTACATAAACTCAAAAGTGGATTGTAGACATGGTCATCAATAGGTAGGATTGTGTACATGCTCTAAAATTTGCTAGTGAAAACTGATAATTGTAGAATTATTTTAATTGTTTTTTTGTATTTTGAATGTAAACCATGTTTGTGAGCAAATGTTTTTTTGTGCTACATATATACTCATAACTGGCTTTGGCCTTTGTATATAATTGAGAGACATAAGCTTAGCTCCTAAGTTATGAGTTTTATTGAGAAATTAAGCTTACACTCATATTTCTAGCAATCTTATTAAACATTCTTTGACTTCTTGGCACTAATCAATTACCAATGACATTGTCACGCAACACCAAACTACACATCGGCTTTACGTGTAATGTTAAGACTAGTTCAATCTTTATACTATACCTAATTGGAGATCGAAGTAGGTGAATGTGAAATTTATGTTTCTGTTACTTGGCACAAGTCATGAAGTAGCTGAAGTTCGTTCGTTACATGACATATGAAAACTATTAACCAATCACTACTAGAGTAGCATATAAAACCAACAGCACACTAGCTAGGAGAGTGACACCGGCCACCATATGATCGGAGTAGCCACCCATAGTTTTGCTGGGCAGAATTGGCAGTTATATCGGGTTTTGCGAGACAACATAATTGCCACTTGAAGATTATGAACAGAGATCGACTCACGCCGATGAGATCAGGGCAACAGGCACAGTTGCAATGCTTGCGTTCAAAATCATAAGGTAAGGCTTTGATCATGGGAGCAAAAACTGCAACACAGCATGTGAGTTGCAGAGACTGGTTGGTGAAGAAAAATACAAGAGCCAACCGGAATCGTCTAGGGTTTTGGCAGAGGGATAATTACTAGTTTAAAGCTCTGCAGGAGTGGGGGAGAGAGAACCCCAAGTTGCAAGCAATAACATTGGGGCTTGGAACTTGGAACTTGCCCAAGTTGAGGGAAGGAAGCAGAAGATCTTTGTCCGGCACCAAATGGCTCTCTGCCACGTTTGGAGAGTTCACTGGTTTTCTTTGCGGCGTGGTTTGCCTGCTTCTCCGATCTACCGGTCAAACGAACCTGGAACTGTGTGCGGGGTGGTTAAATCCATGGATAAAAGGCAGAAGATAAAGGCTGCAATTACGTTGCATAGACCACGAGTCTGTGATTTCATCTTCTTTTTTTTCTTTTCTTTATGAGATCATCTTCTTCTTGTTTTCCTGAGAAAGGGGAGGCAAGTGAGACTGGAATGGTAGGTATGTTCGTTCCTCCAATTTTATTATAGATTGAAGTAACGAACATGACATTTACGAGCAGAAAAATTTGACCTCGAAATAATCTGACTGGAAAACAAGGTAGGTTCAAATACCAATTGCATCATATACACCGCGAGTCTAGGATTGAATCATCTTTTGTTATTTCTTTATGAAATCATCGTCTTCTTGTTTACCTTAGACTAGTCTTAGAGAAAGGGAAAGCAATGAGACTGGGAAAATAGGTATGTTCATTCTCTGGTTTTACCATATGATGGAAGTGATGAAGAAAGCATGGGCAAGTTCGATTCTCGTATAAGCAGAAATAATTGACCTAAGGAATTAATGTGACTGGAAATGTGGGTAGGTTCAAACACCAATTGCATTGAGACTACATAGTTGAATGTGTGAGAAAAATGGACTCCATAATGGCATAATTGGATGGAAAGAGAAAAATGGATTCCAAAATAACACACTCTTTGTTTAGAACCGAAAATATTTTCACACTTTTACAATGCTTACAAATTAAAGCATGGTTATAGCAATGTATTTTGAATTAATAAAGGAATCACAATAATGTACGTAGTTGCTAGTTGCCACTAACATATCTATTTTATTGTATGTTGGTATATATTACACACATTATTCATTAGAAATATATAGGGTATTTTAAGATATTTGAGAAAACTAAATTTGATTTAGAATTATCATAGTATAATTATGATATAACTTTAAGTAATTTAAAATTCACACCTGAAAATGTAGAAGTAGTAGTTATCATTCTTAATTTTATTCTAATAGTTTGCTAATAGTATACAAGAGTATTAGTTCAGATTTTATAATAATAGAGACATGTGACGATATTTGATTCAATTGTCCGGTATTTGTTTTTGTGTAGTATGAAAGTTACATGGGCAATTTCATTTTGTTTTAAATTTTTCATTACTATTTTAATGAAGCATAATTTTTTTTTTTACAAATTATAAAAGAAAGAAACTTAGAGGAGAAGATAATGAGATGATATTCATAGAGATTCGCACATGGAAACAATCCAACGAAAAAGGAAGAAGCATGTAGAGAAAAGAAAAGCAATGGAGCGAGGCTGCTTTGCCCAGAAGCCACACACTGTTTGTTTCTTTTATCTCCTATGGGGATATCCAATAGCATTGGTTCTTGGCCAAAAAAACCGAATATAGAGATGATTGATGGGTCAATTTCATCTCGTCGTGTTTGGTTTTTGGTTTCCCTCAAGAGTTGGAATTAGTTGGCCATACTATCCAACTAACAGTCGTCTCTGCTATCTATCTAACTTTGTTGCCACTCCATAACCAATCAACACTCTTCTCCATACACAATGCCAACCTCACCGCAATCCTTTCCATCATCTTCTTCAGTTGTCTCTGAAATCTTTTTTGCTGCAAATTACAGCAAACCCATAAATCCCCGTGACCCTTCATCAATGTCCTCTAGATACAGTAGACTGATAAAACCACTCCCAAAATCTTGAACTGCTCCTTTTTTATATGTATTCACTGATTTGCACACAGAAACTGCTCAAGTACCCACACTGAGGGAAGTAGTTTTCTTGTGCAGAGCGATAATATCTGCATATAAAATACTCGGAAAATATTCGAATTTCGAAGAATGAACAAAAGTTATAAGTAAAATAAAATAAATAAAATTGTCAAGTGTTTTCCTAACATATTTCGTTGGAAATAAGATTGGGATTTAGATTTAGATACCCATTATATGCCTTGGAGTGTAAGGAATAGGATTTGGCCTTATTTCTTTTCTGTTTAGGGTTTATTTGTTTTCCTAGGAGTACATGGATTACAGTCCTATATCAGGAAGTTCGCATTTAAAGATCAATCAACCCGAAAAAAATAAAAAATAAAAAAATAAAAATCAGAGAATTTATTTTGTTTCATGACGAAGAAACAGCCCTAGATCGCAGCCATGTAAGGAGGAAACGCAAAGCCATTGAAGCAACCCAAGGCAGCGAAGAAGGAATACGACGAGGATGATTTGGCCAAGCTTCAGAAGAAGAAAGACGAGGAGAAGGCACTGAAGGAGCTCAAAGCCAAGGCCCAACAGAAGGGCACTTTTGGAGGTGCTGGCCTCAAGAAGAGTGGGAAGAAATAGACAGGGTTTTCAAACTCACCATATCTTTCAGGTTTGCAAGTATTAGTGTACTTGTTCTTTTAGATTTTCTTGACCCTTTTGTCTCGATTGATTAGCATTCTTAATCTTTCTGTGCAAAGCATATGCATTTTCTTTTCTGTTATTTTCTTAAAATAGTTGATCCTTGTATTCCTACAAGTACAAAACCAGTAGAAGAATCCAGCAGCCAGTGTTTGAATGAATGAAAATTTTATTACATTTGGTATCGTTTACTAGCAAATCCAACACCTGAACACATCTCTATAATTCCTATTTAGATACGTATAAAATTTCGAAGCATAATGGATACAACTTCCTAAAAGCCAGTAGATGTCGAAGTATTTTGCACGAGGCCGGAATATCAAGCACCCAGAAGAAAGAAACAAAAAAATTGTGAAACTAAGGTGAGAATCAAACTTAATTGCACATAACTGGCCTCCTAATACAGGTGCCTTACCATATGTACCGGGTTGTGACCATTTGCTTCTCTGCCTCTTGAACCAAGTTTTCTTGATGCTGGAGACCGAAGTCTCAAATTCACACAGCAGTATATATTGTGAGAGAGGATAGCAAAGTGTTTTAGATTTGTTCAGTTTCCCTTGCAGAAGCTTGCATGTCTGTTGTTTTTGTCTCATGCTTTCTCTTGCTTCGAGAGCTTCTCTTTGATCTGGGTGCTCGAATTTTTGTTGTGCGCTTAACTGTATGCTCTTCAACTCCATTAATCTCTACTTTTCCATTAGATGGGAGTTCTGGAGGAGCATCTGGCCATGGGGTACGTTTTGATGGTACTGTGATTTCCAGAGGAGGATCGATTGTCCATCTGTACACATTAAAAAAGGAAAATCAAATCAGCTCAAGTGAAGTGCAGGGAAACTCTATCACAATAAGTATCCAATATTCGCAATTCTAGAAAAAGGATACTTCACTACTGACTATCCAATCATCAAAGTTCAACAGACACCACCAACACAAAAACGCCAAGTCTGAAGTAAAGAATGAAAAAAGAAAAATGTTCAAGGGAAGCATAAAGAAACACAAAATTCAAACTCTGGGTGGGCCTATAGAAGACATGAGAATAATTGTGAAGATATCCCAATACATATCTGAATAATTCTTGAATAAACTACATGATATTTATTTTAAGGTGAGACCAAAGATATTGAAACTTCATTAAGGTACAGGGACATCAAACAGACACCTATGAAAATCTACCACTTAATTATATCCTTATTACAACCATCAGGAATGGAACTCCACCGCCAGAGTCCCCACCTGTGAGCTCAAGAGACAGATATCAGCATGTACAAGGTTGTGGCAGCAAAATTGTCCTACGCTATACATCACTTCGAAAAATTACGCAATTGAGATACAAGACACTAAGACAACAATTGCATTATACTCTACAATTTAACATCAAACTTCAGTGTCATGTTTAGCACAGCCATCCGACAACTACCATTGGCAATTGACAAAACCAAGATTTTCTCAAATCCCACATATGACGTTGCGGCTCATTTTGGAAGGAAAAAAAAACAGAATTGTGCATGCAAATAAAGTCAAATTAGAAGTAATCAGAATAAGCCATTTGTACTTAAATGAATGAGAATTCGATAATTCCCAATTTTGATGTTCACTAACACTTGAGAATCAAATCCTAATCTAGCCTACTCCTTAAACTGCCTTAGAATTATTAATATTTTGTCAACTAATCAAATACTAGCCAGACATTATTTCATCTTAAGCCACTTAAAATCATATACTTGCATCATGAGCAGCGAATGAAATCGTGCACTCAAATATAAGACAGTGCAACTCCAATTCATGGGCATAATACACCAAGTACAAACAAGAATGGGTAATCTCACTTCACTATATAATACGTTGGACCCAAATTCCCGATCACTTGATATCTAAATTTTGTATTGATTTCTAGATGCAATCACTAATGAGTATGGGTGAAAGCTATGCGATCTAAGTTGAATCTAGCTCTGACATGTAAAGCCTGTACAATTACAAGACCAAATGTAGCCAGTTCTCAGCATAGCTGGCAAACATATAGCAAAAAAGCTCAATTTTAAAGTCAACATTAGTAAATTGGACCAGAAAAGTTTCGACATTTATAGACGGTTGAGAGGGGAGGGTAAGCAAAAAATTGAGGCTATAGAAGCTCCAGAGAACCATCGCACCAATATAAATGATATATGTTACGCATATCAGGCTGATAGCACTAACGTACTGGGAGTTGGGAAGGAATAATTCCCAAACTCTAGGCACCAGACTTGAATGTTGGATACGAGAAGTCATTTAAAGGATAATTCGACTAATGTACTTAAAGACCTTCTAATATCATGAGCCACCTAAAATTTAGACCAAGTGTTGACCAGTAAAGTATATCTGTCCAAAACAAAACATCACACCATTAAAACTAAATAGTGGAACATCTATCTCTCAGTCACAAGTATGTAACACGCATCAAGCATGGTTAATTGCCACACCTAGGATGCTGGCCATCAACAGGTGAATAAATCATACAATTTAGGAAGACATTTAACCAAAGGTCCCAAGTCTGGTTGATATTTTACCCTAGGCACAAGGACAAGACCCTGCTAACATCTGGGTTGATATTTTTAACATGCAAATGCTATTGACGAGATCACACAACTTGCACATTCAAATCCATAATATTGTAGTGTCAAAATGAACTACTAATATGTTACAGTCAATATGATCAAATTTAACAAAATGTGCAAAGATGAAAGACTAACCTGGAAGGAAATTTACTATCATAACGACCTTCCACGCGTAGCCACCATAACAAAACTTGGCGCCCACAACTTCCAAGTGGCTCAACCATAGATGAGTCCTTTAACAAGAATAGAGGACTCTCTATAATCTCATCAGGCCCATCTAAAGTATCAACATCATCCACCCACTGTGGTTTATCTTCAGCTTCACCCCAAAGCAACCGGGAGTTCAACACAAACCCAGCCCACTCCAGCTTCCGAGGTAGCACAGGCGCTCTGTCATCAATGTAATTTGCACTGTTTCCCACATACGGCAACGAATTAAAGGTGTGCCAACCAACCAACTTATCGGATGAGTTACAAGCAGGACCTTGAATAGGCATTGTCGGGTTCACGCCCTCCTCCTTGTTCTGAGACTCAGACAATCCAAATGCATTATCTGAATGAGCCAGTATTCCCACAGAAACAGCACCAAACCATTTCACATTCTGTATCTCGTCAAAAAGCTCCATGCTGTGCATATTACTATCGTCCGCAAACATCACAATCCCGTCCAACTTATGTTCTCTCACAACTCTGCTCCATCACACAATCACAAACTCAATTGCATATTCATCAATTTTCACAACTAATTAGACTACCTACATTTCTACTTCCTAACCTCAATGTTCCGATAACAATCGAACAGAAATATATAACTGAATCAAGCATATGAACCGAAAGCACTAGAATCTATACCTCAAAGCCTGAAGCCGCATCCGAGCCTCTAATCGATGGCGGCCATCCCAAGTATTAGGCATCCTCTGATCAAAGCCAATGTGCATAATGTTAAGCCCCGACTTCGATATAATAGAAGCCGTCTCATTACTCACCCCGCCGGCCTCCACCACGATCCAAACGACGTCGTAAGGCACGAGCATAAGCGAGTGCATAACACCTGTCAAATGTAGCGCCTGAAACGTCCTTACATACGTCGGCGTGACGGCAATGACCTTCCTCGGGTTGTTGACTCCGAACTGCCGCCTTTGCTCCTTCTGCACCGTCTCGATTATCCGGTGCGCCTTCATCGTCTCCGTCGGGTTCGGATGCGGCCACGGCCGGATACGGATCCCGTGCCGGCCGACGACGACGCGGCTGCTGGAGCTGACGGTGGAGCTCCGGTTCAGCTGGGAGTCGAGATTCGTAACCGGATTCGAAATAACCGGAATTTCTAGGGTTCCGATAAGCTCCGACGCCGACCGGAACGGCACTGAGTACAGATTCGTCGACGAAGTCGAGAACAAGAAGAAAAACACAAGGCGAGAGAAGCGGAATCCGAGCACCAAACTAATCAAGCAGCAGAGTCCATGTAGCACAAGCCAGAACACCGTCGCCGGCGACTTGACCTCCGGCGACGAATCCAGCGGCGCCGATCCCCGGAAGCTGTTGCTGCGGCGGTTGAGGTAGCTCTGATGCAGCGCCGAGAGCTTCATTTTGTTTCTCTCTCTCTAAAATTCTAGAGAGAGAAGCTTGGTGGTTGAGAAGAAATGGAAAGTGTGAAGTGTGTGGGAGGTGTGGTGGTTCTTCGTCTGGAATTATATGAGGTTGAGTTGCTTAGAAGCCATGGAGGTTTTGATGAGAGAGAAAAAGGGGAAATTTGGTGGTGGATGATAGTGAGATTAAGGTGGTGATTTGTTTGTTTAATCCAGTATTTCTGGATTTCTTTGAGTTTACGAATGCAATATTGAATTCTAAAGGTTGGTGCTTCTTGCTTAGCTTTTCAGCTTCTTACAGTTGAGACAAAGAAGACGGAGAGAGAGACCAGGCCCATGGTTTTCGGGCCCAAAACTCAATTTGAGTGAGATGTCTTTCTTGTTTTGTGATTAATGAAATTAAAACATGAGAATCGTTTTAAGTGTTTTTCTAAAAATAGTTTGATTCATGGAGTGAGACCTAAGACTGTGGGAGAGTTGAATAGTTGAGAGGGATGGACCAACAAGATCGAAACGCATCGTTTTGAGTTTCGCTAAATGGGAAATATTAGGTTATTTTTGGTGAATAAAATTTAGGAAAGTTGGAAAATGATTAGGTTACCCCATAGGGATAATTGACTAGTAATTAAAACTTAGTCCTCGCCCGTATATGTTAGCTGATGTTCATAGTTTAGCTGGGTTCAAACCTTAATTAACTATTACTCTACAAGGTCAAACAATGTATTAGGGTGGGTGTCTAATTAGCAAAGAGAAGAACGGCATAATGAATACGGTCTGATTATTGTGTTGAGAACTTGAGTTGTTGACTGGTTCGCTTGCTTCATAAACTCATGTAAATGCTACCCGTTATATCGAACATTTCCCCTTGTGCTCTTCCTTCACTTCTTCCTTCGTTTCCTCCACAATTCCGCCTAGCATCCGTCTAATCCCGCCTAGCTCCTTTTCGAATTTGTCTTGTTCTTTTTCAAACCCGCATTTTTCCACCTATCATCCGCCTAGTTTTGTCAAGTTTCGGCCTAACATATGTCTAGCACCCACTTAGTCTCTACTCCTTCTCCTATTTTCCGCCTAGTATCCGCCTAATCCTGCCTAGATCCATTTAGAACCCGCCTAGTCACATTATGAACTAATACTTGTCTACCGCTCACCTAGCTTCATATTATTTCTACATTATTATTATTATTATTTTATCAGGCTCTATATAACTTCATAAAATTCGTTAAAAGATATTAGGTTATATTAACCTTGTGTAAATGAAAAAAAATGAATTGATGTTAAAAGATAAAAAGGATGTGCGAGTGTGCGACAACATTGACTGTCTAGTATCTCCCATCAGAATTTATAGAATGGGCTAACTGGGCAAGTTGACCCACCAGAAAAATACGGAGCCCAGGTTTACATCTCAGCTGTGATCTCACCATCACGTACGTTTTCATGCTAGATCCTGTGACACAGACGTGTTGCTTCGTGAATCCCAACCCTAATGGAGGTAATCTGATTCTTAATTTATTTCCACACTTTATTATATTACTGCGCCCTTCTTCCCTCTCGCCCTTGCTCTCGTTCTTCGTTCTCAAGAGTTTCACTTCGGACTCCAAATCATCAGGCGGACCTCAACACACTGATCAGCCTCTAGATGTTTCGGAACCCTCCTCCGATCCCGGTAGGTGATTAGGGTACGTAGAACTGTTTAATTCATTCTTCAGAGATCATTTTTCTCCTCTCTAGTTACTAATATTATATTTATTCATGTATTACCCTTCCGGCTGATGATTGAGATCAGAGTTTCGAGAAAGAAAGACTAATGGATCAGAAACAAGGATCTTCATATTTGATGGTATAGAGATCAGCATCTTACTTAATGTTATTGTGAAATTCGATTGAGTTGATTTTCTTTTAAAATATAGCAAATTGAACGTACGTACGTACGTAGTTTCCTCTTACAATTATAACGTACGCTAGTGGTTCGAAACAAATTCGACATTGTTTTATGAAATTGGCATGGTTTAAAAGTTTACTGTTCAGGTTGCTAATGGAGACCGGATCAGTGAACTACCTGATTGTGTTCTATCCTATATTCTGAGTAAGTTGACGATGCGAGATTTGATGAAAACCCGTGTACTGTCGAAAAGATGGATAGGGCTCTGGGCTTTGAGGAGAAATCTTTATTTTGATTTTGGAGATGTGTGCGATGACGTTGAGAAAAGTGTGAAGAATATAGATTTCAGGAATGAACATGACTACTTAATCATGGTGAATGAGTACTATGTGAAACGAGTTGTCGAATTCATGGAAACTTTTCCAGGAGCGAAGATAGACTCCATAACAATGGGATTCTTTGGTGTTAACACTTCAAATGAGCCCCTCGTTGATCTATGCCTTCGGCATGCTATTGCCAAGGGAGTTGAACATGTTATATTGATCTCTCATTGTTCTGATCTTAGGTTTCCTTTTTGGTTCTTTCCTGAAACTAAACTTTCTTCAACTTTGAAGCACTTACATCTACGTTATTTTGCTCTTAAGCCACCTCCGGAATTTACTGGATTCCACAGTTCGGAATCTCTAGTATTGGACAGAACAAATGTTAATGAAGATTTGTTCAAATCTGTTCTCTCCAATCCTGCCATACCGCTTAGAGTGTTGCGCCTGAGATCTTGCTGGCTTGAATTTGATTTAGAGATTGTTAATCCATCCCTTCACCATTTTGAGATGGACTGTACGCACCTAGGAAGTACTTTCTGCCATTAAATTCGCTGTGGTTGAACATCACTTCCCCTACAAGTTAAACACGGAAGTTTTCTTGAATGCTCCACAAATGACCAACTTGTACTTACACAAATTGGCTGAGAATCAAATACCTGCTGTGATTTCGCGAGCGAGTGCTACAAATGTTGAAAATCTTAACCTGCATATAGTTTTTGAAGGGGTAAGTAAAGCTTGGAATCGAGATTATACTAGAGTTCTGTAGCGCCTACTTGTTTATAATATGTCTGGACATTTATGCAGATGCAGGTAATGTCAAGAAGCATAACCCCATTTTGAAATCTCAAACAGTTGGAGCTGACCGTCGAGAGCATTGACATGGAAGAAGGTTCCGTCGTGTTGTTAGTTTTCTACTTCCTCAAGGCATCCCCGCTTCTGCAAAAGCTAAAATTTACGGTGGGTCCGAATATTACAGTCACTGCGATCACATTTCACTATTCATATAAGTACTTCATGCTTGTCTCGGACCTAGGCATTACTATGGTGTTTTTCTATTTATGCATGATCCACTCCATTGATATGCACCTTATATGATTTCATTTGATTGTCACACTCGTGTTGTAAATCTTTGTAGCTTTTGCCATCTGCTCCTGCCGTCTGTCGCGAGGTAAATAATGAAAAATGGAAATTACCCCAGGATTTTCAGCCATAATGAACTCAGTGAAGTTGAAATCCACGGATGTGAAGGCAATTGGTTTGAAATTGAATTCGCTATTTACGTGATGCAACTGGCGCACTGTCTCCATAAACTTGTCTTGGGTCCCGCCATATTTTATTATCCTGCAGACTGGAAGTGGAGTAAAGATCCTCGCAGTGCCTATGATCGGCCGAGCTGGTCATGGCAGAATTGGCCAGAGTCCGGCCGGGAGATAGTCCGGGAAAAGCTTCAAGCTATAGTTCCTGCAAATGTAGAACTGGTATTGTTATGAGCCTAGCAGTCCGGCAAAGGGACATCTTATCTTTCACTGGTTCGCTTGTTGGTACAATTGGCTCCTCCGATCAATTTCTTCTTCGTATAACAAGAACTGTTGGGTTCTGCCAGACACTGATCGATCTGGTGGTACGTTCATCATCTAGGTCTGAACGACGTACTAGTTTTTTAACTATATATTCTTCCTATATATAATTCCATTCAGGTTCAAACATGTCGATGGTTTCTTTGTCGATACGTACTGTTTCTTTAATTGTCCATATTTTTGAGGATTCACATTATCGACTTGCCTGCAAATGCCTCATCACTATGAGCTATAAATCCTATAATGAAGGTCTTCCTTAGCTAATAGGTTAACGTGAAACAACACATGGTTGGTTCTTCAATAGAAAATCCATAATCATTTTCCACGAGATACAGCCTACTATATATTAACTAGCTAGCTGCACCATTTGTCAAGTGACATTTCTTTAGATAGTGCTTTTTCAAGTGACATAAACCTTAGTATCTATCATAATCCTCTAGCAGCATTGTCTTTGATCTCCATACTGATTTGATATGAAACCCCAAATCCTCGTCATTTTTTATTAAGAAACACATATATACCTACCCAAAGTTTAGCCAATTCTAATACTTTTTCTAATATCTGACATATTGTTTAAGGTTATATAACAATTCAATCGGTATTACATATTAAGAAAATATATTCCTGTAATGTATTTTAGAATGGAAAAAACTTGGCTGACCAGCTCTAATCAGCTAGAACTGACACTAGCCAATAAAGAGAAGACATGTGGCCTTTTAAAATGAACTAAATAATAATGTAAATACTCACTCAGCCCCTGTAAATGTTCGTTATGCCCCTGTAAATGTTATTTATGCCTGAAAAAAGCCACGTATCGTCTCTTTATAGAGCTAACCAAGGCTGGTCAGGCAAGTTGTATCCTTTTAGAATTGACAATCTAAGATTGATAACCAGATCGAGTATGTGAGAGTATGATAATTCACGATCAAATTTATTCTAAACTTGTTAATTTATTAAAAAAAAAATTATTTTGTATTAGTCTAAAATAATCGCAAGAAGTAAATTAAATGATCGAAGTACTTATCAAATTTTGCAACGCAGCTGAGAAATGAGTTGATACAAGAACCAGTAGGGGTGAGCATTTGGTCCCAGAATCCCGATCATGTCCCGATTCTGAAGGGATTCATGTTTGAAAAATAGAGATCCGGTCCTGTCCCGTCCCGTTTCGTTTAAAATCTCACGGAACGGGACCAGAATGAGCTAATTGAATCTTGTCCCGTCCCGTATAATAAATAAAATTAAAATAATTATATTATATATATACATTTGATCTCAGCCGTTGATCTCTCTCAGCCAAGCTGTCTCTCTTAGCCAAGCTCTCAGACCTCTCACATCTCTATCTCTCTCTCAGCCAAGCTCTCAGACCTCTCACATCTCTATCTCTCTCTCAGCCAAGCTCTCACTCTCAGACTCTCCTGTATCCTCTCCCTCTTTCTAACCAGCAGCCGACTCTCGCCGCCGCCAGCAGCTCACTCTCGCCGCCTCCAGCAGCTCACTTTCGCCGCCTCCAGCAGCTCACTTTCGCCGCCTCCAGCAGCCCCCTCTCTCATGTATCCTCTCCCTTCCATCTGTATGAAGGTGATCCCAAATCCCAAATCCCAAACCCGGGCTTTGAAGCAGCCTGATCCCAAATCCCAAATCCCAAATCCTCTTTCACTGAAAAATGAGCTTGATCACTTGCTTCCGTATAGGCTCTTGTGGATGCCCCTGACATGGTGAGGTCCCATGTTATAGACACAAGAGTTACCTAACCCATTTTCTCTAACCAATTACAGGCCCAGATGTTTGGCACCTACACGTGTCCTTTCTTCCGGTTGTAACTTGTTGTTCCTATCTAGTATAAAAAGTCAGATGTAACCTCTTTTTGGAATGAATGAAAAATCACATTAGTTTACTCTTTTGATATTTTACAATTCCTGCATTTTCCTTTTGCCTCTTTTCAATTCTAGCCTTTCCTTTTGCACTTTACATTTTGCTGTGTTCAATCTTATTATTTGGTACTCAAAGCCATGACCCTGCGAGGATTACAAAACCCACTCCCATCCCAACCCATGACACAGTCCACAATCCCTCCGCTGCCAGAAACATCCCTCCCACCATGCTCAGACCCACCACCCCCACAACCACCACCACTCACCATGGAATTGCTCCAAGCTCAGAATGAGGATTTGCATCTATCCATGGAGGCCTTGAAGCAGGAACAAATCGACTTACGCCAACACATGGCAGCTAGCTTCGACGCTCTCAAAAACACTGTAATCCAGTGCTTAATCCACAAACCCCCATCTTCAACTAACAACACACCAGAAAACTCCTCCACCCACCAAACTCAGGCACCTCCATCTACAGGCCATTCACTCTCTACACCCCCTTCTTTACTCCACCCACCCCAGTCAGCTCCACCCACACCGCCAGGGTTCACAACCATACCCATTTCACACCCACCAACTACAACACCACCAAACACCACATATACACCCTTATCTACTCCACCACAGCCAGGTTTCAACACCACCTCCATTTCGGCCCTTTCACTACAATCTGGGTTTTCAAACTTTTCACCCACACCACAAACCTTCAACCACCAGTACTCACAATTCTAACCAAACACCTTCTTCACCAGTGTTCCTGTTTACTCAACCCATACCACCATCCCTCACCAGCCAGACCACACCTCCGGCGCGTACACTTACCCTAACCACTATTCCCTCATACGTGCCCAACCCTTGCAACCTCCACAACCAGAACCGTATCGTCCACCAAAGATAGACCTGCCACGCTTTACAGGGGAAGATCAAGTCTTGTGGCTCGCAATGGCAGAGCGATACATCAAAGCACAGAGGATCCCTCCAAGTGAGCGCATCGCCACCATAGCTTTAAATTTTGGTCCCGACGCTTCGATTTGGATGAATGCTTTTGAAATCCGGAACCCCACAGCTTCTTGGGATAGATTTGTCTCAGCGTTTCTAGAACACTTTGGTGGTGGCAGCTTAACTGATTTCAAAGCGGCACTATCACATCTACAACAAAAAGGCTCAGTGGATGAATTCATCAACGAATTCACGAAGTTATCGTGTAGAGCACCTGACTGGCCGGACAGTCAGCTATTACCAATGTTCATCGAAGGTCTCAAATCAGAAGTTCAGTACATGGTTTCAGCATTGGAGCCACAAACTCTGTCCCTGGCTCAACGCCTAGCACGGCGGTTCGAGGCAAGAGACAAAGATCTAAAGGCGGCGCGTTTCAACAAACCCTACCTATGGTCCCAATCGTCACGCTCCTCCGGTGGTTCCTCATACAGCTCACCCACCACTACCAGCCAAAACAACCGCTCCAATTTTCAAACTCAACCAACCCACAATAATCAACCACGTGAGGACAACAATGTCAGAATATGGCCGCCTAATGCTCTGCGAGAACGCAGGGCCAAGGGTCTTTGTTTCCACTGTGACGAAAAATACACCGACAACCATGTCTGCAAAACAACCTATCCTGGCCATCCTAGAGTGTCCCACACTAGACCCAACACCAGAACCAACCCCTACCACACCTACTGCAGAGGAGTCTAAACCAGAGACTGAAACCACTTACCCCCTCAATTCCATTACAAATTCCAAGCTGTCAGATATGTTGAAATTCAAAGGCACCATAAATGATATACCTATCAAGGTCTTCATTGATTGTGGTAGCGCAGTCAATTGCCTCAATCCCACTTTGGCCTCTAGGCTTGGTCTCTCAGTACAGCCAACCCCTAATATACTGCTAAAATCGGCTTCGGGACACGTTGTTCATCCCGCCGGATTACCTACGAACGTCCATGTCCAGATCCAGGATTATTCGTTGCTTGATTCCTTCTTGTCGTATCTAGTTGACGACTGTGACCTTCTTCTAGAGGGACCTTGGCTCGAGTCCCTAGGTTTCGTGGGGTTGCATTTTGTAGAGAAACTGCTGATATTAAATGCCGAGAATCGTTGTCATGTGTTGCAAGGACTAAAGCATTCCTCCAATGTAGGGCCTGTTGAAATTCTAGCACTTCTCCCAGCAGATCAGGTGGAAAGCCCAACTCAACCCAAACTCTCATCAGAATTGGGCCCGAGTCATCATCCAGCAATCAAACCTTTACTTACACAATTCTATGGGTTATTTCAGCCATTTCTGGGCCTACCTCCACAAAGACCCATTGACCAACGCATCCCACTTGTACCAGGCACGAGCCCAATTAATGTGCGACCTTACGCACACTCCCAAAAAGCGGAATTAGAGACACAAGTGTGTGACATGCTCAACCAAGGTCTCATCCGACCAAGCACAAGCCCATTTTCTTCTCCGGTTTTGTTGGTAAGAAAGAAAGAAGGTATGTGGCGGTTTTGTGTGGATTATTGGGAACTTAATAATGTTACCATTAAGGATAGATTTCCCATTCTTATTGTTGATTAGTTATTGGATGAATTACACAGAGCAAAATTTTTCTCAAAATTGAATTTACGATCCGGTTACCATCAAATTAGGATGCACCTGGATGATATATACAAAACGACCTTTCGCACACATGAGGGACACTTCGAATTTGTTGTGATGCCCTTCGGTTTATCAAATGCTCCGTCCACATTTCAAGCCGCGTTAAATGAGGCATTTAAAAAAGTCCTTCAAAAATCGGTCTTGATTTTCTTTGATGACATTTTAGTCTATAGTAAAGACTTGGAATCACACATTGCACATCTTGCGGAAGTGTTTTCTATTTTGCAGGAAAATGAGTTCAAAGTCAAACTTCAAAAGTGTGCCTTCGGCTTGAAAAAAGTGCACTATCTTGGTCATGTAATCTCTGGTAATGGGGTCGAAGTAGATCCTAAAAAGTTCAATGTATTGCAGACTGGCCCAAGCCCAAGACAATTAAAAATCTGCGAGGATACCTTGGACTCACAGGCTATTACAGAAGATATATCCGCAATTATGAGATCTGTTAACAGTAGCCACAAAGGGGCTACAGCAGGCCCACAGACCCGCCGCTAGTGTACCAGGGGCCGACCCAAGGCCCGGGACCGGATCACCAACACCCGGCCTCGGGGTCCAGCAGTCTATCCTGCCACCAGGGGCCCGGGGACCGGGGGCGCCTGCCTACCAAAGAGGTCACCAAAGCTGCCCTTTGGTGTGCAAACAGAAGGGAACCAGTCCCACATCGAAGGGTAAGGCCAGACCTCACTCCTGGCCACCTATATAAGGGCCCCAACTACCCTCATTAATAGGTAACTGATCTTTCCTACCGCTTATATACGTGCTTAAGTTATATCTATTCCAACTATACTAACTTAGGCATCGGAGAGGAGAAGACCGGCTCGCCCGGTATTCCCCTTAGTAAGCAGGTTTGCAGGAGATAGCACGAAGATTCACCTGTCTCTACCAGGCGCCAGGGTTTGTGCAGAAACAATTGGCGCCGTCTGTGGGAACGGTTTTGATCCGCGAGAAAAGTAAGCGTTGCTCTACCAGAAAATAGAACCCAATAGATCCTTTGGAAAGCAGTTAGATCCGCAATCCGGAGGCCATGGAAGGAAGGAAGATAAAAACTGACGCGGGAAGGTTGAAAGAGCGAATTCAGATCCCCGACCGGGCCCAAAACATAAGGGCTGAGGTCGGTGCGAGGTTCGCCCTTTCTCCCGACCAAGACAGAACTCACGATCGCCAAGACTCAGAGAACCCCGACCGGTATGATGCGGGGGAGGAAATAAAAAAGATAAAGGCAGAAGTCGCGCGGTTGCGAGAAGAGGGCGATCGGAACCGGCTAAGGGCGGATGCCCGGTGCCAAGAATTGGAAGCAGTGAACGTCGTCTTAGTGGCGACCTTGGAGAAAGGGGGCCAGCAGGGCACTTCTCGGGCGGCATCGCGACCCGCGAGCAATGCCAACGAAATCCCGCACCTAGAGGTGGGACAGGCTACGGGAAGGAGAATGACCACGCATGTGCCCACACCTCTCTTTCCGGAAGCTTTAAAAAACTCCGGCCCGGTTGAACCCCCGTACCGCACAAGCCTGGCATCGAGCGAGCAGGACAACCCCACCGCAAGGACACTCGAGGCGCTCTCCGCCTCAGTGTCGGACATGAAGGACCGCCTAGAGGTCAGCGAGAGAAAAGCGGGGCGGCCGCGGGACAGCGCACGATTCAGCGAACGCACTGGACCTTTTCCGCGCCGGATTAGGGAGTCGGGAAGATCTGGTAGCCAAAGGCCCCTGAAACTGACGTACTCAGGAACGAGCTGCCCGTACCAGCACCTGGACAGCTTTAAGTCGCAGACGGGCACAAGGGGCTATTCAGATGCCACGTCCAACATATTCCAAGAGACGCTCTCGGGGGAGGCGTTGAGTTGGTTTTACGAGCTGCCAGTGAACTCAGTAGAAACTTTCGAACAGCTGGCTGATAAGTTTGTCGGCTGGTTCGCCCTTAGAGCCAAGACGGCCCAAACATCAACGATCCTTTTCGATTGCATGCAGGCTGACCACGAACCGCTATGCGCTTTCGTTAACCAGTGGCATATCGCCACAGCAGGGGTCAGAAACTTGGATAAAAGGATAGCGGGGATGGCATTCAAGCAGGGGTTAAAACCTGAGGAACTCTCGTACAACTTGCGAGTAAAGGAGCCATTAAGGTACGATGAGTTGATGGCCGTGGCCGTCAGGCACGCCCAGGCGGAGCACGAGACGTATGGGGACAAGATGCCCAAGCGGAGTCCGGATGACCCGCTACCGCCGTCTCCCAGTGAAAGCAAGACCGGGCGGTAAGATCGCAACCATACACCTGCGACTAGCAAGAAAGCCGAAGTACGGGAGGATTGTCGACCCCGGCAGAGCAGTGACAACAGTTCACGGACAGCTAGAAGACCTGTGCAACCGGCACGGCCCCTGGCAGCTGCGCCACAGGGGCGACCTCCTCGGGCTCTAGCCATTATGCCGGCAAAAAAGCCCGAAGATCCAGCCCTTCGGAGTAGCAGCCAAAGACCCCAGTGGACGGTGGTGGACGGCCGAGTCCGTCCAGATGACCCGCAAAGGGACCGGCAGACAGCTCGGCAAGTAGGGACCATAAGCACCCGAGTCCCCGGGGGGATAGAGGTGCACGGGAGCATAAACATGATACATGGTGGGGACCATATAGATCGACTCACCCGGAGTTCAAAGAAGCGGTGCTTAAGAGCGATCCGGGGAAAGGAGGTATATGCCTTTGGAGTAGGAAGTGGCCAGGCCGCTAAAACAGGATGGAACTCGGTTACTTTCTACGAGGAAGAAGAGCCGGAGGATCTGATTCAACCGCACAACGACCCCTTCCACATTACGGTCCAAATAGACCACTGGATAACTAGCCGTATGCTGATCGATACCGGAGCTTCTGTCAACGTGATGTTCCGAGACGCATACAAAGGGTTGCAGAGAGGAAAAAATAAGTTATCCCAGGATAACGAGCCGCTGATAAGCTTCTCCGGTGAGGTGGTCTAGCCTTTGGGATCGGATTACCTACCGCTAATCTTCGGCGAGGGAGACAGGACGAAGAGGGAGTACCTGGAGTTCATCGTCGTGGACTGCCTGTCATCGTACAATGGCATAATCGGTCGGCCAGGGTTATGGAAGCTGAAAACATTTATAGCCGGCCATATGCTGATGCTGAAGATGCCTTCACCGGCCGGTGTCATTACCATACGCGGGGACCAGAGGATCGCTCGCAGGTATTATGCGGAGGCCCTGACCCACGGGAGGAAGCGGACTGAGGTCTTCACGGCCACTCAACAAGGGCCGGTGCCGGATCTGAGTCTTGACCCCCGTGATGACACCGATTCTGACGACGAGAAGCTAAAGCGACCCTCGGCTGTGTAAGAAACCGAAACAGTCTCCATTTCGGAGGACCACCTGGAGCGAAAAGTGGTGGTATGGACGAAGCTCGCTCCGGCTGTCAGGAAAGAGCTCATCACCTTCCTCCGAGACAATAGTTCGGTCTTCGCATGGTCCTACGAGGACATGCCAGGCATATCCCCGGAGATAGCTGTCCACAAGCTAAATTTGTTGCCCAACGTTCCCCCGGTGAGGCAAAAAAGGAGGTCTTTCAGTCCGGCGAAGTATGAAACAATCAGAGAAGAAGTATAGAAGCTAAGGGGCATAGGTTTCATCCGGGAAGTCCAGTACCCCCGGTGGCTTGCTAATGTAGTTATGGTACCAAAGAAGGGAACCGACCGGTGGCGCATGTGCGTGGATTTCACCAATCTAAACCGGGCGTGCCCAAAAGACAGCTTCCCGCTCCCCCGGATAGATCAGCTTATAGATTCCACTTCCAGCTTTAAGCTGCTCAGCTTCATGGACGCCTACGCCGGGTATAATCAGATAAGGATGAACCCGGACGACGAAGAGCACACATCATTCACAACTGACTGAGGTACCTACTGTTATAAGAGGATGCCGTACGGTCTAAAGAATGCCGGAGCCACCTACCAGCGGATGATGAATCGCATGCTGGAGCAAGAAATGGGTAAAACGGTAGAAGTATACGTAGATGACATGCTGGTCAAGAGCTTGACTGCAGGGGCCCACGTCCGAGATTTGGCGGTAGTCATCGGTAAGATGCTCAAGTTTGGAATGCGCTTGAACCCGAAGAAGTGCATTTTTGGGATTTCAGAGGGCTTGTTCCTAGGCCACATCATCAGCCAGCGAGGGATAGAAGCTAACCCACTGAAGGTCCAGGCAATCCTAGACATGGAAACACCAGGGGAAAGAAACCAGGTCCAAATGCTGACCGGCCGGCTGGCCGCCCTGGCCAGATTCATCTCCCGCCTGACCGATAAGTGCGCCCCATTCTTTAAACTGCTCAAAGCACAACAGTTCAAGAAAATCCACTGGGCGGCGGAGCATGAAGCGGCATTCTAGTCCATCAAGACGTATCTGTCTGCAGTACCTCTCCTGAGAAGGCTGTACCTGGCGCACCAGAGGTGTAGCCACCTAGCCTCCACCGCATCCTGGGGGCCGGTTTTGTCATCCAAGTATCTAACTATCGGATCCATCCAGCTCGGTGGTGCCTCTTCTACCGCAAATATCTCGGAGATGGTCTTGTTTATACTCAGTTTCTGGAGGGTTTGAATTTTAGCTCTTCGGTACTCCGGAGGGTAGTTTCAGGTTGCCAACCTTGCGAGGGCGTCTGCATGCCTATTTGCCTCTCGGGGTATATGCTGGATCGTGGCACCCTGGAATGGCTCGATCAGGGCCTTGGCCAGAGCTTGGTAGGAGGCTAGCTAGGGTTCCTTGACTTCGAACAGCCCGTTCATCTGGTTCACCACTAGGCTCGAGTTGCTGTATATGTCTAGGGATGGGATTCCCATTTCCTTGGCTAGTTGTAAACCGGTTATGAGGGCCTCATATTCAGCGGCGTTATTGGAAGTGTTGAAGAAGAACCGTAGGGCATACTCGTACGATTGGTCATCGGGCGAGGTTAGCATGACGCCGGCTCCGCTCCGCTTACTCGTTACGGAGCCGTCTAAGTAAAGCTTCCAACCGTTGGGGAGGCCTGGTTCGATCTTTACGGCCTGAACTGCCTCCTTGCCCTCGTACTAGCCGCGGTGCGCTTCTGCCACTTTTGGGGTGAGTTCAAATATGAAATCCGCAGCTGCCTGTCCCTTGATAGCCGTTCGCGGAGCATAAGTGATGTTGAACTCTCCCAATTCAATTGCCCACCGTACGAGCCTGCCGCTGGTGTCCGGTTTTTGCAGGATCTGCCGCAAAGGGTGATTGGTATATAGGGTGATGGAATGAGCCTGGAAATAGTGTCTGAGCTTTCTGGCACTAACGATCAGGGCCAGAGCCAACCTCTCATTGTCGGGGTATCGGCCCTCGGCTCCGGTAAGTCCCTTCCTTGCATAATATACCGGGAGATCGAGCGTGCCCTCCTTCCTGATGAGAGCCGCGGAGACGGCCGCTTCGGATGCAGCTATGTAGAGGTATAGCATCTCGCCCGGCAAGTTGTACCGAAGAGGGCACAGCTTCCCCCAGCTGAAGTGTGTCACTAAGGAGGCAGGAGAGGCTATCATGCGAGAAATCCACGAGGGAGTATGCGGTAATCACTCTGGCGCCCGGTCCTTGTCTCACAAGTCGCTCCGGGCGGGGTATTTTTTGCCAGACATGGCAGCAGCATCAAGAAGAATATCAGGTGACTGCCACAAGTGTCACATGTACGCCTCTACACCCCATGCCCCGGCAATCGCGTTATCAATTCTGTTAGCGCCATGGTCGTTCGCACAATGGGGACTAGACATCATCGGCCCTTTCCCAATAGCTGTGGGACAATACAAATACGCCATTGTAGCTGTGGACTATCAGACTAAATGGGTCGAGGCGGAACCCCTGGTAAAGATCACCGAGGAGCGGGTAAGAAAGTTCATGTGGAAGAACATCTACTGCAGGTTCGGGGTGCCGCAGACTATAGTCACAGATAATGGGACACAGTTCAACAATGCTAATCTTATCCAATACACGGCCTCCATGGGGACCCGGATGTTGTTTACCTCAGTGGCACACCCGCAGACCAACGACCAGGTGGAAGCGGTGAACAAGATTATCAAAACCCTCCTCAAGAAAAAGCTGGATGCCAAGAAGGGATGTTGGGCCGAAGAACTCCCCGCGGTTCTATGGGCCATCCGGACGGCAGCAGCCGAGGCAACAGGGGAGACCCCGTTCTGCATGGCGTTTGGGAGCGAAGCGGTACTCCCTGTAGAGACCAATATGCCCAGCGGCAGGGTGGAGAATTACGACGCCGAAACAAATGCCGAGGGCATACGGCTCAACCTGGATCTCATAGAAGAGCGGCGCGACCAGGCGCATATGTGAAACCAAACCTACAAGCAACGGGTCGCTCGGTATTATGATAGAAGGGTCCGGGAAAGGAAGTTACAAGTGGGGGACTGGGTCATGAGGAAAGTTCAGAAAAAACCGCTGGCCTTGGAGCCAACGTGGGAAGGGCCCTACCAAATCACCGCAGCTGCGGGCCGGGCAACATTCCACATCATAGACGCCGAGGGCATCTATTCCACCCGCCCGTGGAATATCCAGCACCTGCGTTTCTACCCTAAATGAAATCGGTCATAAAGGGACAATAATGTATTTGGCGCCAACACTGCAAAGCACAGTTAATGTATTTAGAATAAACTACAGCTGGTTGCAAGGTATGTACAAAAAGCTGTTAGCCAGCACCGCCGGAGCCCCCAATCCCGGACCCGCCGCCTTTGAGAGACTGCTCTTGCTCCGCCATCTCAGCCAGGGTTACATCAGCCGCCATCCGCTCAGCATCAAGCCACCCTTTCTCCCTCCACTCCAGATAGGCATCATTTATGCCCTTCGCACGGGCGTCATCCAGCATCTCTTCAAGCTCCACCGACTCCCGGAAGTCGTCGACAACTTTATCAACCACTTCAGCAAGCCGGAATTCCACAAGCTTCTCCCCTCCTTTGACGACTGCTGTCATTTGGGTCTGCAGCTCCAAAACCTTCGCCTCTAGCTCCGCATTCTTCGCTTCCCGAGCGGTTGCCTGACGGTCGGCTTCCTCCCGCTCCTGCGCCAGCTCAGTGGTCAACCGACCGGTTTCCTCTTTCTCCTGCGCAAGCTCAGTTGTCAGCCGACCAACCTCCTCTCTCTCCCGCGCAAGCTTAGTTTCCGCCAAGGATAGCCGCACAGTAAGCTCCTCCACTTGCTTCTCCAAAACCGCAGCCTCCCCTCTAGGCTCGGCGACGTAAAGACTATGAACCAGCTGGCACACAAAAGGAACATTAGCTCGTACCACAAAGGGGAAAGGAAGCCCAGAAAACACACTTATCCGAAGAGCTAATTCCACGGGCTTCGTCCTGCTCTCGTCTGGCTGCCCAGTTCCAGGGCCCTCCCGATCAAGTCCCAAGGTTTCAATGGTAGATGCCACGAACCTACCAAAACCACCACCACCACCGGAACTACGATCGACTTCCGGCCCCCGACTCCTTCGGCTACCGGTCTCCCCGACCGGAACTAATGCTGACCCCCCACCAGCCGAGCTTGACGCCCCGGCATCAAACGTCCTCACCCTCTTCGCCGGGGCTTCACCACGATCGCTTCTGCTGTGCCCAGGCATCTTCGCTGCCTCTTTTTCCCGCGCGGTCTGTACCCCCATCGGCCGTGCTAGATGTCCTGAACCCGGTAGGCCCACCGACCTTACTTCCCGGATAACGAGTGGGGCATTATCCTCACCGCCCAGCCGCCTGTCGTAGTGGGAGTCCGGAAACACGAGCGGCACAGGCCTGTTATGCACCGTGCACTCTAGGGTGACCGGATCTACAACGGTTTTCGAAGCCATCTCCCCCATCTCCATCAACCTCGGGGCCACAAGCTCCTCATCCGGTTCGACGGTCTCCTCGCTCCGAACAGCGAGCCGGGGGGCATTAGCTGCAAAGCGATAAACCGAGCGGTCAGAATAAAAGCGACCTTGCAAAATAAGTGCAAGCTACTTTACCAGGTTTTCTCCCCATCTCGCATATCTCCAGCACATTCCACCGGATGAAATTGTAGGAGCTCCGGCCCAGAACGTCTCAGCACACAAAAAGTCGGGCTAGCCGTTGCCTCTCTAAGTCCACCAACCGGTACGACTGATCTCCGATCGATTGATAAGCCCCGGGCACCTGAAAGTTCCTTGAACTACGCTGCCACCTGCCCCCGGCCATCACAACCGACCTCCTCCATACATTCGAAACCGAAGACGGCAGGTGAGTGATGGCAGGATCGAAGTCACGCGCGGCAAAGTTAACACAACCGCAGGCCTGGGCCTTTTTGGAGTAGAGAACCTTGTACAGCGCCCGGAACTCATTCACCGTGGGCCAGTCCATATTGCTCAGGCTGAATAAGCACCCGAGGCCAAGCAACTGCCTCCACTGGTTGCTAGGCAGCTGAGCTGGGGACAGATTTATACTGCTCAGCATATACTGGACAAACTTCGGCAACGGCAGAGATAGTCCGTGCCGAAATTGATCATCAAAAACGGTAACCCAACCCGGCTCCGGGTTGCAGGCCAGTTCCCCGGGATACAGGCCTCGAAGCTTAATGGAGGAATCAATGTCCCACTTCGCCCAAAAGTCCCTTATCTCTCTCTCGGACATGCTTCTGGTTGGCTCGTCGCAGAAAATCACCCTATCGCCATCCAGTAGCTCATACCTCAGCGCACGGCCAGAACCGACAGGATTCGCCGATCTCCCAGATGCCATAAAGCCTGAATAACGGAAGCTAGCGCTGTAGCAAAATAGCAACACAGACAAACGGCAGGCAAAGGGCAAGGAGCAGCAAGATATGGCAGAAGGAGAGCAGAAGAACTGATAAATAGGGCAACCATAAAAAAGAGGCAACCCCAGCCGCAGATTCCCTTCATCTCAGACCGTTCCTTACCGACACGTGTCCCAGCATCGATAAAGGTTTCCATGCCATCATAATTGATGGGACTGATGGACTCTCCCCTTCATCGCATGTCCGCCACCTGTCCCACTTACAAGCGGCAGTTAAGAGAGATAGGACGCAGAACGAGGCGTCCACTCCCTTCACTTCCCCAAGAAGTCAACCTTGAACCAAGGAGCAGCATCTCACCGGTTATGAAGCATCCAACCGGCTCCGCACCACCTCACCGGTTATGAAGTATCCAACCGGCTTGAAGACAAGTCACTGGTTATGATCTTTCAACTGGTTTGAACCGCCTCGAGAGCATTGTTCCGGGTATGAGCCATCCATCCGGTACCATGGTAGTTCACGGTTAGGTATCATTCAACCGGCTGCATGGCATCTTCACTACAAGTCACCGGTTATGATCTTTCAACCGGTTTGAACCGTCTCGAGAGCATTGTTCCGGGTATGAGCCATCCATCCGGTACCATGGCAGTTCACCGGTTAGGTATCATTCAACCGGCTGCATGGCATCTCACTGGGGGACTCGTCTCGATATGGCAGAACGCCCGGGCGAGATCCACCCGGTCCCATGACATTCCACCGGGCATGTGACATTCAACCGACTCCAAAGCATTCCACCGGTTGTCACTTTCCTTCGCCTACGGGTAGGAACGAGCCAGCAACAACTCAAGGCTTCCAAACGCATGGGCTTTATAAACCCGGGTGAGTTTACATCTAACACATGTACTCTTGTCCAGCAGGATAAAAACCCTGCATCACACTGAACTGTGATACATTTTGGGATACTTGGCGAGACTCGTTATCTCAACGCCACCCCACCGGGCAGATTGTTTCTCTAACACAGAACAAGTGTCCCCGCAGGCTAACAAACCTGCACATTTACCTCGCTTATTCCAACAAAAGCTGAGAGCTAGCAAGTGTTGACCGGTGCTTCGGAATGACCGCAGCACCGAGGGCACCTGTTGGCTCATTCCACGCACCAACAGGCCTTCCCATAGGCTAGCACACTCCGACTCGTACCGATATGGCAGAACGCCTGGTCGAGGTCCCATGCACTCTGATATGGCAGAACGCCCGGTCGAGGTCCCATGCACTCCGACTCGTACCGATATAGCACAACGCCCGGTCACGCCCAATCTTCAATACGGACTTGGGGGACTGGGCACCGTCGGGTTGGTAACCCTGCGGGTCTGCGGGACAAGAGCAAGACAGATTAAGTCCCCATTCAAGATTGCACTTGACCGGGAACTTGGGGGACTTGTTGACAGTAGCCACAGAGGGGCTACAGCAGGCCCACAGACCCGCCGCTAGTGTACCAGGGGCCGACCCAAGGCCCGGGACCGGATCACCAACACCCGGCCTCGGGGTCCAGCAGTCTATCCTGCCACCAGGGGCCCGGGGACCGGGGGCGCCTGCCTACCAAAGAGGTCACCAAAGCTGCCCTTTGGTATGCAAACAAAAGGGAACCAGTCCCACATCGAAAGGTAAGGCCAGACCTCACTCCTGGCCACCTATATAAGGACCCCAACTACCCTCATTAATTGGTAACTGATCCTTCCTACCGCTTATATACGTGCTTAAGTTATATCTATTCCAACTATACTAACTTAGGCATCGGAGAGAAGAAGACCGGCCCGCCCGGTATTCCCGTTAGTAAGCAGGTTTGCAGGAGATAGCACGAAGATTCACCTGTCTCTACCAGGCCCCAGGGTTTGTGCAGAAACAGGATCATTTCCAACCCTCTTACAAATATGCTCAAAAAGGATAATTTCCACTGGATAGAAGCTGCAGAGGACGCCTTCTTTCACCTGAAATATGCACGCGCCAGTGCTTGCTTTGCCAGACTTCTCCAAACCATTTGAAATTGCTACTGATGCCAGCGGTATCGGAATAGGGGTGGTTCTCTCCCAAGATAACCATCCAATTGCATTCCTCAGCAAAACACTATCTACCAGAAACCAATTGCTCTCGGTATATGACCAAGAAATGCTAGCAATCATGCTCGCAGTGGAGAAATGGCGGCCCTACATCCTTGGCAACCACTTCACAATTGTCACAGATCATCAAACCTTGAAAAACATGATGGACCAAAGAATCACAACTCCACTACAACAAAAATGGATGTCGAAACTGTTGGGTTATGATTACCGGATTGTCTACAAACCTGGAAAGCTCAATACTGTTCCCGATGTACTGTCCCGCCAACATGAGTTTTGCGCCATCCAAAACATTAGTACCCCAGTTTTTGACTGCATTCAAGAGCTTCAGCGAGTTTGTGAATGAGACCCAGAAGTGCAAGCAATCCTCCATAGCCTCCAAACTAATACATGCAAAAGAAAGGGATTCTCAGTGCACAACAACAGATTGTTGTACAAAAACAAACTCTATGTGCCTAGCTCTTCTGAATTACAGGTGAAATTGCTAACTGAATTTCATTCTTCTCTACAAGGGGGGCACTCTGGATACCTGAGAACATTGGTACGTTTAACAAAAAGTTTTTGCTGGCCAGGCATCCAGAAATCTGTCAAGCAATTTGTAGCTAATTGTGAAGAGTGCCAACGACAAAATTACGAGACAACAAAACCAGCAGGCCTCCTCAACCCTTGCCAATTCCGGATCAAGTATGGATTGATATCTCAATGGATTTCATTGATGGGTTCCCACTCTCAGAATGCAAAAATTGCATAATGGTGGTGATTGACAGACTTTCCAAATATGGTCACTTTCTCGCGATTTCGCACCCTTATTCTGCTTCATCAATTCCTGAAATCTTCACCAAAGAAATCTGCAGGCTTCACGGGATGCCAAGGTCCATTGTCTCTGATCGTGATCCTATCTTCCTCAGTAACTTTTGGGAATCTTTCTTCAAGCTCCAGGGTACCAAGCTCTGCCGCAGTTCTGCCTATCATCCCCAATCTGACGGCCAACCGAGGTCGTTAATCGATCCATTAAACATTATTTGCGCTGCTTCGTCCACGGCAAACCGGAATCTTGGGCTAACCTCATCCACTGGGCTGAGTATTGGTACAACACCTCATATCACTCGACAATCCGGATGTCTCCAACTCTCCATTCGAAGCAGTCTATGGCTTCCCGCCACCTTCAATTTCAGCGTACTTACCCGGCACCACTTCGGTACACTCTGTGGATGTCAACCTGCGCAAGAGAGATGAATTGCTCAATACACTGAAAACTCACATGGCGATCGCTCAAAATAGAATGAAACAGCAAGCTGATCTCAAGAGAAAAGAGAAGGAATTTGAAGTCAACAACTGGGTTTACCTGAAATTACACCCATACCGCCAGCAATCTCTGGTAAAACGCCCCTCACACAAACTCTCCCCCATATTCTATGGGCCATTTCAGATTGTAGAAAGAATTAGGAAGGTTGCATACCGATTACAATTGCCCAAACACTCTAAACTCCACCCAGTCTTCCATGTGAGCCTCTTGAAGAAAAAGGTTGGAGATAATTTTACAGTGTCCACTAGCCTACCACAGTTCGACGAGAGCGGCGCCATTGAATGGACCCCAAAGAGAGTTCTCGATATGCAGGTGATAAGGAAGAAAAAAAAGAATATCACTCAATGGTTAATTGAATGGGCTGGTCTCCGTGTCGAATAAGCAAAATAAGGTGTAGAAACAGAAATAACAGATGCTACGTGGCATGATGCCCAATTCATAGTCTCAAAGTTTCCTGGGTTTGCAGCTCGAGGACAGCCTTCTTAAGGAGGAGGGAATTTTTACAGACACAAGAGTTACCTAACCCATTTTCTCTAACCAATTACAGGCCCAGATGTTTGGCACCTACACGTGTCCTTTCTTCCGGTTGTAACTTGCTGTTCCTATCTAGTATAAAAAGTCAGATGTAACCTCTTTTTGGAATGAATGAAAAATCACATCAGTTTACTCTTTTGATATTTTACAATTCCTGCATTTTCCTTTTGCCTCTTTTCAATTCTAGCCTTTCCTTTTGCACTTTACATTTTGCTGTGTTCAATCTTATTATCCCAGATGAATTTCAAGAGACTTTCCCTCACCGACATCAAGATTGACATCAAGAGGGTCCCCAAGAAGAAGGAACTACTTGTTGCAATAGAGGTCGCTGGTAGGCTCAACCGTGATTAAATGACTGTTGTTGTTGTTTGCATGTCTATGCTGATTATTGTGTATTTGTTGGTAGATGTGAAGAAATGGGAAAGCAGCTCTTGGGGTAGGAAACTGGTTGTTCATAAGAGAAGGGCATCTCTTAATGACTTTGATCGATTCAAGCTCATGTTGGCTAAGATCAAGGTTGGTTCTTGCCATATACCCAAAGTGTCACGGGACCACATTTTGGTTCTGGTTCCGTACGGAATACGGTCCAGCGGGATCACTTTTAAAAAAATCTAATCTCGTCCCGTTTAAAATCTCACAGAACAAAATAGTACCGGAATTAGGTGAATCCTGGTCCATACCCGGCCTTAAGAACCAGGGTTTATCGATCTTACAACCCTGATTCTTATTATAAATCCATTATTGCTAATCATTGGGGTAAATAAATGGTTAATGAATTTACGATGATCAGACAATTACTTATATAGGTAAATATTGGCCGCCAACAAGTTACTGCCTAAGTGAGTCAGCAAGTCAGAGTTTAGGCAGCCAACTCCAAGACGTCTCTCCACCTCATGTGTCATTTCTTCCTCAATATCCTCTTTTGACTTTTTTTGCGGCTACGTAGTCAATTCACCACCCTCACACGTGCGTCCTCTCGTACGCATGCAACCACTTACATTATTATAACGAGTTCCAATTTGCTCTTCTTTTTATTTTGTTTCCTTGGTCATTAATTTTTTCTAATTTAAAACGTCGACCAGAGAATATTGATTAAGGAGGACCTCCCCTTATAAATTGACCCTTAATTACGGAGGAATTTAGTGTAATTGATTAGATTACTTGAATTATAAATTCAAGGAAAAATGTCCATTTTGTTGAAGGAAAATACCATAAATGTGTCTTCGTCAAAGTAACTGACGATAGCGAATTAGGAAAGTAATATCAATCTGATGCAACGTTTCAATCAGTGTTTATTACCATTATTGTAATTGATGTTTTCATTGTAATCGTCACCCTATATAAAGGGATTCTCTAATGAAATGAGTAGACCAATCCCGATTATTCTACAACACGTTATCAGCACTTTGCTTTAGCCAGAGAAAAGAAAAAAAAGAAAAAACCCTAGGCCTTTGTTTCTGAAAAAAAAAAAACACAGAAACCACAAAAACCATGTTCTGCCGACGACATTTTTTTCGGCAGAGGGTACAAATGCTCAACGCACCCAGACAATTGCTCTGGGCACCCTCCTCCGCCGTCGCCGTTGAAGCTTGAAGCTGCAGCCCTCCAGGTCGCGATCCGCTCCAGACTCGATCTACTTTCCTCCTCCGATCGAGCACGATCCCACGCCGCTAGACCCAATCGGCGTCGCCCGGCCTTGGCCTCCAATCCGTCGACCCGAGGCCTCCAATCGGCGTCGCTCACCTCCGATTCGACCTCCCGCGCCGCCGACTCCAATCTCCGACGATCGGCCATCGCCGCTCGGCTCCTCCGATTCGCCGCTGCGTCGACACCCGAGCCACGCCAGCCTGGAAGCACAGCAGCCCGGAAGCACAAGAATTCGATTCCGTTTTCTACCGACGACAGCTCGTCGGGAAAAAGCAGCCTCAGATCTTTGCCGACAGAGCTTCGTCGGCAGAAGCTTGACCTGACCCGGATTTTTGGGCCCGACCCGGCTCCTTTGGGCCTGGTCTCGACCCGGATCGGCCTGACCCGACCCACGAAAAAGAGGAAAAGATTTTTACCTTTATGGTAAAATTTAATGGTAATTTTAAAATTACCGCACAGTAATTCTTATTTACTGTGACTTTTTACTGTTTTATGAATTTAATGGTAAATATTAAATTATTTAATTGATATGGTAAATGTATGATTAAAGTGACTAATCATATGAATATATTTTTTGTGACATATCAATTACGATGCGGCGATGAATATGTGACGACAATTTGGAGTCGGAGATCGAGCAATCGCCTCATACGCAATTTATTTGGCAAACTTACAGTATGAATTTTGCCGCATTCGTTAAATCTCATTTAAATTATTTCATCATATAATGCTTTTATTAAATCGCATTAATATTTATTTAAATGATAAATATAGAGCATTATATGTTCATTTTATTACTGTTAGATAATTACTTTATTTAATAGTTTAGCCATTGCCATGATAATGCAATTTTATGAGCATTGTAATATAAAGAAAAATGGACAAACCTACTACTGTGAAAAAGTATTTTCACGAAGTAAGAAAAATATGACCATTACAAATTTTGGTCTTGAGATCCAATTTTAATTTCTGGAAAAAAATTTCATCATGGATATCTTCTTGATTATATAAAAAGCAATGATAACGAAATTTCATTAGCTTTACATGCAATGAATATGAAAAAAATCAAAATTTTATTGTGATAACGAAATTTCACGAAGCATCGAATTTACCATAAAGTATATTGGTTTATTTTAGTTGTCGTGAATGTCATAGACCGCGAAACTAATATATTTTATTCTTCCTATATTTTACAGATGGTTTAACCATCACAGTTTAGTTTTGACATATTGGACTCTGAAGAATTTGAGTACCAAATTCCCCTATTAAGCCGACTAAGGCTTGAGCATGGTATATTTATGCAAATTGCTTTATGTAAATAGCTAAATAAATAATTTCAATATATTGAATGACAATGTAATGTATGAGAAAAATAAATTTCATGAAATACATTATGCAAAGTAATGCAACAACCCTAAAACAAAGGGCAATGACGATGTAAGGTCTGAGAAAACAAAGGGTAATGACGATGTAAAGTCTGAAAAAAAAAATTATTATTTCTTGGAACAAATTGTGCAAAATAATGCAACAACCCTAAAACAAACCATGGACGTAAAGATTTCTATAATCATCTACAAGCAAGTGGAGATAATGTAACATTTAAAAGATGACATAGGGGACATGTCATGTGCAGCGAAGCACTCTGTCATTGTTGTAATTCAATGAACTATTGATACGTACATTATACGCTAGCAAAGAATTAGCTACGACTTTCAATAAATATGAAGAATCATATAAATACGCGGATTTTGGAAAAGTATCTTCAATATCCAACAATAACATTGAAAATAAGTTTACAACTAAAAACAAAACATCTGGGAAGAATATGTCAAATGACACATCTCATTGCAGCTATTAAAAGAGCAAAAAGGATCTGGCTCAATCCAAGATAGACTTTGATTAGTCTACTTTTAAACTTACAAGATATCCTTATAAAGGCTATTACGCCTAAATACGACTTTTGGTCCTAAATTAGACTTTTTGTCTTAAAGTTTCTCTCTCTAAATTGGACAAGACTAAATGTAATCGTTGGCACGTTCATTTTTGAAAATTCTCTAAAGGAATTGAGATTATTCAAATTTTATTCATAAATATACATGATTCAATTTTCTACATCTAACTTTGCAAAGTATTGCATAAAGTAAAACAACATATCATAATATAGGCATGACACAAAGAACTGTGTACAAAGACATAATATAGGCATGACACAATGGACTGTGTGCAAAAGAAATACACCATGTACCCCCTAAAATAATAGTACTGAAGGACAATAGTACTAATATATCACAAAAATTACCATAATAGTACTAAAGAACTGTAGTACTATAATGAAAGTGATAAGAATCTAAATATATGTTCCCTTGGGATTCATAATGCACTTGCCTAACTGGGATTACAATACCCTTTTATTACAATCCCCATCGATTTACTCTAAAGAACTTGAGTTACGTTTCGATGTATATATTGAGCATATGTCAAATTGACAATTTATGCGATAAAAGAAAATTGAATTTTGTTTTCCACATTATAAAGAAATTTACGCCACGATTTTTCATGTGAAAAAGACACAAGTGAAAATTCATTTGAGCTCCTTTGCATTACCTCTAAATGACTGCGAATGTAAACGAGTATTAGAGAAGATTATATGTCAACTTAGTAGGTTCTAAGTAACCGCTAATTAAATCCAACGTCATAAGAAAATGATCTTTTGGAATTCTGACATAGATTGGCTTTGATATGGTGATCCATACATTAAAGAAACTACTATGGACACCCATATTTTTGGATAAATAGAAGCAAACACCAGAAGAATATGGTTCACATACGAATCTGAGGACGATCAATGAACATTTTATCCTCAAATATTGTCATATAGGGTTGAAGACGTATGTTCAATTCCTAAATTCCGCCGCTCCCCCAATGTGGCATTATAATATATTTGATGCACAAGCATATGCATTTACACCTTATTATGCTTCTCATATCCGTCGTGATTTTATGGATAAAAGTACATCATTCAAAGCCTATTCGTTAAAGCAATTATGATTGAGATCATCATATGCAAAGGACACATGAGTTCCTCATTATGTTGTTATATTGAATCAAAAGAGGATTCAGTGGATCGATTCAACCAACTTGCGGACACCATAGATATTTTATGGTGTTGGTTGTTGTGTCAACACGCTGGTCACGTATCATGACACCATCCACAATTAAAATTTATGCTGCTTATGCTAGAAAGTCAAAGCACCTAGGCCGGGTTAATTTCCGTAGGTGTGATGATTTTATGGCTTATTATATGGGATTTGTAATGGACATCATATTCCTATATAAAAACCCAATTGGTCTCACGGAAAACGACTACAGTAATAGTCTTAAGCACACCAACACTTCCGTTTTGGGTTATGCAATTTTTGCATGCAGCGCTACTTATTCATCTATGACCACATCATTGAACCAATTTACACCATAGTTAGTGACTATGTGTGAGGATTTTAAAGGATTTCAAACGAACTTGTAATCCTTGAGCTCTTTTGGATTGACACGGATCTACAATCCTTGAGCTCCATTAAATGTTTTTATGTGCCAAAATTGCGCCGCCACAGCGCACAATGATGGGTTATTTAAGATGAATAAATATTTATGCTGGATATGAACTTCCAGCTATAGTCCGCTATGTCGAAACCTTGACAGGCGATCTCCTCACCGCTAGATTTGCGGTGTGTCACTTTGATGAGACAGTCTTCCCGTCGTTAGGGGGAGATAAGAACAAGCATGTTCAAAGTGGAACGACAGGAATTGTCGTGGTTTGTCCCCACTGTGTCTCATCTCGATCCCCAAAATCACACAAAGTAAAGTGTGCAGATGTCTTATACATTAAAGTGACGAGATCATATAAACATGCTGCAAATATACCTGTAAGGATTGTGTTTTATCAAAAGGACATGGTACCACCCAAGAGGAATCGGGTATTGCACTGCCACCATGGATGGTGGCATGGTGACGCCATAAGTGGCATAAATGGTGTCACAGGCCGTGGCTCTCCAAGGAAGAGGGGGAGGCCACCTTAGGTTCGATACATACTTGTGTAAAGGAAGAAAACAAGTTTGGCACAACCTGATCTATTAATCAGTGATACTCAAATCCGTCTCATAAGAATATTTATGGATTGTGGTTATCATTGGGGGACGCCTCAAATGTTAGAACCAATCCTTAAAGTATAGAGATCTCTACAAACACATTACACTAGTGTACATGAGGACGTGGAATAATGAGTCTACTATCGAACCATACTTCGTTGAAAAATGTCAACTTAGTAAACTGGCCTAATGGAAAGAAGCGATTCAGTATAAACAAAGAGATAGGTATTTGTGCAGGTGACGCCGACACCGCAAATATAAACCCTATCAAATATATCTTTGTTAGAATGCGTAATGAGAATAAGAGCATTCAGACTCACCTTATGGCGCAAGGTCTCTCAAAAACGCACTGGAATCGACTACGAGGAGATATTCTCTCGTAATGGACTACGATGAGACAATCTCTCGTAATGGATGTCATTGCACTCCACTATCTTATCAGTTTGGTAGTTTCCGAAAAACTGAATATGCAGCTTACGAAAAGTGATCAAAACATATATCTCTATGGGGATCTAAATTAAGAGATATACATGAGGATCCTAAACGGACTTCATCCACCCAAATCAAGTGACTCTAGATCACATGAGTACGTTTGCAAAAGAAATTGAAACGTTCACTAAAGTGACTACTTGATTGGGAAGAGATTGGTGAATTATGCCATTGCGTGCTCATTATGAATATACACAGACTCTCAATGAATTATGAGATACTCTATGTATTGTAAATCCTAAGTTAAGAATGAAAAGATCTTGAGAATACACAGTCTTGAAATGAAACTCAAGGACTGTAATGATGGTGACCATACATCAATCGGCTTAGGCACTCTAAAAGAATAAAGTGAGGCCTCCATATACTCTCATGATCAGTCGAAGTCTTTACTCTAACAATAGATCCGTTTTTCATCTAAAGGAAGATGACGAAGAAGTATTGGGAAATGAAATTCCTATACAAGTGCAATAACGCATGATTGTACTCAAACATAATATGTAAGACTCGACCTCTCATTCGATGTAAATTTGTAAAGCTATGTTTAGCTCTGCGCCTACACAACGCAAATCGTTCTTTCATTAAAGATATGAAAGATTTAGGCTTATTCAATCTCTATATAGAATGTGACATGATAAAGAAATTATCCACGTCATAGCTAACTATGCGTAAAGAAAACCGCATTAAAGGTGAGATAAGAAAATCTGTTATTACAGATCAATTTCAAATCTCTTAATGGTTCACTCATACTCTAGACGAAGTTATGACCATTTTGTTATATGAAGGTCATACCACGAGTGAACCTGATGTTCAATATGAACCTATGTATTCAGTTCATGAACAACCTTATCCTCAAGATCAAAGTAAATCAAGTTGGATCTGAGGACGATGTGGCAAGATTTAGTTACTAAATCATTGCTCAAAGTCACATTTGGAAAAACATGTGAAAATGCATAAGTATGCTAATAAGACTGAAGCTCCCTTGATCAAATGAAAGAATCAGGGAGAAACCCATGATTAATGTAAAAATCAGGGGGAGGTACAGACATCAGGGGGAGTCTAGCACATACATGTTGTTTTCAAATGTAATAGGTGCGTTGCGCTCTTTTTGTCCTTCGACCAAAGTTTTATTTTCTCCCATTGGGTTTTTGTTACTTGGCAAAGTTTTTAATGAGGCAACACCACATGCACCATTTTATCTGTGTTGAAGGAAAAACATAGGAATGCGAAAGCTTTCAAAGCTTCCTTGATTAATGTAAGGATCAGGGGGAAATGTAGACTTCAAGGGGAGTCTAATACACACATGTAATCCTCAAAGGTTAAAGGTGCGTTGTGCTCTTTTTCCCTTCGTCCAAGTTTTATTTTGTCCCACTGGGTTTTGTTACTTGGCAAGGTTTTTAATGAGGCAACGATCTATGCACCATTTCGTCTTTGACTTGGCACAAGGGGGAGTGTTGAAGGAAAATACCATAAATGTGCCTTCGTCAAAGTAACTGACGATAGCGAATTAGGAAAGTAATATCAATCTGATGTAACGTTTCAATCAGTGTTTATTACCATTATTGTAATTGATGTTTCCATTGTAATCGTCACCCTATATAAAGGGATTCTCTAATGAAATGAGTAGACCAATCCCGATTATTCTACAACACATTTAGTATAAAAAAGGCCCCCTCATTACCCATTTCAATGATCATCTTATTTTTCTCCCTTATTCCACATAAGGTAACAACTCTATTGCCCATTTGAACAAATCTTTTTCAATTCTAGTACAAATTTAATTTTTTTCTTCCTTTTTTGTTCTTTTGTCTTATCTAATATATTTTTAAATTATAATGTGCTGAGAAAGTGGAAGATAAAAAAACGAACTTTGCCGAAATATCACTCAACTCCTCCGGCCTCCCATGGCCGGCGCCGGAGTCGCCGGATTCCGGTCACCAAATTTTTTTTTCGCCGGAATTTTTTTTTTCGCCAGATTTTTTTTTTTTTTTTTTTTATAATCAGGTTATTGGACAATGGTTACTGACCCTCAGTAAATAATTTACAGATTACAGATTTCCAGTAATCGATTACTGACTCTCAATAATCGATTACTGACCCTCAGTAATCGATTACTGACTCCCAGTAATCAGGTTACAGATTTCATATTTTCCAGTAATCATGTTACTGACCCCCAATAATCGATTATTGACCCCCAGTAATCAGGTTACTGACCCCCAGTAATTAGGTTACTGGAGTTACTGATCCATAGTAATCAAGTTACTTACCCCCAGTAATCGATTACTGACCCCCAATAATCAATTACTAACCCCCAATAACTAGATTACACATTCAATATCAACTCAGTCCCGGATTCTCACCCTAGCTTTGGCCGACTACGCTCCAGCCGGACCCGAGGCCATCAATCCCTGCATCCTTCTATCAACTCAGTCCCAGATTGATCTGGGCACCCATCGATCTCGGCCTCCCTCCCGATATCGACCTCGATTGCTCTGATTCCTGCCCAGGCCAACGCCTCGACCCAGCATCCCGGTGCCCTCGGCGTCTGCTCCTCCACACAATAGCCCAAGGTCGATGGAGAGAGCGCGGCGAAGGTTGGAGTAGGGCTGACGTGGTGGTGGTAGAGGTGGGAGGGCCGGGGTGCGGGTGACAGAGATGGGAATGTCGGGGTGGGAATCGGCGCCGGAGTTTGCTACGGCGGAGAAGGCGCAGGGGACGTGGCAGATGTGGCCGCGCTTGGACTGTGGTTGGAGTCGGGGTTAGGAGGCGGTGGAGAAGGGTTGAGCAAACTCCGGCGGAGAAGGCGCAGGGGACGTGGCAGATGTGGCCGCGCTTGGGCTGTGGTTGGAGTCGCGTCGGGGTTAGGAGGCGGTGGAGAGAGAGAGAGAGAGAGAGAGAGAGAGAGAGAGAGAGAGAGAGAGAGAGAGAGAGAGAGAGAGAGAGAGAGAGAGAGTTTTAGTATTGGTTAGGGTAGGGTAGGGTAAATGACTGAATTATATTTATTATGGTAGTTGTGTAATTCTCTCAAGATTCATTGGTTTGAGATATAAACATTGGAATGGACAATTTTTAAACTAATTTTGTTCAAATGGTCTTTTTCCCTAAATTCAATGCCTGTAAAAACAAAAAATAAATTAGGCACTTATAATTCCACAAGACTACAATTATAAATATTTATCCATTTTGTACTCCAATTTTAGCGTTAATTTTCTCAAATCAGCTACCATCAGATTTAGAACGGCGGATAAAAATCTAAAATAAGTAATTTTAACTCGTATAATTACGCGATTTTAATCTAATAACAGTTAAATACAAGTAAGTAAGAATTTTATTGAGTATGTAAACATGACTGGAATGCTAAGAACATTTATCACATGTCTTGTGGTTATCTGTGCACTTGTTCTGAAATCTGAATTGTAGTTTGATTTTGGATGGAATAATGAATAATAGAAAAGAAATTACAATAATTCTCACTTTCTTACGATTCGCTGTTGTGTGATTTTAACTAGTATTACTCACTTCTTCTCTCTGTATTATTATAATAATATTAGTGAATAGTCCAGACCGTCTCGAATTCCATCGGGCTCTCAATCTTACTAAAGTAACTGTGAAACTAACTTGAATTATGTATCATTCCATTCACTCATTCACCCAATAATCAGTTGAAAAACCAGTACGTATATCTCAAATTCCAGATTTACAATCTACGTACGGAACGGGTGAATAACGTACAGTAAGATTGAGTGAACAACCCGCCCGAGTTGGTCAGTTGGTCGATGGTCCTGGACTTCTTCAGTAGCCTGCAAAACACATTCTAATAAGATTATCGGGGCCATTGACCAGTTCACATGCACCAACCTAACTCACAAATACACAACTCCAAAATATCACCATCACCCAAAGTCACCCCTAACCCTAACCTTTCTTCCAAATCTAAATTCTAACCAGCTTCAACCTCCCTCGTCCATTCCCATCCAACCCAGTAAGCAAGTCAGTGAACCCAGAAACTTACCAACAGACATAAGTCAACTCTGTCTCTCTCTTTCCTCCCCCTCTATATTATTATTAGTCACACTCACGCCTCATCGGGATCACACCACTCCATCAGACGGTTCACACTTCCCCTTATTTTTCCAAACATTCCAGATTTCTTTCATAACCTTTCGAAACGCGACACTTTAATGTATCGAAAACTATCAAAATTTTCTGTTACCGTAACCATTACAAAGTATTGTCGATTCAGAATTTAATCGAAACTCAACTGACAATGATATTTTTGCATAAATTGAAGTACCGAAATTTCCATCGAAATCGAGATTTTTAAACGTAGAAAACTAGAAACCACCAAGGTCAATATCCGACACCAAGCATCAAAAATTCATTTTATTAAAAATCAAACAAAATTAAAAAAAATGATTCGTGCATGACAAAGTGTGTGTGGTTGGATCTTATTCTCGCAACTACATGTTGACGGGAAAGGGGCTAGCGTGACAGCCCCGACAGTCACCCAAGTGGGCCACGTCATCATTTTGACCCTTCTTTCCCCTTCTCCCTCCTCCTCCTTTATCAACACCTCTTCCTCTATCCTTCTTCCACTTTCCAACTCTCTCTTCTCTTCTCTTCTCTCTTCAGAAAAATGGCCGTCGATTTCATGGGCTATAGAAACTTCTCCTCCGCCAAGCTAGAAGAAAACGCCGTCGTCCAAGAAGCCGCCTCCGGCCTCGAGAGCGTCGAGAAGCTCATACGTCTGCTGTCGTCATCCTCCTCCCAGCAGAAGCAGGAGAATAAATACATGGACTGCACCGCCGTCGCAGACGCCGCCGTTTCAAAGTTCAAGAAAGTCATCTCCCTCCTCGGCCGCACCCGCACCGGCCACGCCCGCTTCCGGCGAGCCCCGCTGGGCCCCACTCCCAGCAACAACCCATTAATAGAATCTTCCTCCGCTAGGGTCTACCATGCGACGCCGATCCAGCAGATCCCCCCGCCGCCTCCGCAGGCGGTGGTGGTGATGCAGAACATGGAGGGGACTAGAGACTCGTCGACTACTATTAATTTCTCGTCGTACTCGTCTGCAGCGACGACATCGTTTTTGTCGTCGTTGACTGGGGACTCGGACAGCTGCAAGCAGCAGCAGCCCATGTCGTCTTCCGCGTTCCAAATTACCAATTTGTCCTCACAGGTCTCTTCCGCCGGAAAACCGCCGCTTTCTTCGGCTTCCTTGAAGCGCAAGTGCAGCTCCGACACCTTGGGCTCCGGCAAATGCGGCGCCAGCTCCTCCGGTCGCTGCCATTGCTCTAAGAAAAGGTGCAATTAATTTTTAAATCTAATTTTGGCCAATCTTTAACCTTTCACTGATCTAAGATTTTGTAGCTAAAATGAAATTGTGGGTTTGGTTGCAGAAAGCTGAGATTGAAAAGGGTAGTGAGAGTTCCGGCGATAAGCTTAAAGATGGCGGATATTCCACCGGATGACTACTCTTGGAGAAAGTACGGACAGAAACCCATCAAGGGTTCTCCGCATCCAAGGTATAATATTCTCATCATTTAGATGAAAATCGGTGATGTTATCCTGGTGCTCGATTGCTTCACTTTTGGTTCTATCTTTTGTGTATTGGGCGTGGTTTTAAATTTGTGTTGTGTATATGTAACAGGGGCTACTACAAGTGTAGCAGTGTTAGAGGGTGCCCTGCGCGTAAGCATGTAGAGAGAGCTTTGGATGATCCATCAATGCTAGTAGTGACATACGAAGCAGAGCACAATCACTCTCTCAATATTGCAGAGGCCTCGAATCTCATCCTAGAATCGAGTTAGATCAACAAAAGCCTCTGTCTTTGAGCTTTCTTTTTAGAGGGAAATCAATGGTAGATGTACTAGTAGTAGTAGTGGTTTTACAGTAGCTGGGCTCGGACTCGGTTCAGTCTCGAAGGAGATGAGTGAGTTTGGTTAATCAATTAGCTTCATGAATCAAATCATTATCATCCTGTACAATATGGGATCCCTTCTTTCTTCTTTTGCTCCTGTTCTAAGCACTGTGAATTATTTAGTCCTTAATTTAACAAAAGAAATGAGAATGGTGGTGGATTTGGTGATCTCGTCTGAAAAAGAGAAAGTGGGTGTTTTCGGGTTGTGATTGATATTTTTTAGCTTTCTATTTGTCGTTGCTTTTGCTTTGGTTCTTCTTCTTCTTCTTTGGATGCCTAGTCTGCCTTGTTTGCTTTTCTCCTCCATTACCATAACCACAAAGCTTTTTTCAAATCAAGGAAAATAGTGAAAGTAGGAGAATTCAAAGAAATGAAAAGGACTAGGTCAAAGAATGATAAAGAAGTGGACCAACATGTCGTATTGGTTACGGTTGACCAAAGCAATTTGTGGGGTTGGGAAGTTGCCGGTTCCAAACGGCTAATTTATTGCCAAAATTATTAGCAAGAGTTTATACCACTTCTACTCTTTTATACCGCATACTTCACGTTTTATTTTCTCGTATAATGTATCGATACGTTGGAGTACTTGACTATTGGTTCGATCAGGTACGGTGGGTTAGTGACGACTTCTCGAGAGCTAGCTTATAATTGATGAATCGATACTTTCATACATTATAGACATTTTCGTGTATTTAATATCAGATACACTAATGTATCGATACATTGAAGTACTTGACTACTTTATCAATCCGGTGAGTCAGTGATCACTTCTCACTTACGCATTCACGAGAGCTAGTTTACGATTGATGTATCGGTATTTTAGTATATTATAGGCTTTTTCGTGTATTTGATATCGGATACGCGAAATAATTTGAGAGAGAGAGTATTTATGAATGAAAAACTGTTGGTTGGTGTTTGGTTTGTGGGAAAAGGTTAGGATGAAATGAGAGGGAAATTTAAGGGAAAAAGGTTGTGGCCTACAAAAGGGTTTCAAAGTCCTCCAGACAAAGCTGTTGGACCTAGTAGCAGAATTAATGTTCAAGTCAAACATTGTGGGTGCCCTCAATTATATTTATCTTTCTTGTTTGTATATGCCTTGGCCTGGAAGCCAGATCTGTAGTGGGGAAGAAGATTGAAGCTCAAGTCAAATTTTGTGGGTGTGAAGTTGATTTTTTGGAGCAATTTCTGGGGACCCTTATAGAATGTTCACTAATTTGTTCTTGTTAGCTTTGGTTAAGTCTCCGAAATCAACCTTGATATGAAAGCATGGTCCTCCAAGGTACTCCATCTTTATCAACCTCATCATTCATATGTGGTTGCCTCAAACACAAATAAATCCATTATACTACTCTAAAATCCGATAACCAACTCATAACTGTTGTCATTTTTACTCAATCTAATAGTTAATAGAATTTCAAACTAATTCAAACGATATAAATCCAAACAGAAAAGTAGTTCATTTTCACAACGAGCAAATTCAACTATTGGTAGCTATAGACTTTTAATTAACTATAAAGTTCAAGGAAAACAATCAGAATTAGAAGGAGTATTATATATTAACCATATATCTACCAAAGGTTTGAACATGAAAAACTTCGTTAAGGGTTTTAGAATACAATGCATTAAGTTGACGTACTTGGATCATTAGTAATTATCACTTGGTTAGGGGAAGTCAAGCCCTAATCTTTTCAAACCACATTTCCCCATCAATTAGTAATCATAGTTATTTGGCAATAATGATCTTTGTAACCAAATCCAAATTGCTAAGTATCAAACCAAACTTTTGACCAACCTAATGACAAGCTTAAGATCCCCTTTTTGATGAAAAGTTTATCTTAAATAGTAAAAACTTTATTGAGAACTAAATATTTTATTTATATAGTTAATAACTGAATACGCAATAAATTAGAAAATATATAAACGACACGAAAGTTTTTACGTCAAACAAATAATACTTAATTGAATTTTACACCCGTAATTGGAAACTCATACAACACTAGTAACTTTGTAAGCACTCAATTAAGGTTTCTAGAGTTTGAGGCGAACCTAAAAATAACTTATAACAAAAAAATAGGCTTCCATTCCAATGTTGAAGAGCAAAACCAGTATCCAATCTCATCAAAACTCCATGGTGTTCACATGTCCTTTTACATGGAACAACATAGTCAACAATAATGTCACATCCACACACATTGAATAATGTCTTTCTTATTCGCACATTTGAAAACTGGTCTCTCTCATTGCACAAGCAAAGTTGAATTCTCAATCTGCATGGAATATTCATACAGCAACTGGTAAACACTTGCCTTTCTGAGAAGAAAACCAGATACGAATGGATATGAAAGGCTCATTCTTTCTTCAACAATTCACTCGAACAGTGAAGACAGTCTTTGAATGGTTCATAAGAACTTTGATCCAAATTGGTATACCATTTTGTTTCCTGGTGTTATTCGGCTTAGAAGAACATAGAACAAATAGTTCAGACTCAATCTTCAAACTCAATATCTGTTTCTGGATGGAAGTGAGAAGAAGGGGTCCAAATTAGAGGTGGTTGAATTCAAATATTCAAATAACGATCTAAGAAGGGTCATCAGCAACATTGTTTGTTTCCCTCTACACATGCCAGAGAAATTGACAGCATTTTGACTGGGTTTAGGAAATGACTAACATACGAAGGAGACTATTAGAAAGAATGACGTTTAGGGTTTAGACTAGTACATCTTTTACATATAAAAATGACTAATAACCCTAGCAAGACGTTCACTCAGGATACTGAGCAAAATGATGTCTTGGAGTTTTATGACTCAACACCATATTGACTAAGTTAAAATAGATGTGATTACAAATAACACTCATTTATATTACAATAAAAATTGCGCACTGATCGATTAGAACTGTCAGATTAGACAATTTAGACTAGCTTGAGTCATGAACGTGGTGAGGACCCAAGATCAAACCCCCACAAAAGCTGCAATTTCTATTCAAACTAAGTTCTTTTTTTTTTCGACGAAATGAAAGAAAATTTACAGACAAAAGCCTTTTAGTCCTACGATATTTCTCATCAGAAGTGGAGGCAATTTTTTGTAAGATTATGTTTACATGCACGGATAGTAGAGAATTTATTTCATCGGCTAAATAACTGAACTAAATTGAGCCACCACATGAACAATAATTTTGTTTATAAACTTGTAAAGAGTAGAAAGTGAAGTAACTGCATCTATAAGAAATTCAGAACTAAAAATTACTATACAAATGATTTCTATTTACCAAATGTGGGTATCTAATACATTTGAAACCCTAATTTTTCCCAAAATGATATATATAGAGCGATCTATGTAATACACGAGTACATGTGTTCAATTTTGTATTTTCTTATTATATTTTTAAATGTAACTTAATTTTCAATATTTGAACAAAATTTGTGTCTAAATAAAGTTCTCCTTTTCTCGAAGCTCCTTAAGTCCTTAGGGCATCTCCAACCATGAAGTCCTATAATGAGGTCCTATATCTATTATAGGACTTCACTTGGACACTATTCATTATAGGACTTTAACCATCTCTAATGGTAAGGTCCTATAATGGGGTCTTATATTTATAAATTTGATTTTTCTTTATATTATGTTGTAATTAATAATAATTTATATTTGTAAACTATTATTGTGCATGATAAATAAATATAATATTCATTTGAAAAAAAAAATTGAATTTTGGACTCCGTATGCATTATCCACAATCGGACACGTATATAATCGACATGTGTCGGTGGATATGATTTGAAATTAAATTTTACATAAATATTATCACAAATCGGACAAGATTTTACATAAATTTTGCTATATGAATAAAAATGATGGGAATGAGAGAATGTTTGAGAGGATGTAAGAAATGGTGTGGAATGAATGAAATTTTGAGTTGGTATTTATAGAAGAAATGTACATCTACTGTAGCAACGGGCATAATTTTTTTTAAAAATATTTTATTATTTTTTTCGTCACTTTTATTACCGTTATATATAAAATTAAAATTAGTTCAAATTACAACCGTCGATTAATCTGAAACCTTTATCTTGAACCGTCAGATCAAAAATTTATTTAAGAAAATTAAAATAATTCAGGGATGAATTGAGGCCGTTGGATTGGAAGAAGATTAAATGGTGGTCATTGGATAAAAATGACCGTTGGAGTGCAGAGGGGGCAACGGCCTCTGGCCGACCCACGTGTTTGAGTGCAGCGCGCGGGACCCGCGCAGCAGCTCTGTCTCCCACTTGTCTTCTTCAGTCGCGCGTTGCGCGTGTTCCAAGCCGAGCCGTTTTGTCGTGTAGCGCGTCTCTCCGCTACAGTCCCTCTTACGTGCGTCTGAGTTCCTCTTCTCCTCTCTCCTCTGTCAGACCACGTGCACGCTGCCTCTCTCTTCTGATTTTAGGACGCGTCCTAAACAAAGTCTCATTATGAGACTTCAGATGAGACGGGGTCTTAAAATTTTAGGGTATATGACCCCAATTTTTCACCATTGGAGAGCAAAAACATTTAGGACCCCTAAATTTTAGGGTATAGGACCTCCCATTGGAGATGCCCTTATACCAAAACATTAGGTTTCGTGCAGCAAACGACAACTTCGAACTCGTTACGTACCGGTCATAAGTTGCCTCGAGTCCTTTCTTGGTGTGACTTCCACAAGAAATGAAGCCCAATTTTGAGGCACTTGTGTCCGGCCCAAAGCAAATGACCTACCTTTCAAGGTTTGGACCGGTACAAAGTATCAGTTACAACTAGAATCAGTTAGCAACTGTCCTCCTCCTCCTCCTAAAACCCTCAAGGCGGCGGCGACGATGGGTTGCTCCTCTTATCCCATCGTCCCCTCATGAGATTCAAACTTCCAAATCTACCCCTCTCCTCTCTCAAACCCAAATCTCAAATGGCCTCACTCCTCACCGCCGCTGAGCCCCAAACCCGAACTCCTCACCCGTCGGAGCTCGACGCCCACAAACTAACCGAGCAGCCGCAATTGGATTTAGCTGAAACGCCGCAGTTTCGGAGCTTGAGCCGCGAGTCGCGAATCGAGCGGGCATGGGCCCACTGGACGAAGCTGGGCCGGCCCAAGCTGATCGTGGCTCCGATGGTCGACAATTCCGAGCTCCCGTTCCGGATGCTCTGCCGGAAGTACGGCGCCGACATGGCTTATACCCCCATGCTTCACTCGAGAATTTTTACCGAGACTGAGAAGTACCGCAACCAGGAATTTACCACTTGCAAGGTAACTTTATAGTGGTGATATTTTAAATGTACTGAGTTATATACTAGTTGGTAGATTAAATTTGAAAGTAAAAATTGCAGGAGGATCGTCCGTTGTTTGTTCAATTCTGTGCTAATGATCCTGAGGTTTTACTGGAAGCTGCCAAGAGAGTGGAGCCTTACTGTGATTATGTTGACATTAATTTAGGGTAAGTCTTTGTTTTCGCCTTTTCGCTAGTTGTTTAGTACTAGCGTTTTTGTGTAATTCGCTTATTCCAATATTAGTTAGCATAAAATGTCAATGCCTATCGATTTACATTACCATCTAGAATAATTAATAGGTTTGAGTTGATATAGAAAATATGTGGATTGAAGGTTTTAAATGAAATGTGGTTATTTAGGTGTCCTCAGAGGATTGCTAGGCGGGGGAACTACGGAGCTTTTTTAATGGACAAGCTTCCTCTAGTAAAGTCTCTAGTAGAAAACTTGGTTGCCAATCTTCATGTCCCTGTGTCGTGCAAAATTCGCATTTTCCCGAATTTGGATGATACGATTAGTTATGCTAGGATGCTAGAGGATGCTGGTTGCTCTCTTTTGGCTGTCCATGGGCGAACGAGAGATGAGAAAGACCAGAAGAAAGTGCGGGCCAACTGGGATGCCATCAAGGCTGTGAAGAATTCTGTCAAGATACCTGTGCTTGCGAATGGGAACATAAGGCACCTGGATGATGCGCACGACTGTTTGAAATACACTGGTGCTGATGGGGTTCTTTCTGCGGATTCTCTTCTTGAAAATCCTGCGCTTTTTGCTGGTTTTCGAACTGCTGAATGGGTTGAGGAGGGTGAAGAATGGAAGAAAGAACTGGACCAGGCAGATCTTTTGGTGGAGTATCTGAAGCTTTGTGAACAATACCCTGTACCTTGGCGTATGATTCGTGCTCATGTGCACAAGATGCTGGGAGACTGGTTCAGAATGCATCCACATGTAAGAGAAGATTTCAATGCACAGCATATTCTCACTTTTGAGTTTCTCTATGACATGGTGTATCGGCTTAGAGAGCTGGGTAAAGGAACTCCCCTTCATCTTAAGGATAGTAATGCTGCAAGTATTCCAGTAAACGGGCTGGCAACGTCAGCTGTATAATTGATCGTGATGCTGTGCCAGAAATAGGAGTCTTGGTGTAGCCATAATGAAGATTAGGTTTTTTAGTTTCTTCTGAACGATTTTGCAGCTGTTTTATTGCCTGTGGCTTATGTAACTCAACTGATACATGAGCAAAGGGAAGACACTCCCTTTTATAGTACATTATTTGTGCTGATGATTTAGTGTAGTCTATGGTCCTTGAAAGAAAGTTTCATTGTATTATTAATACACATTATGGGAGAAAGGTATTGGTTTTGTGGCTAGTGAATTATCTTAGTTTTCAGTTTATACTGAATTTTTGGAATGTAATAAATAGTTGAATTCTGCACCATTTCCACTCTGATTTATTTCTGGTTTTGTTCATAAGCTCTGCGGTGTATGAACAAATACTTATTCCCAATGATTGTAATAAAACCTTTTTTGGCAATCCGTTCTGAGATTACAAATTTACAAAGCCCCAAACAATGGGCTACGTTATTGACTCAATAAAATCCAATCTGGGATAGTTTAAGGTCCTCTAAAATTTCAACTAGTACACGAAATTTGTTTGAACCCTGCCGACTAAATGCTCTCCATATACAGCTCTTTCAAATTTCTTAGCTCCCCCTGTCTTCTGTTTACAAATATCCAGAGGCTCCACTGCTGTATCAAAGTTCGTCTGTTCATGCAACAAAAGCATGTGGAGTAAATTTAAATACTGCGAGTAGAGAAAACCATACAAGGAAGAAGAAATAAGCGATGGTTTAAGTCTCATGAAACAGGCCAATCTCGCAGCATACCTCATAGAAATATGCTACACAAACCCTGTATTTTGAGGAAGAGTTCATAACTTGATGCAAAGTTGACTCGTACAGACCATTCGAGTAAATCTGCACTAAAGACATGGATGAGAATGAGATACCAAATTCACAGATGTTATGAACAATGTACACGGGTGAACATTACCTTTAGCATGTCTCCAATATTGCAGACGAATGTTCCTGGAACAGGAGGTGCTGATATCCACTCGCCCGACAGGTTTCTCACCTTCAACAAATCAATTAGCTCAACTGTTGTGAAAACTAGAATAGCAAGATACAGAGAGCATACAGGCTAGAATATCTTGAAGAGAACTACCATGACAATCACATTCTCTTACCTGAAGTGCATTTATATCATCATCCTGGTTAACCAATGTCAGCAAACCTGTAATGCAAATACAACAAGATTTAGATATCTAGGAGTTATCTATTTATTTCCAATGATAGTCTGAAAGCCGTAAAGGTGAAGAAACTTTACCGTAATCAGTGTGAGCTCCACTGGTGTTGTTTGGCCAAACGAACAAAACGAGCAGAAGGAGGAAAAGCTTTAGATATTATGTGAGCTTGATATGAAGGGAGAAGTGTAAAAAGAATAAGAACCGGTATTATTGCATTACCATCCAATGTCATTGCTCAACTCTGGATAACCAATAAGACGCATCACCCAAAATGCATCACCAGCTCTTTCACCTTCAAATTCATATGGTGATCCACCCAATCCTAAAGCAATTCCACGCATGATATTTTTCGAAAGTTCTGAAAGAAAATTGAACCAAATGGTTTTAGTCAGAAGAACATGAAAGGATAAACGGTAAGAAGTTGGTTTGTTGAGGAAAGCATGCCTGTGCATAGGCTGATATATTCCTCCATCAGTGTCTTGAAGTTTGGGGGATTAGTTGGCCTGCATAAAGGTTAATAAGACTAAATGAGTATAGACAGTAAAACTTTGGAAGCAATCCATCATTAAGTCTAGAACAAGCTGAGAGATGGAGCCCCCAAACTAAACACAAAATTCAGATGGAATTAACACATGGTTATATACAGTGGGCAATAGGAAAAAGAGCAGCATTCTGGAGTAATATATACGGAACCGACATCACAATGCCAACTCTGTTAAGCATACGAAAACTCCGTAAACCGAAGATTTAGTAGGGAAAGGCCTTGATTTGTGCATACCATTGGTTAGATCCTTCCATAGGTTTCCCAAGTTCTCCGTACATCCCTGGTTTCACTTCTTTATAGCACTAGTACAGATGAAACAAAAGGAAGGATACTATCAGTACGAACAAAAAGGGACAAAATTTCCATTACAAAATTTCCATTACAAATACAGTAAAGCTATGAACAAGACCTACATCAATTGCCTCATGAATGTCTGGTACACCTTTGGTGATGTTCTCCCCAATTCTCTGATACCCTCTGTACCCTTTATCAGCAGTCATCTTGATCTTGGTTTTTTCCTCATATGGAAGCTCAAAGAATTTGCGGGTCAGATTCTTGACTTCTTTTAACAGAGTCTCAGGAATACCATGGCCTTTCTGGTCACTCACAAATCAAACAGCACAAATGCTCAGGGATTCATTCTTTCATGACTTGAAAGCATAAACAACAGAAGTAATTAGAGTACCACATAGAAGAAGCCTGCTTCTTTACAAGCTTGATCTAATTGCTTGACTACTTCACCAACACCTGGGTCTTGATCCATTTTGGGATCATCACACTTGGCCAGAAGAGGGCCAATATCTGCACCATTGCAACACAGCTATACAAGTTTAACATACATAGAAGACAGAAGCAATAATCAAAGATGTCGTCTTTGGTTTACCAATAATGGGTATGGACTTGAAGTCTGTGGCCATGGCGATGACGATTGAGATTGATAGTCTCAAACTCAAAGTTTCGCAGTTCCAACCTCAACAGATGACGCTCAGTGGATTAGTGGGGATGATGACAGTTATAATTTGTCTTGTATAACTTGGGTTTCTGTGTCTTTGTTTTTGCTTGTGGCGGGTTCTATAATTTTCTATGCTAGTTTCGTTGTTTGTTTGCTTTAAGCAGAGGCTTGCATGTAGAAGACGCAAGTAACGCCGACCGATCCTATGATGCCTATCCAATTAATTTCATCAATTTTAGAAATTTAAATTTGAATTTTCCTAAAATCAGTTACAAGAAACTTTCTTTAAATAAATTTTAATTTTTCTATAACCTAAATAGAGGATTATATGTGATAATCAATTTAGGGCTATAGGAACCCACCCACATTCTTGAAAAAAAATGCCATTACAATCATTAACCCACTATATTCGAAGAAATTTAATTTATTCAAATTCAAATTTAGTTTATTCAAATATTAAAAACTCAATTAATTTGAATAAGATATTGACTTGAAGTTAAGGATGTACATGAGCAACGTTAGAAGCATATGTCGTAGGAAATAAATGCTTCAAGTCGATTTCAAATACTTATAATTTTCAAATTAAATTTCCATTTCTCGAAGTATTTATTAGAAAATTTCATTCCATATGCATTTTCATTTTTATTCCACACTCTCGTATTTTCGCCTGGATGCGCTCATAAACGTTTGGAATCATGTCTAGTGGTAGAAGTTTTATTTTCTTCAGGAAAAAAAAATAGTAAAGTGACTGATAGTAAAAAATTAAAAACTGCACTGGAAAATTAAAGAAGCACTACCAGATACGGCCGAATAGCCGACGAAAATTTTTTCGTCGGCCATTCCATTTTTTCGTCGGCTATACCCTCTGCCGACGAAAATTTCGTCGGCCATAAGTCGTCGGTAATACGCCGTCGGTAATACCAATGGCCGACGAAAAAAAAAAATTTCGTCGGCCATTCCAACCTTGGCCGACGAATTATGGCCGACGAAACCAAGTTTCGTCGGCTATTTGTTCGAGTATAGCCGACGAATTGGGCTATTTCGTCGGCTATTTCGTCGGAATATATTAATATTTTAAAGTTATAGCCGACGAAATAATGTCAATTTCGTCGGCTATAACTGCATTTTGGGCAAAAAAAAATACCGGATCGGAGGAGGAGAAGGAGGAGGAGGAGGAGGAGGGGGAAGGAGGAGGAGGAGGAGGAGGAGGAGGAGAGGGGGAAGGAGGAGGAGGAGGAGGAGGAGGCCGGAGGAGGAGGAGGGGAAGGAGGAGGAGGAGGAGGAGGAGGCCGGAGGAGGAGGAGGGGAGGAGGAGGAGGAGGAGAGAGGGAGGAAGAGGGGAGGAGGAGGAGGAGAAGGAGGAGGAGGGGAAGGAGGAGGAGGAGGAGGAGAAGGTGGAGAGAGGAGGAGGAGGAGGAGGAGAAGGAGGAGGGAGGCCGGAGGAGGAGGAGGGAAGGAGGAGGAGGCCGAGGAGGGAGGAGAGGAGAAGGAGGGGAGGAGGGGGCCGGAGGAGGGGGAGGAGGAGGAGGGGAAGGAGGGAGGAGGAGGAGGAGGTGGGGAGGAGGGGAGGAGGAGAGGAGGAGGGGTGGAGGAGGAGAAGGAGGAGGCCGGAGGAGGGGAAGGAGGAGGAGGAGGAGGGGAAGGGGGAAGGAGGAGGAGGAGAGAGGAGGAGGAGGAGAGGCGGCTGAGGCTGGAGGAGGAGGGAGGGCGGGGGGGGGCCGAAGGATGAGAGAACAAAAGACGGGAGGAAGATTTTAAAAGATTTAGAAGGAGAATAGCCGACGAAATACAATGTTTCGTCGGGCTATACTTAGAGAATAGCCGACGAAATTAATATATTTCGTCGGCTATACTTTGGAAAATCAACAGCCGTTGGATCTGAGCCAATCCAACGGCGGACAATAAAAAAGGCGCGGATCAAGAGTTTAGCCGACGAAATACAATGTTTCGTCGGCTATACTTAGAGAATAGCCGACGAAATACAATGTTTCGTCGGCTATACTTAGAGAATAGCCGACGAAATTTGAATATTTCGTCGGCTATTCTATGAAAACATACTAAACTGCGGTTTTGAGGCCCTAAACGAACTCGAAAGCCCGAAAAAGCCCACACGTCGTGGCAAAGCGACGAGTTTGATTCCTGGCGTCGTTCCCTTTCCGGAATGGTATCACAATCGTCATTCGGACGCCGGACGCCAAATCTACAGTAAACCGGGTTTTGACTGATTTCATTATTTCGGCACACGGATTTTATCGGAATCTTGTCATTTTTCAACCGTAGACGTATTTCATTATTTCGGTCATATCTTATTTGACGACATATTTGCATTTGAAGAGTGTATGTATAGTAACTATTTGAAACTATACATTCACTTAAACACTTAGTAAACAAGTTAAGGAACATTAGTACATATGTTCCGATTTTGAATCTAAAAGTTTGGAAAATCTATTCCAACCGTCAGATATCACCGTTAAGATTAAATACATGTATGAAAAAAAAATCCAACTACATCTGACATTCACGTTAAGGCTCGATCGGGACGGTCAAACCGGGTGAGTCAAACCTCTAACGCTTTAAAACGGAAATTGGCCCGTCTAAATGACGTTTTTTGGCCTGATCTTCAATAGAGAATAGTTTCAGATTGATGAGACGCGACTATTCGTATAAAAAATTTTCCACAAAATATTTTACCCGACCGTAAGGCTCACCCATAGGAAAACGGGAGTAAAAAAACAGTTAACCGCAACATTTCGGCACACAGATTTTGTCGGAATCTTCCCATTTTTCAACCGTAGCCGTATTTCAATATTTTGGGTCATGTCTTATTTCACGACACATTTGCATTTGAAGGATGAAGCAATGGTTTGTCGATAGTGATAGAAAATGGAAACTGCTCTTTTTTTGTTTTTTTTTTAATCATAGCCGACGAAATCAAACCTAGTATTCGTCGGCTATTCTTTTGTCGTTTTCTGTCAAAAATAATCGTATAATTATTTTTTAAAAAACTTATGGCCGACGAAATGCTTAATTTTCGTCGGCCATTGTTCGTAAAATAATTATTTTTAAAAAAAACGTATGGCCGACGAAATAATTAATTTTCGTCGGCCATTGTTCGTAAAATAATTATTTTAAAAAAAACTTATGGCCGACGAAATAAAAAATTTTCGTCGGCCATTCTTCCAAAAGTTTATAGCCGACGAAAACTTTAAATCGTCGGCCATTATAGGAGTATAGCCGACGATTTTTTCATTTTTACCGACGAAAAAAAAAATCGTCGGCCAATTCTATGGGAATGGCCGACGAAATTTTTTTTTTACCGACGACAAAATTTTCGTCGGCCATTCTTGGGAATAGCCGACGAAAAAAGTGTTTTCGTCGGCCGTTTTTTTTTTTTTCGTCGGCAAAACCTTTTTTTCTTGTAGTGAAGCAAAAGGTTCATAAACTGAAACTCATATTTTCATTTCAGTGTGGAAAAAATTACACATTTGCCCAAAAGAATTATTTTTTACACTTCCCCACCCAAAACAAAAACAGAAAAGTTTCTAAAAATCAAACACGACCTTAAATATACAACCCCAACGTACGTCACATTTTTACCTCCTAATGGCGCCAATGCCATACGTACATCCCATAACGTACTCTTGTGATGAATCTGTATAGATGATCGTTATTAACATACCCATACTTACTCAGACGAGGAAGAATAAGAAGATGAATTATTCGCTGCCGCCGCCGACGCTGACGTCACTTCACGGTTGTTGTTGCTGTTGCGGCAGAACTGGAAGCTGGTCTCCTCCATCCTCTCCACGACGTAATGCCCCATCGTCGCACTCTCCTCCACCAAATTCTCTCTGCAAAGAAACTCATCGCCACAAACCCTCTCCACGTTCCTCCTGAAGTCATGAACGAACACGTGCGTCTTCCCGCTCCCGCCTTTTTTGCTCCGAGCTAGAACGCCGGAGGTGAAGATGGGAGAGATCCTTCCCGGCGAGTCAGGCCAGTCTCCTCTCGGCCCGTCGATCAAGATCACGTCCCAGTCCACCTCGTACACATGGTTCGGAAGGTCATTGATTCCGAGCTTGCATTCCGAGAACAAGAGATTCTGTACTGGCCGGCACTCGTTTCTGATCTGTTCTTTCGCGACTTTGATCAACTCGGACATCTCTCTAGTCTTAGTTGTGTATTGAACATCGTAGGCGTCGATTTCGGGGTGCTTTTCTTCTATGTAGGCGGCGTAGTAGCGGTTCTCGTCGATGAAGACGGTCCGGCCGTTGTGGTTTAGTGCTTTCCAGAGAAGCGTCTCGTGTGTGAGGCCGAAGATGAGGAAGTTACAAGGGGAGGAGCATTTTCTAAGTACGTCCGAGATGGGTTTGATATCGGAGTATGACATTTTGAACGTGTCGTTTGATTTCGATGCGTAGTGGAGGAGCGTGTTGATCACGGTGGTCGGCATTGGGGCGTTGGTGGCGCTTAGCACTGTGGCAGAGGTTGTGGTGGTTGTTGTAGTTGCTGTCGAATATGTATACAATCCGCTGGTGTAAATGATTGTGAGAAGGAAGGCGAGGGTGAACAAGGACATGAAGGTGAGAAGCCATAGCCGGTTGGAGCTGCCTTGTTTTTGGATGTAAGGGTGGAGAAGAATCAGCTTGGTGTTGCTGTTCTTCATCTTTGAGGGTTTCTGCTTCCGTTTGACACAACAAAGGTGAGTGTGTGTGTGTTTAGCTCTCTTTCTTTTCCCCCTTTTAAATTTTAAGGTGAAGAGGATTTGGTTTAAAGATTTTATTGACTAAGCAAGCAGAGAATTGAAGCAATGTGAGGTGAAGAAACTGAGTGCGACCTCGCAATGACCCTCTTAAGAGTTCTAGAAATCGGATTACCGAAATGGGAATTCTTTATTGAGGGAATTAGTCGGTAGTTTGCATTGTTTAGTTGCTTTAGTGATTGTGGTATGTGTGCTGTGAAGCTAATGGAATATAAAACAGGAGGGAAAAACAAAGGGTAGTTGGTAGAGGGGTACCCCATAACTAATTACAAGCCTCAGGTCGCTTTGCCTTGTTCATTTTCTCAAGTAACCTCTTTAAATATGCAATTTCTCAAAATAAGTAGCTTCCTTTGAATTGACAACATACCTGAAACAAATTGTCTGATTAGAGGGAATAAGCATGCTTTGGATTAATGTTTTATGCTTTTTGTTATGCTCACCAAATAATTGAGACTTACAAACTCTTTGTGAAGTTGACAGTATAATGCCTGGATACCAATTAGGCAAATGCTGGTGTAGATTAAGTACTGCATATTGGTGGTAATCATTGCTGTAATAAAATAGGTTCAATTGCTGGAATTGATATTTTTCATGAATCTTCTGGTATCTGTGTTTAGTATCTGTGAACTATATATAATATCAGAAAAGCTAAATTTTGGTTTGAGAATCTCTAATTTGTTCCTATTATCTTCTCTAATTTGATTTTCTTATGGAACTGGGTTTGATGATTCTACTTGTGTACAGAATCAGGTTTGTTCTTTCTATTTGTTGTTGTGTCCTGGTGTCCTTATGGCTATACATTTGGCACTGTCATCTAGTTGCAGTTGTGTGTGAGGTCGTTTTGGGCCTGCATTTTTGTTTCATTATTCTTTATATTACCATATCATATAAGTGCCTCCTGTGCTTAGTGTTGTAGCACCAAATCATCAAAGGTATCATTCAAGCCTTGAAGTAGGTGTGCCAACACAGAACACGGTAGAATTCAGCTCTAGGCTTGATAGCTTCCACAACCTCAACTCTATAACAATCAGGTCCAACCTTAGTTGGTTTGAACAATCAGATAATTACTATAAAACACAAAAGTTACTTTAGACTTTACCTTTTCTCTAGTAGAAACCAACTCATTTCTTATCCTCTCATCTACCCACTCCATCCAGATCTTGAAAGAAAGTAAAGAAACCTAACGCTGAGTCACTGAGTGCACCACTACATGTATATCTATGTTAGCATGAATGATTAGTCTCACAGTAGTGCAGCATTTGCCTCGCTCATGTCACCTCTATTCTCCTCTGAACACTTCTCATTTCTCAGGTGCATGTGTAACCTTGGTATACATTATCAACTCATTCCTTTACACTAAGAGCTTTTAACATTAGTAATTTTCTAACTTTAACATGGTATCATAGATTCATAGCTCTGTTTGTATCAAGTTTTGAGCTCGAAGACTCCAATGTTCAATGACCTCGGCGCATAGTGATGCTGTGTGAATGTGGGTGTGACATCGTAAGTTACTGAATTTGGTTGGGGCCTTAAATGTCTCCTGTATAGCTATACTTTTGTCACACTGGCAGGAAGGACTTTATTTGTTCCGGCCTATCTGTTTAGATTCAGTTCCTTGATCTCTTTAAGGTAAAAGAGAGAAAAAAAAAAAAAATCATTAGCTTCGGATATTGAAATGCAAAAGGAAAAGTTAGGCGGCCTAGGCGGGCGCATGGCAGACACAAGGTAGGAGTTAGGCGGGATAAGCGGATTCTAGGCAGACGCTAGGCGAGATCTAAGTGGACTCTAGGCGGGTTAGTGAATGGTAGGCGAGCTCTAGACGGTGTAGGCAGACTCTAGACAAGCTATGCGGAAGCTGGGCGGGTTAGACGGACACTAGGTGGATTAAGCGGACATTAGGCAGGTTGGGGGGACTCTATGCGGACTCTAGGCTGACCCTAAGCAGACTCTAAGCGGGCTCTCTCTCTCAGTACCTCGTCGATGTCACGACGGCTCGACTTTCTCTTTCTTTGTTCGATCTCTTCACGTTGCACCAAAGCATATCATCCTTTTTTATAAGGGTCACAAAACTTAAAGCATGATATATTGAAGATGGAAGAAATATGAGGCAGAGATGTGTGCCCCTTTCCAGAGAGGAAAAAAAAAAGATGCATGAAAAGAATGTGCGCCCCTTTTTCCTGATTGATTTTACATCATTACAAATCCTTAACATAAAGAGGAGCACTTGCGATTGCTCAATTGTGGATTATTGTGATTCAATTATTGCTATGCTTGAAGTGTACTAATGGTAGTAACGAGTACAGTGATTTCGTCAAATGGGACGAAATCGTATGAATTGAACAATTTGAACCTGAATTATCCTTCATGATTACTTAGAGCTCATAACCATTATCAGTCCAAATGATCCATATTTCATTGCCCCTGGATAAAAAGGAAGCCTACAGGAAGAGCGAAGACTCTCCTCAAAATACTTGCTATAATATCAAGGGTCAACAGAAGGTACGCTACAGATCTTACTCAAGTTTGAAGCAAGCTGAGAAACCTAATCCTGAGTGTACCACTACATCAATATATGCTTACATGAATGATTACTAATTAGTCTCACAGTGCAGCTCATTATGTCACCTTCTATTTATCAACTGTTGATTTCATTTGCTCGATACAGAAACTACTTATTACAAACCTTCGCTTTGTTTCAAACACAAACAGTTGCAGAGCTTACAAGTTACAAGCGATTAAGGGAGAAACAGAATTGCACATTAACTCTCCGGCTTGTAGTAAGAAAAAACCGAATACAAGGTTTGTATGAAGGTCAATGTTGTAACAGAAATAATAATCATAACTAGATTGATAAATGCCCATGGATCTTGAAAATAGTGATTACGGAGATGCAGCATCCACTTGACATGACAGAAGCCCTGCGACAGTAAGCATTCGAATCCAACACTATTGAAAAGACTACTTTGTGAGAACCAACTTGTGTCATCGCCAACCAAGTTTTCAATAACTTGTTCCTCAATGAGGACCTGTAGATCATTCTCGCACTTGATAAGGTTATCCAACAACACAGCATAAGAGATCATTTTACTCTTCTTAGTCGGTTCACACTGTTCGTAAGCAATGAGATTTCTAAACAGGGATTCTCCATTCTTCCCAACTCTTAACCGTGGAATTCTCAATATTCGATGCCTGGGGCTGAAGGTTACATTAAGCATGTTACTGTTTTTCCCTGTTTAATCAAGATTCCAGATTGTCGAAGCTTTGTCACAGAGGGGATCGAGGGCCTCCGACTTAAGACTCCAGACCCAATCACAGGACCGTATCTAAGTAAACAATTACCTAAAAAGTTCAGCAAATGTTTATTTTCTATTGCTGCATTAGCATGTGGATTTGTCCCCAAACTGTGCCCCTTGAAGTAGTTTAGAGCAAGCTCAGGAAGAAGAAGCTGACCAGCTTCGTAAGTGAGGTGAAACAAACAGTTGAGCACTCTCCAAGGAAGCTGGTTTTCAAGTAAAAGCAAGTCGGTTATAATTGCAGTGCGCATCCACGAGTAGGAAATATGATCACCCTCATGTGTGAGCACCTGTCCTGAAAACTTGCGGAAAAGTTCAATAACAAAGCAACCATCAACCACCAATATTTCCACAAACTTGTCGCTGGACAAGTGATGGAATTCTTCATCGTAACAGTCGCGGCAGTCTTGTTCTAGACTTCTAATTTCTATAACAAAGTTGTGCAAGCTGGTCTCTGGCGTTGGCATTCGATCAACGAGACCTTGCAGTTACAAGAGTTTAGTTTCTTCCATGGCTTGCAGCTTGTTTCCTCCGAAGTGAAGTGGTTCGATTGAAACTAAACTTGGAACAAAATTCTCTTCCGCAGCATGCTTGCGTAGCAGACTAGGTATTCAAAATATGCAACAGCTAGGAACTGGTGGTGATGGAGGCAGCTATCCGAGCTTTTCTCCGATCAGGGATGCCAATAATTCGTCTTCATGTCTATTTCCTCCCCCATGTTGGAATCCATGTTAGAATTCTTGATACTTCAACTTTTAACTCAATTGAGCGAAGTATTTCACACTCTGTTCTTGGCGAACGGTGTGGCGAGCGGGTGTGAAGAAAATAAGATGACTGAACTTATGCAGCTTTTCTTTGATCTCAAAATTCTTATCGATTACAGAGTAAACACTTCCCTTTTATAGGAGGCACAAAATAACCTAACAAAATATCTAAGGCTAGAAGCTAGAGATCAACTTGACAAATTATAGTACTATGATACTACAAATATCTAAGTTGAAAAATCTCAGTGGGAATGAACAGTGAAACAGGTGCTGGAAAGCATGTGAGCTTTTCCACACTGTCTCCTAGTCCTTCCAGGAAAGCATTAACATTTTAACACCCCATCTCTGATTTCAATAGATGAGTGGTCTGTTACACTGTTTTCTGCCATCATGAACTTAACCTTTCCTTAGTACGAACCTGCTTCCAGTAAAGGAAAAGAGGAAGAGAACTCCGAGAAGATTGCAGCTATAAACCCAATTCCCTCCAATATTAGGATGCATGAACATAGAACTCTTCTCTATCAATTTACCAGACCAAATGCTAGGACAATTCGCCAGTACAATTAATCTCAAATGTTCCGAGTTAATTTCTTGATGTTTACGTACGTGCCTAACCTACACTTCAGTTGATTAAATATTAGGCAACTTCTAATCAAATATACGTTAGTTATAAACTCCAGCTTATCTTTTCCTTTTCTTTTACTTTTGAATTCTGTAACGTTGATTTTGGTCTATCACATATATGTTAATGGGGAAATACACACACACACACACTTGAATCCCTAGCCTTATCCCCTTATCCATTTTGTGCTGCATAAAAAATTTGATACCTTTTACTTAAAGGGTTTTGATTGTCATTAGTCCTTAACCTTTTGGTACTGATTCGTCTGAGTTTACATATATTGTTACTGATGTGAAAAAGATTACATAAGCATATCCTATATGTACATGCATTCATGGAAGCTAAACGGAGAAGAGGCTTGAGCCCTTGAACAGATGCATCATATGTGTATGTGAAGCTGCCCAACAGGTGAAATTGATCAACACTGAAAACAGATCACAGGATGCATACATGTTTTCTTTACATGACTTCACAACTCTTCCGACTTAATTTGCAGGAAACTTTGTATAGAAAAACTTACTAGGATCAAATGACACTCGAACTACTGCAGATTGAGGTTCTTATGTTGAATGGTATGCTACTGCCTGGGAGCTTTTTGTAGCCAGATCGATAATGGAGATCAAAATGAGCAATGTATCCTAGCTCATTCTCGCTCCTTATTTGGTTGAATGCACTTGCTTGGACGTTCTACCAGTTGAGTATTTTCTCGAACAGGCAGGTTCTTATTGCCATGCTAGAATCTGATCCAAGATCATTGGAGTATTGATAGTACCATCGAAGTATTGATAGTTCGAAATATACGATATGCGCGCAGAGGATCATCACACTATATTGTGCCCCGGTGATCTCAAACTTAAATTCTGTATTCCTTTGTACAACCAAGAAACCTAGCTTTACAGTGCTTGCTTCCAAGACAGAGGTGCCTGCTTCCAAGAAACCTAGCAGTATAATAGTTTTGTCTACAATGGTCAACGACCTTTGATCCCTGAGTTCTAATTCTTTCTTTATTTGCTTGCAAGGCGACGTCGTACTAGAATATGAAGTTGTAATTAGTTTAGTCGATCAAATCCCTATATCTCTTTTCAAAAGAGGAGAAAGAACAAAGGATAATTGGCTTTGAGGGTTTGAAATAGATGAAAAGCAAAAAGAAGGCATAACCAACCCTCATCCTTGTCAAAAAGATCGCCAAATGTAAAGCATGACATTAGAAAAGAATGAAAGATGAGGCAGATGAATGCCCCTTTCTGAAAGAAAAAAAAAATCGATGCTTGAAAAGAAGATGCTAATCCAATCTAGAACATGATGAAATTTTGACACTTTCGATTGCTTAATTGGGATTTAATATTGAATGTGATTCAATTATTGCATGCTTAAATTCTAGTCACAAGTCCAGTTAGAAATGAAACGTAAATGAGAACACTGCATATTTATCAATTGGAATTTCTCGTTGCTCAATTCAGAAAGTTAAAATCAGACATTAGCTTTACTTCAGACATAAACAAGTACAGAGTTTACGACATAAATTAAGCAAATAAGCATTAGTTACAGTTCAATGCTCACACATGATATGAAATAATGAGGCAACGACCGAGCAAAGCAAATCACAGTTGCGTAGCCTATTTGTAGTATGACAGAATGGAGTAAAGGGTTTGTAGGCCGGTGAAAGTTGTAACAAGGAGGATAATAACTAAGAAATTGATCATATCCCAAGGATTTTTGAAATACTTACTCAATAATGTCCATCGCCACACATGCCAGGCTGTTTTACCAGTAACTTCCAGATCGTAGTAGAGGTTTGAATAAGAGAAATTGTTGATGAGTCCAACAGTAGTGTTGAACCATCTTATGTTCGCATCATGATCGTTTTCGATAATACATTTGTTTCTGAGTAGCTGCAGATCTTCATCGCACTTAATAAGGTCATCCAACAGCACAAAATAAGAGATCAGTTTACTTCTATTACTTGGTTCCAACTGTGCATAGGCTCTGAGGTTCCTGAAGTGAGATTCTCCATTCTCTAGGACTCTTATTGGTGGAATTGTCAGAACTCCCGTATGCCGGTCGAATGTCACATTGCACATGTTATGATCGTATCCACGCCTAATATAGACTCCAAACTTATCAAGCTCTGTCACACAGGGAATTGAGCACCTATAGCTATAGTTCTCAATCTCTGATTCAGCAGACGACCCATGCAAAAAACAACTACCTAAAAAGTCCAGCAAATGCTTTCTCGGTAACGCTTCAGTATTAGCATGTAGATTACTCCACCCCAGTGTGCACCCCTTAAAGTAGTTGAGTGTAAGCTCAGGAAGAGGAAGCTTGCCATCTTCGGATGTGAGGTGAAATAAACAATCAAGAACTCTCCAGGGAAGCTGGTTTTCAAGTAAAAGCAAGTCGGTTTTAGTTGCAAAGTGCATCCATGAGTTGGAAAACACAGGATCACTCTTGGGTTTGAGCACCTCTCCTGAAACCTTGCGCAACAGTTCAATAACAAAGCAACCGTCAACCACCATCATTTCCACAAATTTTTCACTCGAAAATTGATGTAACTTTTCATCATAACAGTTGCGGCAATCTTGTTCTATGCTTCTAATTTCTTTGACAAAGTTGTGCAGACTAGTCTCTAGAGTTGGCTTTCGATCAAGGAGACCTTGCAAATACAATAGTTTAACTTCTTCCATGGCTTGCAGGTTATCTTCACCGTGATGAAGTGGCCCGATTGAAACTATACTCGGAACAAAATTCTCTTCATCAGCATGCCTGCGCAGTCGACTTGGTATTCGAAATATGCAACGAGGAACTGTTGGTGGAGGCAGCTGGCTAAGTTTTTCTCCAATCATGGATGCCAATAGTTCATCTTCATGCCTATTTTCGCTCCAAGTTTGCATTGCTATTCCGCGGTCTCTGATATCAATCAACGTGTGATCATTTCCATTGCCCTCTGTCATGATGAACTGAATCTCTCTAGCTAAGATCTGGTTTTTGATTGTGGCAAAAGACAAAATGAATTAAGAACCAATTAAACTAATGCCTGCATGTATGTGAATCGCAATTAAAAATATCCATACATACAATTGATTGATTTGAATGTCCTTATCCATTTTGTGCATAAAACATATGATAATTTAAGGGTTTCGCATGTCATTAGTCCTCATTCCTCAACCTTTTGGTACTAATTCGTCTATGTTTACATATATATGACATGCATTCATGGAAGCCAAAGAGAAAAAGCTTCAGCCAGTGTACAGATGCACAACAGGTAAAATTGATCAACAATAAAAACAGATCAAAAGATGCACACATGTTTCTTTAAATGACTTCACTACTCTTCTGACTTAATTTGTAGCCCAATTGTAGGAAGCTTTGTGTAGAAAAACTTACTAGGATTAATTAACACATATAACTGCGCGCAGATTGAGGTTCTTATGTTGAATGGTATGCTAGCTACTGCCTGGGAGCTTTTTGTAGCCAGATCGATAATGGAGATCAAAATGAGCAATGCATCTTGCTCAATCTCGCTCCCTATTTGGTTGAATGCACTTACTTGGTCGTCACTTCTCTCCAGATTCCAAAACTACGTACGTTCTACCAGTTAACACGTTAAGTATTTCTTTCTCGAACAGGCAGGTGCTTATTGCTATGCTAGAATCTGATGATCCTAGATCATCGGAAGTATTGATAGCACGTAATATACGTACCGTATGCGAGCAGAAGATCATCATGAAACTATGTAAGTATAAAGATGTTGGTAGTCTTCTTTATGGACCAAAACACAGCCCAAGATGTAGTATGATAAGTCTTAACACAAGTACAAGTGAAGTTATGAAGCCCAACTAGTTCAACGCCCAACACAACCTCAGAAAACTAAGGTATATTCATGCATATTCATATCATGCTTTCACTGAGGATAGCAGTACTACTTTGTATCATATGTCTTCTACTAAGGATAGGAGTACTGCTTTGTATCCCGAGTTTTCTGGCTATTTTTATGGCTTATGTTCAAATCGTCTTGAAAGTTGTTATTTATCTTCCCAATGCATTTCTAGATCTTTCCAATCTATTTGCTTTTCGAAATTCAAACAGCTAGCCAAGCATGTGATGTTCTTGGAGCTCAAACTATCAAAGGGTGAAGGATTTCTTCAAACCGTGACCTTGATGTTTTCAAGGTCCAATTGTTTATGTTTGGTTTATGTTACACTTACCTATGTAGTTGATAGTAGGCTGTTTGATCCTAGGAGGAAGCTGTTTTGCCTATTCATACATGTTAACATTCTTTTTGATTGCTTTTCCAAAACTTTTTTCCCTCTTATGAAAAGTTAGCCATTTTCGGAAAGTTGGTTTTGTCCATTTGTGCTTGGCTTTGTCCTTCAAAGGTTTTCAACAGCATCTAAGCCGAACACATCAGTCCAAACTTTCTGAATCCTTTGGCATGCGTGTTGCTCTCTTAGCAATTCACACTTGCCTATAAATACCAAGTAAAGTGGCTTTGCTTGGTGGTCCATTTTTATTGTGTCTTTGTTTTTGTTGAGAAAATCAGCTTGGCTGTTTTCTCATTCTCTACTGCTCTAAGTCTTTCTAATGATTATAAATCTTAGAGCTTGCGAAACCAAAATCGCTTTTCAAAAATCATAATGCATTTGCATTCCAATACATGAGGTTGTGATTGGAGGTGCAACGACCCCAAGAGTTCACAAGCAGAGTTAGCTAAGGCGTAGTTAAGGTCTGAGTGAAGCTCTTGTATCCCTTTCATATGTGAGGACTTAGGGGACAAGATGAGAGAGCGTTCTAGATAGACTAGGTAGAGTCATAGAACAGGATAACAACAAGGTCTGGTATCCCAGGCTCTATTCTTGTATAAGTCTACGAATCACATAGTGGAAAAGTTTGTCCTTAAGATAAGGGCAAGCAGTTTTCTTCCCTAGAGTCAGGGTTTCTGCGTTAAAGAAAAACATCTCTGTGTTGGTTTTAATTTCAGCAATCTTTTTCGTTACTTGCATAATCGTTACAAACTGTGAATCAGGATACCACAACTCCTTGCTAGCCTCGAGTTACAACAAATCAATGAAAAAGTTGCAAAGTGTCATATTCACCCCCTCTAGGACCTTCAAACTATTGCCCCTGGTGATCTCAAGCTTAAATTATTGTGTGACCACGCATACTCCCTCGTATTCCTTTGTGTAACCAAGCAACCTAGCTAGCAATTTACATTTTACAGTGCTTGCTTCCAAGTGCCTCAAACATTGTTTGATCCATTCCTAATAGTTAACATAAGTTTTGGGAACAGTAGTAATCTAGCATAATACAATTGTTTTGTCTACAATTAATGGTCAACCTTTGATCCCTGACTTCTAATTCTTTATTTATCTGCTTATAGAATATGAAGTTGTAACTTTATGACTTGTGAGTTTAGTCGATCAATCCCTGAATTTGTTTTCAAAAGAGGAGAAAGAACGTACACAGGATAATTGGCTTTGAGGGTTTAGAATAGATAAAAAGCAAAATGAAGGCATAAACCGCATAACCAACCCTTCTTTTTTACAAGAATATCACCAAAGTTGGAGCATGACATTTGAAAAGAGTGAAAGATGAGGCAGATGAATCCCAATAAAAGGTCGATGCAGGAAAAGAAGATGCTATCCAACCTAGAACATGATGAAGTTTTGACACTTTCGATTGATTGCTTAATTGGGGTTTATTATTGAATGTGATTCAATTATTGCATGCTTAAATTCTAGTCACAAGTAGTATGATTTTTCTTCAGTTTCCTTGACTTCCTTCAATGAAAACACATGATATATAATTTTGAATTGAACTTGAATAACCCTTGATGTGCACTTAAAGCTACCATATTTATTAATAGTTTCTATTACATGACCCCTATCCAAGAGGAGGATTAACCCACATAATGTAACTTTAATTAGGCTAGCTCTAGATAAATTAACTTGATCTTAGTTTAAGGCTAAACAAGTCTTATGTTTAGAACAAGCTCATGAACAGATCGATTTGGGATCAAAACTGCATCTTTCATTTATATACTAAATCAATGACAACATAGTTTAGAATGTTAAACAATTTTGTACGGTGGATTGTCTCATTTTATATCTATAATTCCACACAGCCTAGCTCTATAAACCAATTAAAATTTCTTCTGAATAGAAAAATGTATGGGCATGGCAGTTTGTATATGATACTCTGCTGATTTGTTCCATGTATTAGGTGCGCCTACCACTATGATTAATGGTTTTACGAGCTTTATTTACATTCTCGTGTTATTCCACATTGTAATTTCTACTTTTCACTTTGATAAACATCTTTTACTTAAGTGCGTATGTTTGATAAGGTGATAGGACAATAACTTCTCATTTGAGAGGTCATGTGTTCGATCCCCATCATTATCATTAGAGAGGAGTGCGTACTAGGTTATAAAATCACTATGCACTATATTCCCCATCATGATTAAGTAACATGAACCCAAACAAATGCAAAAAAGATAGCCTAGCTCAAGCTAGTAGAAGATCAAAACCACTCAATCTTCTTTTTATTTTCGTTTTACGATTCACACCTTCAAAGTAAAATTCTCGATAGTAATAAAAATGTAATATCACTTGAAGAGTGAAATCTATTACACACTCTTTGAATATAGTAGGTAAGAACTTAAGGGTTAAATAGTAATAATTGACTTGATAACCAGTGCTTTACAAGTTTGACTTAGTGAGACCATTACCTGTCTGTCACACACAGGTCAATGTGTAGTTCCAGGAACATATGAGACGCGCCTCGCGTCGCGTGTTATTTAATCTCGACGAGGTTTGCATACTTGGACCAGTGATTAGGGTAATGATTTGGGAAGCTACATCTGAATGATCTCATTATCACCAACCAGACATATCATTCTTCATTAGGAGCCTTTATTATGGACTTACAAACATATGTTCATATAACTTCAAGATTCAAACTTAAACATGATGCTCATAATCTCAGTTTGATACTCGTGATGGCTTTGATTAAGTTGAGGCCTTTTTAAAGTTCATTTAATATGACATCTCAAACAATAATCCTTTAACACATATATGAATACATTATCTCGAAATGGAACAAAACAAAACAAAACAAAACTCGTGATGACAACTTATCAGAACTTGAGTCTTCAACGATCATAAATATTATTATATTAACAATTAGTTCATAAAGTTTCATTTTTGTATAAAAAATTATCAAAATCATATAAGAAATATTTTCAGTTTAGTCCAATTAATCACGGTAATGTTTACTCAATGAATTATATACTCAGTTACAATTTACGACAATATAATGAATTCATTGAGTACCTACTTATTTATTAAATAACAGTTAAATATAACGGAATAAGACATTTATCGAATATGTGAACATGACTAATTAGTAGCGATCATTCATTTTTTTTAGTCTAGATCATCAAACTCTATTCTATAACAACTAAACAAATGTTCTTCTCTTATGATATCTAAAATTATAAATGTACGAATACGAGAGTGATTGTGTTAGTAAATAAAATTCTTTACAGACTAGACTAGGGTGATTCTCGCTACCGAATTTAAAAGTCACACGCAAGTACATGGATAGTCAAGACAACAATATATACTAGTTCCAACACTAGAGTCGCAACACCCAACTGACTTCACGTGTCTCACAAACTCAGAGAGCCACTCCATCGGCATCAATCAAGCTCCAGTTGCAGGCACTCACTCACCTCACTCCCTTCTAGAGACAGCAAGCCAGCTACAACCCACTAAAACCCCAAAACCCTCCTCCTTCCATGGCCGCCCTTCTTCCCACTAACTAAACCCATCAAAAAAGTTCAAACCTTTACCCCATAAAACAATGCCCACCATCCTACTCCTCCTCCTCCTCCTCCTCACCGCCGTCCACTCCCAACCCTCCTCCGACGCCGTCGCCCTCCTCTCCTTCAAGTCCCACTCCGACCTCGACAACCGCCTCCTCTACACCCTCAACGAGCCCTCCGACTACTGCCAATGGCAAGGCGTCAAATGCATCCAAAACCGCGTCGTCCGCGTCGTCCTCCCCTCCTTCCGCCTCCGCGGCTCCATCTCTTCCCACACTCTCTCCTCCCTCGACCAGCTACGCGTCCTTAACCTCCACAACAACTCCCTCTCCGGCCCCATCCCCGACCTCTCCTCTCTCTCCAATCTCAAGTCCCTCTCCCTCTCCCTCAACTCCTTCTCCGGCTCCTTCCCTCCTTCCCTCTTCACCCTCCACCGCCTCCGCTCCCTCGACATTTCCCACAACACCTTCACCGGTCCAATCCCTATTCTCCTCACCCGTCTCGACCACCTGAACTCCCTCCACCTCGAGTTCAACCGCTTCAACGGCTCTTTCCCAGCTTTGAACAACTCATTCCTCACTGACCTCAACGTCTCCTCCAACAACCTCACCGGCCCGGTCCCGGGAACCCCGACTCTCTCCCGGTTCGACACCTCCTCCTTCCAGCTCAACCCCGGCTTATGTGGCGAGATGATCAATAAGCCCTGCAGCTCGACCTCCCCATTCTTCGAACCCCACAATGCCACCTCGCCGGGGTCGCCGGCGCCCATAACCGCAAGCAGCGCACAGTCGCAAGGAGTAATGTTGTCACCGCCGTCGCCGACAAGGCACAAGAAAACCGGCCTGGTTCTCGGAATCTCCATCGGAGTAGCTTTCGTCTTCGCCGGTCTGTTATTCGTCTTCACAGTGATCCGCAGCCGAAACTCCAACAATGAAGTTGAAGTTAGACCGTCGAAACCGTCCCAAAGCAGCAATATTATGGATCCATATGGCCCTGCAGCATTAGTTCAGGAAATGCCGAATGAGGTGCATAAAGTAGTACCGAAGATAGTTGATCATTTCGAAGAAGCAGCAGCTCAGAATAGAGTGATACCGAAGAGTGGGAACTTGGTGTTTTGCTATGGGGAGAGCCAGCTGTACAGCTTGGAGCAACTGATGAGGGCCTCGGCGGAGTTGCTTGGGAGAGGAACTATTGGGACGACGTACAAGGCGGTGTTGGATAACCAGCTGATTGTTACGGTGAAGAGATTGGACGCGAGTAAGACTGCCATTACGAGCAGGGAGGCTTTTGATCAGCATATGGACGCCGTGGGCGGGTTGCGCCACCCTAATTTGGTTCCGGTGAGGGCGTATTTTCAGGCCAAGGGAGAGAGGCTAGTGATGTATGATTACCAACCCAATGGGAGTCTCTTCAATCTTATCCACGGTAAAAAAAGAAACTCAATGCTATGTGACATGTCATTTTTTGTTTTTACAGCTTGTTGTTACTTGCCTGAGCTCACTGTGGCGTCACGTTTGTGGGAGTGTTGTGATGGTGTGACATGGGCATTGCTCTAGGTTTTGGCATTGCTCTAGGTTTTTTTGCTTTCAGTGGTTGTTTAGTGCGAGCACCTCTGTCAAAATGCCGACAGAGATTGGCTTCTTGTGCTTTTATGATTCAAAGTATGACCCTTTAGATCAGAAATAATGTTTGATAACATCTCTGGCCATGTGGGTCTAGTCTGCATTGAATGTGTCATAGGAGTTGTAGTTGGATAACTTGTGTTGATGAATTTGTGTAGCTAATGACCTGAAGTTATGTATGTATAGGTTCAAGGTCGAATAGAGCAAAGCCGCTTCACTGGACATCGTGCTTGAAGATAGCTGAAGATGTGGCTCAGGGCCTTGCTTACATTCACCAGGCCTCGACTATGATCCATGGGAATCTAAAATCGGCCAATGTGCTTTTGGGAGGTGATTTTGAGGCTTGTCTTACGGACTACGGGCTGGCATTGTTTGCAGACTCTTCTGCTAGTGAAGATCCTGAGTCTGCAGGGTATAAAGCTCCTGAGACCAGGAAGTCCAGTCGCCGAGCTACGTCCAAGTCTGATGTCTATGCTTTTGGCATCCTCTTGCTTGAGCTTTTGACGGGTAAACATCCGTCCCAGCATCCGCTGCTTGTTCCCATGGATGTGGGGGATTGGGTGAGGGCAATGAGGCTTGATGATGTTGGGGATGAAAATCAACTTGGGATGCTCACTGAGGTTGCTTGTATATGTAGTTTGACATCTCCAGAACAGAGACCGGCAATGTGGCAAGTGTTGAAGATGATACAGGAGATTAAAGAGAGTGTGATGACAGAGGACAATGCAGGTGTTGGAGTTTCGTAGTAGAAAGTCTGTAGTTTTGCCGGTGTGTATTCAAAGGAAATCAAAGGCAGGAGTCGGTGTCAATGCACACATCTATCGGAGAGTGTCTTGAGAAAAAGTTTCTAATGGCAACTCGAGAGCCAGGTTTGCACGACTCTTTTATAGTCCAAACTCGAGGAATCCATATGTAAAGATTCCTAACTTCTGTTTAGTTGCAGATGTATAATGAATGGATAAACGCTTATGATTCTTTCTTTCTACTTTTGGCTAAGGGTACCATTAAACCTGGTTCAGGTGATATGATTTTTGCTGCAGTTGTACGCTGAAAATTAACCTATTTTTTTGGGGGGATTTCATTCTACACCCACTGAAAGTATTACATTTCAAAGCACCATATTCTGCCAAACTACGTGGTATGACAAAAAAATCAGTGGAAATATGTACACGAAGAAGCTTGCACAAGAAATTCCATCTTTCTATATATGACGATGTACAAAAACAAAAATCAAGTTGGGAAAACAAATTAACATGTTTCGTTAGCAAGACAAACCACCCCTCTTTCTTGCATGTCTTCTTTCAGCAAATGCAACGGCACTCCAGTTTCTTTATGCAAGTTCTGTGAGACTGCTGGCATAGCAAGTTTACATCTGATGCAAAACCATGGCCACGCCGAGTCCAATGTTACTGTCAATTCACAACAAACATGCATCGATCCTACATGCAGTAACCATAGAATGTAGATTATGTTACTCGTGAAACTGGGAAAGAGATGGCTAAGGTTCTGTTTGTTTTTAAGAATTGGTAGACACTGGAAACATGAGAAGAAAGCTTACCTGCAGTTACAGCTATTTTCACCAAGCCATATCTTGAATCATGTATGGCAGTGAGATGTATATACAGAAATATTAAGAACCTTGTGGAGTTATGGAAATGAAGTCATCATGTCATATCTATCTGAGCCTGGCGGCGAGGCCTTGATCTAATTAGTGTCTCATCACTGTGCTTGATCCATTCTGAGAGTTTCCAAGGCTTCTGCCACTTCCACTTAAACTGTAGTAGCCACTGATGGTGACTTCTCTTCCATTTCCAAAGTTTCCCAGCTTGCCCCATTGTTGCTAGTTTCTTCATTGACAGTTGCCCAACTGGTACCAGCTGCAAATTTGCCAACAATAATGTCGATTTTCATATACAAGGAGGACACCAGCAATAACTCAAGACGGTACAAAAGAATAAGAATTACCTTTTCTGTCTGGTTCTTAAATGTTGCCGACTCCTGACCTGAACTGCTTACTATTCCTGGTGTGAATTTGAGCTGCTTTGGTGCCGGAAGTGATATTGGAGACAAAGGACCACTCATGTCATCCGCAAAGTGCTTTAATGAAGTGCGTGGATTTCCCTGAAGATATCCATTTGTGTTAAGAGACCAAATATATGGAGGTCAGCTTCACCAAACACAACTTGATAAGATACTAGTGTTTTTTTTTTTTTGTGTGGAGGCAGATATTTCAGATTGATGAGAGATTGGGATTGTAAGTTTAAATTACACATTAAATCTCCACAGATCGGCATATTTGTGTATACAAACTAGGATTTCCAATTTTTTTTATTGTTGGTCAACTTGAATGTGCAATTTAAGGATGAGATAATGAGAAATGTTGGGCAAGAAATGTTTGAAACGTGACTAGTTTAGTATGGTGGTCTCACCGCAGCTGGTGTTCTTAAAGCAACAGCAACCGCTTGTTCTGTCAACTTTTGTTCCTTCATAAGCTCCTTTCTCTGTGCTTCGCTTTTTCTAAGTAGATTTACAAGTTCATTCAGTTGATCTTCCATGTCCTTGATTTCCATTTTCTTCTCCCACAACTGGCACCTAATGACACATGAATCCAAAGCATTAATCATGACTATTCAGGCAATATATCTTGACTTTGATGGAGAGAAGAAAATGGATAACCCCTAGCAAAAATCAAACTCATCATTTGGCCCAGAGTATTCAAAACTGCGGAAGTTACAGCCAGTCTAAAGTCTAAACACTGGAAATGAGAATGAATCACAGTCCCGATAACAAACCATAAAAGTAGAGACATCAGGTGGGAACTTAAACTCATGAACAAAAATACCAAACATGTAAGTTGAAAGGGATATTAGATTCCAAACTACATAACATGAATGAATAAATGAGAAAATAGCTTAAAGAGTTTATGGATCAGATTCAATCCATGTTGCATAATCACCTTGTTTCTGCAGCACTGTTGAATATATATTGAAGCAAGTTCTTAGCATCGCCCATTGAACGCACTTGGTTCCAACGTCCACGACCGCTTAAACTTCGGTCCCTTTCTTCTGCCTCAGATAGCTGTGTAGCCATCACCATGAGAGCATTCGAAGACATGCTCAGCATGTTCTCAAGTGAAGCTCTTCTTGCCATCCGTGCATCCAGTGACATGGATAACACTCTGATTGAGTGGAAACAAGTTAAAGAAGATAAAAATAGAGATTGTATCACCTCTGCATATTGCACTATCTGAAACTTTAGTTGACTTACCTGGAATGTCCGCTCTTTACTAAGTGGGTACCACGCCCTTCTGAAGAAAGCTGATTTGCTTGTTTAAACATAGCCAACTCCTTTTCCAGTGCAGCTCGTCTAAAATATAAATCTTATCAATGCCAATCTAAAGATATTCCTTGCATAATAAAGAAAGTACAAGAAAACGGGAATACATACAACTGTTGTTGCTTCTCATATTCATGACGAACTTCATACACATGCACCATGACGTCTAGCTCATGATCAAGCCACCGTTGTAAAGACCTTTCATTTCCCTGGATAGACAAATCATATTGAAACTTCTGCAAGGCAGTTTTAAGAGCCTCAAGCTTAACGTTCTAATAGAATAAATACAAACCAATTCAAAATATTAAAAATAACAAAATAAAAATTAGGTGAGGATTTGATGAAAACTTCATCATGACAAGATCATTCTGAGCTAAATCTAGATTTTTTATACAGATTTCTGAACATTAAATTGATAACATCCACACTCGTAGTAACGATGAAAAGCAAAGTACAAACCTTTACCTGGCTAGCTGAAGTATGCCCATTGGAGTTGGCTGGACTATGCCCATTGGAGTTAGCTGAAGGAGACGAGAGTACTTTAGGATATGTTGTAATGATACCTCTTAAAACTTCTACCATTATTTTGTTTGAGAGAACTGTCTTACTGTATGCAAGTTGAAAAGTGTGAAAGGACGACTAAAAGAATATATTACCTGAGTTGTCACGAATAACAGATTTACGTGCTTCCAACAACTGTTTAAGTCGCTTGGTAGCATTTGTGGCTTCTTCTGCCTTTCTTTGAAGAACCTGCAAGAATGATTCAAATGATTGGTGAGATTAGACAAAAATCCCATATCGCTGGAAAAAAAAGTCCTTTTCATAGCAAATGTAACATAGATTGTTGCAAGTTCTATAAAAATCATTTCACTTAATAGCCATAACTATTGAAAGTCAACTCAGTGTGGGGCTGCGTGTGTGTGTGTGTCTAGTAAGGGGTCCCTTTTTTGGGTCCAAAAAAGGAATAGCAAAACACCTGTACATCTGTTTTTTTAATGACCTTGGATGGACCGTCCCAGGTCAATAAAAATAAATCAAAGTTTTGAAGGCCTTAAAAATCACCAAAATTTCTGAAAATTAGTATAGGTGATCTACTCATATAGACCTACAAACTGAATAGTGGAGATGTGATTGTGTGATCGAAAAATTTGTCAAATGACCTATCCCTTTTTTAGACCCAAAAAGGGGATCCCTTACTAGAACGGCCCTGCATGTATGTATATATCATGTATGTATGTATATATATATATACAGTCCGTTTCAAGTGCGGACGTCCGCACCTACTGTTCATGGTGCGGATGCGGCGTTTCCGGCGACCGGCGAGGCGGCGACGGCGTATCCGGCCACTGGGCTTTGCTCGCCCCACGCCGGCGACCCCGTCTGTGCCGGCCCGAGCTCCATCGCCGGCCGGCAGCCGGCCGGAATCTGCAAAAATGCAAAAAAATGAACAGTACTCGTCATTTTTCTGCATTTTTACAGATTCCGGCGGCTGCCGGCCGGCGATGGAGCTCGGGCCGGCACAGACGGGGTCGCCGGCGTGGGGGGAGCAAAGCCCAGTGGCCGGATACGCCGCCTCGCCGGTGGCCGAAAACGCCGCATCCGCACCGTGCGGACGTCCGCACCTGAAAAAAATTATATATATATATATATATATATATATATATATAGTCCTTTTCTAATACGGACGTCCGCACGCACTGTTCACCGTGCGGATGTCCCGTATCCGGCCACCGGCGAGGCGGCGCCGGCGTATCCGGCGAGTGGGCTGTGCTCGCCCCGGCCCGGCGACCCGTTCTGTGCCGGCCCGAGGTCCATCGCCGGCCGGGAGCCGGCCGGAATCTGGAAAAAACCAGAAAAATGAACAGTAAAGTTCATTTTTCTGGTTTTTTTCCAGATTCCGGCCGGCTCCCGGCCGGCGATGGACCTCGGGCCGGCACAGACGGGGTCGCCGGCCACCGGGGAGCAAAGCCCAGTGGCCGGATACGGCGTCGCCGCCTCGCCGGTGGCCGGAAACGCACCGTACGGACGTCCGTATTTGAAAATCTCTGTATATATATATATATATATATATATATATATATATATATATATATATCAGGGCTCTTCTAGTGAGGGATCCCTTTGGACTACAAAAAAGGGAAGAAAGAGAAGTTCATTTGTCAGTAAGAATTTCAAGTTACAAATCTTTACCATTTTCTGGCGCTGATTTAAAGCTTCAAGTTTATGTCGTTCAAACTCGTTTCTCCTTCCCTCTTTCCTGAGCTGCTTGAGATAAAATCATAATCAGAATTCAACTCCAAATAGATTATAAGATCTCTGTACTAAGAGGAACTTCATAACATAAATTTTTGAGTTCCACACTGCATGCATAAGTATTATCCATTTTACAATATATTACAAAGAAATTAATGAAAAAACATTTCCTTTTTCTTTTGAGATCCACCAGCCGTTGAGAATTGGGTGTATTACACATAACTCACAAGTCACATAACATTTTTTTTTTAATGGAACATAGAGCACCTGTAGTAACTCCTTCTCGCGAGAAGTCTTCCATTGTCGAAACTTTTCTGCCTCTTGTTTTATACTATGCTGCAAGTGAACCTGTAGACAAAGAACAAGAAATCAATGAATAATTAAAAGTTATAGCATATTGTTTATAAAACTTCATGAAGTATCAAAAATGAGAACAGACCTTCTGAGATTTAATATATTGTATTTCAGCTTGCAGCCTCTTTGCTGCTTCATCACTTTTTTGTTTTTCCCTTAAAAGTTGGACCTGATTTTCTTGTTTCTTCTTAAGATCTGAAATCTGAAGTTCATGATGAAAATAATCAATCATCAGGATTCAGGACAACTATAAAGAGCAGAATGTTAGTTAGATATTTCATAACATAGTCACCTGTGTTTCGAGTGTTTTTAATTTTTGTGCATGCACATCTTTCAATTTTTGTCCTTGTCCATCAGAATTAGAAGAAGCAAGGCTCTCAACTTCAGCTAACAACCGATCTCTTTCTTGCTGTGATTGTTACTATTGTCAGCCTAAAGGTAAGAGCCTACTGGAAAAAAAAAAAAACAATATAATACAAATATGTTCAATCTAACCTGCACAGTTCTTTTCTCTTTCTCAAGTTCCATGATTTTCTTTCCAAAATGCTGCTTCAGTGCCGCAGTATCAAACCCTCCAAAATTTCTCATCTCAGACTACAGAAGGTGGAAGTTATAAAAGAGAGGAAGAGATAAAGTTACATTTCATGAACAAAATGAAAATTTGTCATTCCTAGAAGACCAAAACAATTTCAGAAAGATTAATGTGATCGAAATAGTGACCATGCCAAATTAATTTTTCTGGGAAGTGTTCAAGATAGTTTATTGCAAATCATCATGTAATCGATAAGTAGTTAATTATTTGGACTATTAGTAGTTTTCTTTACGTTAAAGCCCAAATTAATGATGCAGGAGCCATAAGTGAAAGTAAAAACCTCTTTTTGCTCCAAACGTTTGTTCAAATCATTCAACTCCATATCCAAACTATTTTGCAGACGTTGATGCTCCCATTCTTTTGTGACTTCATCAATTTCTCCAGAATTTTCACCTGCAAAATTTTGCAATTACACCAATATGCAAAGTACAATAATACACCCCTAATAAATTCAGCTCAGAAGAATCATGGTCAGAAACGTATTTATCTAAACTGATTCAAATTAACCAAACTGAGTAATTTACCTGATGAAATTTCACACATCGGATAGTCAGATGAGTCGTTTCCAGAGTATCCCCTCTTAAGTCCATCACTTTTTGTGAAACAAGCATTGCCTTCCTGACAAAAGGAAACTAGGAACATGAGGACAGTTAAAGCAGTTATATTACAAACTGTTTAAGAAAGTAAACTATGCTGTCCAATTATAACCATAATATCATCATGGAAGACATGTGCAGTCACTCAAGTAATCAATTGTTAAAGCTGGATTGTTGAGTGCACCCAAAAGTCCAAAACTGATTGCAATTGGTTGAAAAGCTCACCCTTATTAAGATAGAAGGCTTAATGACTTATACTGCCTAATATATAAAATTTTATATTCGCACGCTATGAAGATCGCATAACAAAGACATAATAAATAAAAAAACCTGTTCACATACTTGCATATCTGTTTCACACGATTGCACAGCACATCTGCTGCGATATCTATGAAGTTCTCGACAAAGCTCCTCATTCCTGGCCTCAAGCCAAGCAATCCTTTCCTTAAGAACCTGCATAAACAATTTTTTATTTTTTGTCAAAAAGTTGCATAAACTACTCCGTCCAAAATCAGCGAAATTTCTTTCTTGGGAAAGTACCGGCACTTCATCAAATTGAGCTCCTCCACCACGAGTGCATAGCTCTGCCTGCAATAACTTTAGCTGCTCTTTCATTTTCTGCACCTCATTGGATATCACATCTCTGTTAACCTATACAACAAAATAGGAAAGTAGTAGGTTAGTCAAAATTCATTGCATAGGCGGCAGATCAAACAGTGTGTGAAAGAAAGTATAGCAAATCTAAGTCATAAGAAAGTTTCCCTAACAAACTTACTATAGGCTTGTTCTGGATATTGCGAGCCCGATTCGCATACTTAAGAGTGTTGAGACTCTCCTCGGCATTGATATCAGCAGGACTGATGCAAGCTGGAAGAATATCAAATTCACCAACGGGTCAGAGAAGCATATAAACCTCTGATTTCAACCAAAGAGCAAGCAAACTCAAGATTCATAGCTCTTGTTCAGACAAAGAAAAAGAAGATAGAAGCACACTCAGTTCCCATGAAATGTTCAGCAAAGGAAGAAGGTATATATGTGCGTAGCATTTGTGAGTAAGACCAAATAAATCAGTATGTTAACAAACGCATAGGAGATTACCTATCATGACTGTTTTGCTGTTTCCACCGAGTGAATCCTGCCAAAATACACAGTTGAACCCACATCAGAACAGAATGACATATCACCCAGGTCCTTTGTTTGCAAGATGATGTGGAATGTGATAAATGGTTTTGGTTTGTACATTTTTGGCTCATACTCTGGGACCTTAAGGTTATGCAGTGACGGTACAGTATTACCAATCCAGGGTGTTATACACTTTAACTTCTAATTAGTAGAGACATACTATCTAATGCAAAAATGTTATAATCCTCCAATCAGGCATATCTTTATATAAACTTGTATAATGAGTGGCAATGTAGTATATCATCAATGTCATATCAGCCTCCTCATGTTACATTATTTATTTTATTAAAATTTTACATAATTATATGTCAGTCATGAAAACCAGTTCAAGTTTATCTAACCTGCAAGAGCCGAGTGAGTTTACTGTCTCGGTATGGGACATGCATGCCCTCTTTCCTCTTTTTCTCATCTCCCAATGCACTGATGACATTACCGAGTGCAAGAAGTCCCTTGTTTATATGTATACCTGTTCACAAGTCAATATTCAAGATTCCAAGGCACAGAGTTTACAATCTGAAGTAGTTTACCAACCTTCTTTAAGACGATGACCATCAGACCCTGTTCTTTTGGCTCGCTCAGATCCAGCAAGATCAACCAAATGGAACTTGGCACAGAAATACTCTTCACCCATATCCTCATCTGGAGTGTCATTCCCAGGAAAAGTTGAACGGATTTTTCGCAGTTGTTCTAATGTGATTGTGAAGATGGCATGTGACCGGCTGGCACAAACATGCAAATGAGAACCATATGCCATTAATTAGATTACAAACATTCACTAGGAAATTGTAATCATGGAAACATTTTCTCGAAGTTGGAATTATACAGCTCTATAAATTTTTGTAAACAAAAATCTCTATATGTGCAGAACAAATGCAAGTTTCAGTATATTAAGGAACAGAACTATATGAATTTGTTCCCAGAATGCAGAGAACCGTTCTCTTCCCACTTTCTGTATGAAGCCTGATCTTTCAGGATATTCAGCATCATGGATGCATGACAGTAATAATTAGTAAAGATTGAACATGGTTGTGTCAAAAGCATCAACCTTAATGATAAAACAAAATTCTCTCCCAGAATGCAATATCTCCAACCACTTGTATAATTAGGCCTTAACAAGCATTTCATAATGCATTGATTTGTGTCGAAGAATCCAAACTTATCCACGAAGAAATTAATCATGCATGTCAAAGGAGAGAAAGTTTAGAATCCAAGGTTTACCTAGATTGGTTGTTCATATTTGTACTCGCCGTTGCTCGGCTTAATGATCCTTGTGCCAGGCAAGCAGCCATTTCTTGTGATGAACTAACAGCAACCTCAGTTAATCCTGCCAGTGTTATTGCTCCATTTGATGTTTCACGAATTTGTAGTAGATGTCTTCCATGAGTGTTCATTTTGACGGCATACCCATTTGAAGCATCCAATTTACTCAAAGATACAGAATCCAACAAGTCCCTCACTTCTTCCTTCAGAATCTGAAAATTCAAAACCCTTTACTTAGTCCTTCTTTATAGAAATAACAGTAATTGGGCGAGAGCTTGGTCTATGAAGCGAAGAAAAATAGATTCCCTTTAAGCGAAGAAAAAATTCCAATGGATTCCCTTTAATTTCCCCTTCAAACGTTACTTAGATATACTGCAAAGCTATCATCTCATTATCACAGACTCTGGACAAGACTTTTTTTCTTTTCTTTCTGGTCATTCTATAGGATTACGAAGTTCCTTGCCAGACTGAGGACAAATCAATGGAAAATTGGAAACAAAAGGAATGTACCTCAATAAAAGATACTTGCAACTGGAATTCTGTTTGATGCTTCAAATTATCAATCTTGCTGAATAGTGCACTCATAACTTTAGGAATCAACCCTGTCTGGCAACCATCTCCAGAGCCAGTTCCCATCGTATATGTCTTTCCGGAGCCTGTCTGTAGCATATGTACATGTAGGTTGTTAAATAAAGGAGAGTAAATAGAGAATGCAACATTTTATATGTGTGATAGACATCACCTGGCCGTAAGCGAGTACAGTCGCATTGTAACCTTGGAATAAGCCATCGATGAGCGGAGAAATGCACTCCTCAAACATGGCAGATGATGGAGCTCCCCCACTTCCATATACATGATCAAATGTAAAAGAATGTGTGCCGATTTGTATCTGCACCATAATAAAGATCCCACTCTCAGCAACTAAAACACTTCAGCTAAATATTACAAACTTGACAATTCACCCAATATCAGAATTCCATTAAAGTCACAGAACAGTGCCATATGAAGTTGTTTTTCTTTCTCCATATCTAACATGAGCATATGTTTCAGACCAAGAAAAAAACATGAACATATGTTTTACAGGGCTATAACAAAAAGTTGGGAATAAATACAAACAATGCACAGAAGAAGTGAACCAGCAAATCAAATTCAAACATAAAAATTATGAAACTTTATTGATCAAACACCAAACCTCCTTCCCCAAATGCACAAAGAGACAACTTTTACACTAAATTCACCTCAAAAGCAAAACCCAGATATCCAAAAACAGTAACCACCACATATTTGAAGCTCAAGAAATCCAATCCTTTATCGGAAACGTAGTACCTGAGGCTTTCCGGGTGTAACAGTAACACATTCCTTACAACCCTGACTGCGTTCATCTCCAATAAGGGGTCGAATATGAAGAGCTACCTTAACACTACAATTCTCTGACGCTTCCATTGAATCAAACCTCACAAAAACATACCCAAGAAAGAAATGGCCTAATCCAAATATGGGTATTGGGCACTGCGGAAAAGCTAAGAGAGCTTAGTAAATTGTCAGTTGAAGTTAGAAGGAAGAAAATTATCTAACAACAACATTAATAGATGAAGAGATTAGTTGTGGTTGTGGTTGTTAAAATGGCAAAGTGGGAAGAGGGCGGGGTTTATTAATCGTTTGAATAGAATATGACTGCTGCAACAAACAACAAGACCAAGAAGAACGAACAAGAAGAAGAAGAAAGATACTAAGTTAGAAGTGTCACTATCCTAAGCTTGCTTGTTCTTGACTCTGCTAACACCAACTGAGTCACACAGTTACACAGAGAGAGAGAGAGAGAGAGAGAGAGAGAGAGAGGAAGAAGGCAAACTAAGCCGGTGGTGGTGGTGGTTGTGGTTGGGGGAGGGAGGGCTGGGCTGGGCTGTCGATGTGGATTTGTATTACCAAAATGCCCTCATGGAGACACACACTGGCCTCTGTTCACGCCTTTTAAGGCCAACATCCAGTCTTCGACCGTACACTTGTTTTGGAGAGTATTTCCAAACTGTCGAGCTACATGGTGAAGACAGGGATACCGGTAAAAATGTTACTCCACTCTGTTACCTACGAGGTAGTGACCAGTGACTAAGCTTTGGCTCAACAGAAATTTAACTGTGGCTGGTTATGGTCTTTAACGGTCTCATCTTTTGTTATATGTGCTAAAATCTAAATCAAATTACATGAACATTAGAGTTTCATGAACAAAGTTTTTTTAAGGAATAGTTAGGCATTTTAGTGGTGATTTGCACGATCTTTGGTGGGGATCGCGGAAGCTTGCTGGTTGGTTTAATATAGTTTAATGAGTGGTTCATGGTTGTGGTTTTTCCGATTTAGGAATTTAGTTACTCGATAGGCTATTGTAATTGTCTAATCGGTAACCTTGATAACGTGTTGTCATGTCATAGTTATGTGAGTCGTGGCCTATTTTCGGGTAAATTTCTTGTGACTTATTGGCTCGACTTGTATGCTTATTTGAGATTATTTTGGAAAAAATATTGATACGGTTTTTAATTTATATAAAACAAAAAACCCTTTTCATAATAGAAGAAATTACAAAAAGTTGGCAAATGTTTTTTGCTAGATTGAAGCAGTTGAAAAATAATGTTGAAAAACATTTGGCAAGTGCTTCTGAAAATGTGTCAATAATACTTTTATGAGTTTTATCAGTATTCTCTTCATATCAAATATCAAATGATATGTATTTGAAATTTTCAACTTTGCAAAGGAGTTTATTTTTTTAATTTGAGTTTAAGCTACGTCCAAAATTGCCCTTAATTTGTGATAAAGAAATGAAGGTCGACATTAAACAAAGACAAAGAGATCGATCGACTTCAAAGTCTTCAGGTTTATTTTACCCAACTCTTCAAACCCTTCATTCATTGGATTCTCCCAAATTCGAGCCAAGTAACCAATCTTGATGATACCAATTAACTATAAGTCTCCATTAGACGTTGACTGGATCGTTTTAAGACTCCGATATCCTTAATTAGCTTAATTAATCTTCTAGTTTAATTGATGTAATATGGTTTGCACCGACAAGAATAGCACCTACCTTGGTGATCCAGAAAATGTCATGATTAAGAGGCTGAAGATTAAACTTTAACTACAAAACATCAAAGTTTTGTAAAGCCATATTTCTCTGCTTTAGTTTTGAAATATAGGTAAAGGGTCGTACTCGATAGCCATAGGATTCAAAGGTTGCTGGTTGAAATATGAATTGTCTAAGCAAGATTTCAATCTACTCCAAGATTGCCGTTATTTTATGAGAAAGATTGCCTAATAAGGCAATGCCTTAGTCATAAAACAGAAGATTGCTTCCAAATTGGTTTGGATCGTGACTTTTACTGCATCAATAGGTTGGTCTACCAGTAATCTATATATCGATTATGCTAAATGGACATATCAAAATGTAATACACAAAGTTAATACGTGATCATCTTTGATCCAAGTTTATATAGCTTTCAATCTTGAAGTACTTGAACCACGTACACATGCATTTACCAATTTATCACTTCTATTCGAACCATTCAGTAAATAAAACTGAAAGCTTAGATTGTCTAGAATATCTAGGGCCGTCGATCATGAAAATAAGTTAAAAGCGAGTGTTATAAAAACCCTCTAATAGCCACTAAATTCACACTCTCCTCACTTTAGGTTCGAACCGGATTCGTATAACTAGTGTCTAGCTAGCTAGCTAGAAGCATATTCAAGTCTCTCAAATATTAGTTCGTAGTTTCCCACTTAAAACACCTTAGGGAGAAACACACATCTCTCGTTGCAATATAGAAGCACTAATTTAAACATGCTTCTCTATTTGAAAGTCCGACACTTGTGATTGACAAGGCATTTTCTGGCAAACTACGTATATTGGAGGGAAATCTTACCCTAGTATAAGTAATCTAATCATGTTCATTACCTCCTTCTCCATCAACCACTTGAAGAGTTAAGCCAACTTCCATATGGCCATTTAGTGTTACAAGAAAAATTGATCGAAGAGGTAGACATCAACTCTCCAAATCTCCTGCAGTACTGATAGTCTATTACGGCGCATGTAAACCCTAAACTATTTGCTCATGATGATGATGATGAACTTGTTTTACAGATCGAAGAGGTGGAGCTAGCTCTTTTTGCCTTTATAGTTTATGTTTTGGTCTCTCATTGGTCTGGTTTCATCAGATGCTCCTACCTTTTGATCCGGCTGCAACCTTTTATATGCTTCTCCAAAATCTATTTCCTCCACAACCACAAAGTTCGCAAACTACAAGCTTTATCTAAATATACCAACACACTTTTACAGCACCCCAAAAAATCCCAGACAGACTAACACAGATTTCCATTGCATTATTCATTTTGATAATGATTCATCTGAAATTAGCCTACACATGAATGCTCGTGTTTTTTAGGTTCAGATCGATCACTCCAGAAAGATCTGGCCAGTTGATTCGGTGCTTCATATATATATTCGAGTTCATGTTCATGTTCATGCATGGAACACGAAACAGTCGGCATCGAATACAGAGAGTAAAGATCGATATGAATCTTTCTTATGCATGTGGTGCTCTCTTGTAATGTGATTGTGGTCCTCGATCCATGCATTGCAGACGTTGTAAATTAGTTTTCCTTGCTTTGCTTTTGTTGGTGTTGTTACTTATGGATCTAAGGCTTTGTCTATTTTATCCTTCTGCTCTTTCCAGGTCGAGCTTCATACGCCTTTGGCAACTCGATCATCCATGGGCACCACTGCTACTGCAACTCACTAGGTTTTGTTCCTATCACGGCGTATTCTAATACTTAGAAAAGAAGAATGCTGGTAATTTTCTCTCTTGTACGTATTAAGCTTTGAGCTGAAACTGACAGAGTATTTCAAGGTGGGTGAAGGAGAAGTCATGCAATACAAGAGTTTTGTACGTTTTAAGTGCACTTAATATCGACATGTGTATATATATATGTGTGTGTTGATTCAATCGAAGCGTTTTGTACTTCAATCGAATTGCAAAATTATCGCGTAACATTCTTAAAAACCAAGAATGTCTTCCAAACAAGAAGATCGAGAACATATTCGGATACATTGTACATCGCAAAATTCCCTACTTGATGTAAGATCATCATCTTGAATATAAATAATCTTGTACTATATTCCATAAATATCATTGAGGTCTCAAGCTACTTAACCACTTTTTGCATCATTTTTTTTTAGAGATGAAGATAATGTTAAATGCACCTAACCATGGACAACAAACAATGATGGGGATGAATTTGATTAATCCTGCAATTGTAAGCTTTTTAGATCTTTAATAACGATACAATTAGTCTAGAGTAGATTAAATTGATCTTCAATTCATGATTCAAAGTATAGATTTGACAAACAAACTACATTTCCCTTGTTGGTAGGTCTCAATTGCGTGCCATGCATGATGATCATCATGATCTCAAATTTAATTTTGTTATGTGTTTTACTAGTGAAGGCTTCGATCATCTACACCAATATAAACACCATAACAACTCCGATATGCCAACTACATTGCAATAAAGACATTTTCCATAATCGTATACGCATTTGCTCATAAACCTCAAAATACGAGAATACTAGACTGATAAGATCAATGTCACAAAATTGAAAAGCCAATGTACGACGACACTACCAACAACAAAAGTATGAACAAGAAAAAATTCTAAAAATTTGAAGGTGCGACTAGAACCTTCTTAAAACTCATAGAGTTCCCTAACCCTAGCTCTTAGCTCTTGCGCTAGTCTTGTGGAGAAAGAAAAGAGTGAATAGGCCGACTAGGTCGCTTAGAAAACATCCTGGAGCCCAATGCTAGCTCGGCCCATTCTCATGACCCGATTCGTACGACGTCGTGTCACTTCAAAGGCGTGGCGTGGTTCTCACGCGAAATATTAATCCAAAAAGCAGACTAAAAAACCAATAAATTCTTTGACTTTTCGTTTTTTATAAAAATAATAAAATAAAATCAGAAAATTCGAAACCCATAAGATTAAGAAGAAAGAAGAGAATCCATTTGTGTCTCTTTTTCTCTTTGCAATTTGTTCCTTCCCACATCAAAATCCCTTTGCTGTTTCGCACCACTCTCCAAAAGTCGCCTTGGATTTCTTTCCTTCTCTTTATAAAACGCTTCAACGGGGCAAAAGGAAAGAGACGCATCACAGATAGAAGAGGAGGAGGAGGAGGAGGAGTCATGTCTGGAGGTATTGCAAGGGGTCGTCTCGCTGAGGAGCGCAAGTCATGGAGGAAGAATCATCCCCATGTGAGTAGTCTTTGGAGAACCCAGATTATTTTACGATGATTTTGATGAGTTTGTGTTATGTGGGTCTGATTTTTTGGGGTTTTGTTTTGTAGGGTTTTGTGGCGAAGCCAGAGACTATGACGGATGGGACTGTGAATTTGATGGTGTGGCATTGCACCATTCCGGGCAAGACTGGTGTAAGCACTCTCGAATTTTTTTTATGTTGTTAGTGTTTGTAATTTTGAATGATTTGGTGTTTCTTTTTGTTGGATTGGAATTGTTGTAATATTGGGTGTCGGAGTAAACTATGAATTATGTGTTGTTTTATCTTATTATTTGGTCTGTTGTTTTGATAAGATTGTATTTAGTACCTTCTGTGGGGTGAAATGATACCTGAATGCTTGATTTCGCTCTTTGATTTAGATTGGGTTTAGTTAGTGTTATGAGCATTCTTTTTGTTAGTGGATTTGTGGATATAAGTGAAGCTTGAATGAGCTAGTCATTTTCTGCTTGACAAGCTCTAGAGGATCCTTGGTGTATATCGAGGTTGTTTCATTTCATAGACTTGAGATTTTGCTTTTCAGCTTCTGGATGATCAAATTCATATCTATTATGATGGTAAAAATGGTGTTCTCACTTGTTTTGAACTTTTGGGTCATTAACTTTAGCCTGAATCTATGAATTTATGTTAGCTAGAGAGATGGAATAGTGGTGTATCTAGCTTCTGACATTTTCTACCATAATGCAGAAGTTGATTTTAATGGAAGACTCGGACAGGAATGGCCTTCTTTGGGGTTTTTTCCCTGTATCTATAGTGTCTTTATCATTATGTTTTATTTTTTATTTACTTGCCTATTCCTTTTGTGTTGAGATTATTGGTTCTGTGTTGATGCAATAGGGTCTGATTGCTCTTTACATGGTTTATTTAAAATCAAGGATTTCCAAGTCGGGGAATGTGCTGCAGGGGAACATTATATTATCGTTTATCAACAGCTTTTTGCCTTTCAACTCTATTTTTCTTCTTCAATATGATATACAGAACAGTGGTGGCGCCCAATCTACCTTTTCATTTTAGGCGTAATTTTTGGCTTTAACATTTCTTAATCGTGTTGCAGACTGACTGGGAGGGCGGGTACTTCCCCCTCACACTTCACTTCAGTGAAGACTACCCTAGCAAGCCTCCAAAGTGCAAATTCCCAGCAAATTTCTTCCACCCCAATGTATATCCTTCTGGGACTGTTTGTCTATCAATTCTTAATGAGGACAGTGTGAGTACCTTCTCCTTCCTTTAGCGCCTAAGAAGTAAAGGCAACTCTTTTGGTATGGTGTATTTAGTTGGCCCACTGTACTTATCATGCTTTGTCTTGTAGGGTTGGAGACCAGCAATTACTGTGAAGCAAATTCTTGTGGGCATTCAGGATCTACTTGATCAGCCAAATCCCTCTGATCCTGCACAGACCGAAGGCTATCACCTCTTCATTCAGGTATATTGCTCCTTCACAACTCTGTATGTCACCTTAGTTTCTATGATCAATGTAGAGCAAAGGTAGTGGTAGTGAACATAATTTTTTTTTTTCTTTCAACCAAAATGGTAGTCTGCATTTACTTTTAAATTGTGAAGATAGTACTTCCACATAATACGGGGTGATCATGCTTGTTTAGTTGGCAAGAGTTCAACCTCTTGCTTCCTGAAGCCTATTAGTGGCAGTTAGCATCGGAACTTACAACTGTAAGCATCTGCAACTTTCGTGTGATATTGTGCTATCTGATAGTGGCTAGAGTGGTAGACATAGAACTTACTTGGGAGAACTGATGCACCTCTTGCAAGTTAGGCATGGAATCAATTTATTCAGTAAAATTAAGAAAAGATAGGAGTTACTTTTACTCTGCTTATGGTATTGTTCTTATATTCTACTATCATTCTGTATGCAGGATTCTACAGAGTACAAGAGAAGGGTTCGCCAGCAGGCCAAGCAATACCCACCTCTGGTCTGATCCAATACTGGCCTTCTAGTCCCAGACACTACTGGTGCTTTGGTAAATGTCGGTTGCCGCCTTTTGTTTGGAGCATGTTATGTCAAACATCGTTGTTTGGAAGTGCTAGTTAGCATCATGTGTAGACTCTACATGGTTAAGCTATTTTCCCTGTATTAGATTTGGATTAACTTTGGGTTAATGTATGACTATGTGAGCGGTCCAGTAACACTCTCATCTCATTGAGAAAACATTAAACTTACTGTGTCGGGGCAATGCCAATTGTGTCAATTTATGTGTGTCAATTCCTTGGGTGCAAATTTTTAGTCTCTGTATGACTATTGTTTCTGTGAGGTTGCATAATACTACAAGCATCTAAGTACATCTCCAGTTTCCGATACAAACATATCTGACCTTGGATGCCTGTAGTATAAGATGCACACAGAGCTGCTGGTTTGGATTCTGTTTTCGGTGCTTAAACTAGCCCCAAGCTCTCCCATCCTCTCCGTTCCAAAGAGATCGATTGTGTCTAATTTGAGTGGAGTGTGATGTAATTGAGAATATTTAAGGGAAATGAGCAAAGCAAATATTATTCGAGTCTTTAAATTGAGAATAAGGTTCAGAAAATGCATATATTCCGGTATCTGATAATCGGCCACCAATATATATCTGAATCCTGTTCAACCGACCCGGTCCAATTAATATGGATTCGGTTCAACCCGACAGGTCCAAGTGATGCTGATATTCCACTTCTTTTATTTTCTTTTTCCAAATTTTTTCTAGAAAAATTATACATCACAGAAATTACTGACGTCAATAAATTCAATGTCGGATTCGGTTCAACCCGACTGCTGCTGAGTACTCAACCCTCTTCTCTATTTCCGGTCTAATCCTACCTCTGATTTTGATTATAGTGATTTGAAATGGACGACATGGCCGCCTATTATCCTCCGCCGCCTCCACCTCCGCCACCGGGCTCCGTTCACTACCCATACTACCACCAGCCACCTCAACCGCCTCCTCCGGTGGCCCCACCGCCGCAGCAGCACTTGGTTCAGCCCTACTATCCTCCCCAGCCTCCTCCCTACGCCGTGCCACTTGTCGCTCAGTCAGCTTACGACGAGGTCCGGACTCTGTTCGTGGCGGGACTACCCGAAGATGTGAAGGCGCGTGAAATCTACAACCTCTTCCGCGAGTTTCCCGGTTACGAGTCCTCTCACCTCCGAACCCCTACCGAGAAAACTCAGGTAGTTTGCGCGATTTCGAGGAGTTTTCATTGTTATGTTTAGTGTGATGAGTTTGTTATTTTGTGTCAGCCTTTTGCGTTTGCGGTGTTCTTGGACCAGCAGTCTGCGATCGGAGCAATGCAGGCACTGAATGTAAGCTTTTGTTATACACTATACAGACTAACATAAACAATTTGATATCTTTATATCATTATTTGAATATCAAATGTTGTTGATGTGGAGTGTTGTATCTAACATTTTGATTGAAGAATGTAGCCTCATTATGGAGTGTATTTGGTTGTTTTGAATATTTTCTTGGGGGAATTACACGACTTGTAATTCTCTTTCGACCTGCATCACTGCTAGTATAACCAATTGTTGTTTGTTTTTTTATTACGTTTCTTGAGAGCCTGGCGCAAGGGTAACATTCCCCATCGCCGTTTATTTTTCAGAATACCTTGGCGCGGTTGGAATGTTTGAATTGATTGTATTCCTTTCATTCTTATTCATGGTGGTCCATTTTTTATGTGAATTTAGGTGCCTTAAGAGATTAGAGATATATGCAAAATAGCCAACTGAATAGTCATATTGTAAACTGTGTTTCAGGGGATGGTATTTGATCTTGAAAAGGGGTCGACATTATATATAGATCTAGCAAAATCCAATTCTAGGTCCAAGCGCTCAAGAACAGGTATATAGCTGGTTGGGTTTCTTTGTACGCTTATCCTTCTCTCCTTATGTGTTATTTCTGCGTACTGACCAGCTTGGAACTGCGAATTGTGATCTCATTTATCATTATCTGCAGAGGATGAAAGATCTGGTTCGGATAAGAAAGCTAGAGGTTCGTCATATTCAAGGGCCACTTCTGATCCTGGTAAGATGATTATCTGTAATTGCTTGTCCAGAGTTATTTCGCCCATGCAAGTTTCTTGTGTCCAAGTTTGTTATGTTATCCTGAACTGATTTCTGCATAGTTGATCTTTAGCACTATCTCACTTATCTATATGACAAAATTTGATGATAACTGGTCTATTAGATCAGAAATTATGAGTAAGTCACTTAAAGGACACATTCCTCTTAAAGCTCACATTGCACATGTTTTGCACGCTTGTACACTAGCAGGTGTTGGCAGCATTCACATGCCTGGAATGAGTAATTCTGCTTACAACATGATTGGTTATCCACCTGCACCAAGGTCGTCTGCACTGCTTAAGCGCACTTTTTTCATTTTTCTCTTTTCTAACATAGAAGTGACAAATCAGCACATATATTATTTAAAATACATCACTTCTAGTGGAAAGGTCAAGGGGTTGTAAAAGCAGTTGCTGGACGTCCTGTTCCATGAACTTGGAGTAATTTTTCTTTTGAAATGATCGTTTTTTTTTTTGTATCTTTATCGAGCTTCTTATACTCAATTGTATTTCTCAATTCTATTCAGTCATGGCAGCTTCAGTGGCAGTGGCGTAAACGAGACAATAGGCTCAAACATGGTATGGTTGCTTCCATTTGTCTCGAATAAAAATTTGCACATAATTATATCTGTTTCAATGGCTGTGATAGGATGAATTAGCTCAATACAAGTTCCTTATGGACCAATGTGGATATTTAATTTTAGGTCTATACTGAGCAGGCTTGAGAAATATTATTTAATGGCTAAGTAAATGCCTCTGTCTTTTAGTGCTACTTATGAGTGTTCCTATGATATTAAAAGAAACTTGCAATGTGATGTCCACTGTACACGTGTAGATCAGTATGTGTTCCATTTTTCTAATTTGCATATCAGTTTGGAATTCCACCAATAGATGTTTCATAGTCTCCATTTCTCCATGCTTAATGGAATTTAATTATGTGTTCGATTGGCTTTATCAAATGGCAGAATACTTCTTCAGCACAATACTTTCCGCAAAACAATACTCCATGCCCAACACTTTTCGTAGCTAATTTGGGGCCAACTTGTTCAGAGCAAGAGCTAATTCAAGTATTTTCTAGGTGAGTAGCTATGCGTTGGAGTCTGTAATGTTGATTCATCATTTGATTCTGTCATATGTGCCGTCATTATCTCAAATGATTTTATTAGGTGTCCTGGGTTTATAAAATTGAAGATGCAGAGCACATATGGAGCTCCAGTTGCATTTGTTGATTTTCAGGTACTTTCTTCCTGTTGTGGAATTATAAAATCTACTTAGAGATAAAATATAATCTTTCTGAGACGGTGCTTGTATTCTTTCAATAATAATGGTATGATGACCGGATTCAACCCTGTACTGAGGACTAAAGGTTGAATGTTGCGATGACAAAAATATGATTTAGCTGTAAATTAATGGCATCTGAGAGTAAAGTTCCCTCATTGCTATCCTATTGTTGCTTAGTAGTGTCTTTACTGGAAAGAGATGAACCAAGTTACATTTCATCACCTCTTAGAATACTTTCTAATCATCTTTGCCATGTCTGCAGGACACTGCTGGCTCAACTGGTGCCCTGAGTCATCTGCAAGGCACAATACTCTACTCGTCAACGTCTGGAGAGGGCATGAGATTAGAGTATCCTTTAGTAGTTCATCTCTTTTTTGTTTTTGTTTTTTCTTTTATCTCTCGGCTTGTGTTGTGTTTTCCAGTATATGTTTTCCCTTAACAAGAATCCCAGGTTCGCCAAATCAAGAATGGGAATGCGGAAGAAGCCAAAGTAATTAAGCAGAGAAAAAGACAATTGAGATCTAGTTTTTTTTTACGGTTTCCAAATGCACATGTCGCATCCTTTTGTACCAACAATAGGTATTAGACTGATTTCAGAGCCAACTGTTATAATATATGTTCAAGCTTCTCTGCAATTTTGCTATGCTGCCTTTGTCAACTTTCAATAACAAAATGTTTTAATCCCATTGGGTTCCATGCCCATTGTTGAGTTTATAATGGTATGTTTATCTTTTCGATCTTCATAAATAGAATTCTTGTTATCGGTGGGGGTGTAGTGCTCAATGTTCCTGTGAGAGAAGCAGAAATGTGGTGAAGCTAATAGAAAGACGTGCGATATGAAGCTTATGCAAAACGATAGATGACCAACATTTCGGTTGATTCTATCGATCTGCTGCATAAACTGTCTTCAAGCTCTGATCCCCTGCAGTCAAGGCCGGCCTTAATAACACATGTTTACCATCGTCCTTGTCGTTAAAATCATCATCAAGAAAGAAGGGACGACCTCTACTAATGAGCTTAATTTCTTGTGTTCGAGTCCTTTGTGACATTGTGGAAATGAAGATTCGCAAACCGATAGTGTAAGTTTCTATTCTCGACAATTTGGCACTAAGGGAAAACCATGATTGCCATTGATTTGATATATTTGACATGGAAATCCAATTATACTTGTTGAATGTAAGAGGATGGATAGAAATTATATTCAACTCTATCTAGCTCCCACCTTTGAATCATTGATTTATTATTCATGCAGGGCGGCAGAAGCTCACGTAATATAAGAAAAAATATCGTTAATTACTATGAACGAGAATTATATATGATCTATTTGTTTCGGTTCTTAAAACTAAAACATGCCAAGGACAGTGACTCGATCGATCGATATGCTCCTCACATTTTCCAGATACACACGACCTCAAATAATTTTACAGTATATATAGCACTATATATCATCAGGTACAGTTAGCCATGCATGTGATTCATATAAATCTTTAATTCCCGTCTAATTGGTTTTGGAGTTTTATATGAAGCAAAGTCAACAAATATATACATAGCTAAATGTATAATATATATATATAATTCCTGTAACTAAGGATTAAGTTCCGTGTGGATTTGTCTCAATCTGTCATCGACATAATCACTATATATATATATATATATATGCATTGTTATAATCGATTGAAACAAGGCAGAGTAAATTATCGGTTGATTTGTTGTAGAGTTTATTTAAAGTACAATAATAGCAGTCGTATTTTTCTATATATATATATCAGCTTGATGTGGCAGTAGTTTAGTTTTATGCTATTGTAATTTAGTAGGAACTGGAATATGGTATCTAAGAATGTTGTTACTGCAGGTCGGGAGATGAGATAAGAAAATAGTCTAGCACTAATGTATTGATCAGTTAATTATGTAAATTCTTTCTGGTCGATTATGTCGATCGAGTATCCAACAAGTAGGCGAGATCTTAGCTCTACCACTGTTCAGTAATGGCAAGTAAGAAGAAGAAGAAGAAGAACCATATTTTCATGTCTTTCCACAGCTAAACTCATTTGAACTAATTAAGCACAGCTCGCCCCTACAAGTATTCCAATCATCTTTCTAATTGGTTGTCAACAAAATAAAACTCCTCTACTCCATAAATTTCTGGCTTCGATCGCAGTTGCTCGTGTCAACTTATTAATTGAATTTTGGCATCCTAATAATAACTCATGCATATACGTACGCTACTCGGCTAGCTCCGAGGTCAAACAGAAAATAAATAACTAGTTAGTCATGTCAAAATAGCCGACCTATCAATGGTTTAGGGTTTCGTGAATATTAGTTACAACAAGCTTAACATCGCAAACAGTAATCCAGGGGAAGAAGAGGAACTCTGCAACATAAGTATTAATGAGTAATGAGGAATGATTAAGCATGCATGGAATGCGCCAAATTAGTAGTGTATTACATGCTTAATTAGCTTAGCTTTCCTTACAAATTAAGTTGCTAAAATAATGCTGCTAAAACCCTACAAGTCAAACAAGGTTACTGGATTGGATGCTACCGATCGAGTTGGTAAAAATATTCCTGCTGTTCATCTTTTCCCAGAAATCTACGTTTTCCGTTTCAACCTTTCAGCAAAGTAAAGGTCGCATTTATATATGCTCCAATTACCAATTAACTTAAAAGTCTCTGAAAAGAGCAAAACACCAAACACACACTGACACAGTATGTATTAAAAATCTGATTTAACTGGCCTTGACTCTATAGCCCTTTACATATATACTTCTTCTTTTTCTTCTTCTATTTCAGTTTTCTTAATGTCCACAACCACAACCTACCAAAGCACTTTATTCAATATATCTATTCCTACCTAGCAGAAAACACCAAAATATTTAAGATTAATTAAGCTCCATCATTTTCGGGCTAGCTATAAAGTTGGCCTTCCTAATTGATTGATGTATATATATATATATATATGCATGCAGGTTCTTACTTTACTGTAATGATTCAACCTTACTATACATATATATATATATATCCAGTACTAAGCGCGATCTAAACAAATGAATGAAAGAAACTCGTAGATATAGGAATAGGTGAGAGTTGGAGCGAGCTCGAGCAGTGCAACAGCTACATATAACAAGCATAAATTTCATCAAGTAGCTTAGCAAGAAGGCAGAAAAGTATGCACAGGGGTCGGTGAATGGCTTTAAAATGTTCTACTGTGCATGCGCTCGATGATATATAGATAGATAGTCATAGAGCAAAGCCAGCAAGCATTCTGGATCGAATCTTGTCAGATTATTGTGGTGGGTTTTTTTTGTGTAATTAAGTTGGGAACTGTAAAGGCCGAGAAGGACAGAGGTACAATCATATCACCAGTCGAGGCTGGGAATGGGCATCTATTCATTGATTTGAAGTCGGCTGATGAGCCGGATATATCACTGTAGGCTCATTTTCATGTATATTTAGGGTGATGTATATTTGAGAAGTCTAAAATTATGAAATGTTAGTTTAGAAGTTAGTCAGATACGACACTAGATAAAATTTATCGTAGATTCAAAGAAAATTGGTGGTTGCATTGGTTTTCTTTCAGCTCGATATTGATAGAGCCGTTTTAACATATGGTTATTTGAGTACGTATTAAAAAAGTTATCCGTTCACTACGAACGTGGACGTTTTGAATAATACTTAGAAACTTGTTACCGTAAAATATATCGTAGATTAAAAAAAAATGGTTGTTGAACCAGTTTCCTTTAAATTCGATCAATATTAATGGAGCCGTTCTATAGACATGCATTATAAGCTGAGTGATTTTATATGTTGAGTTATCGTTAACTGCAAGATGTTAATATCTTGTAGAACAATTGTTGTTGTTATTGATCAAGTTAGTGTCTTGTGTTCATATAATCTACATTTTAAAAAATAATTTCAAAATTCTTCTTTGAAAAGTAGGGATAATGTAGATTGCATAGACGATCAAAGTATCCAACCATTCAATGCAAAAGATTTGTAGAACAACCACATAAGAATTTGTTAATCTGTTTGATCACATATAATATACAGCACTATGCACATATATACAGTAATGATTTGAATTCGTCAATGTTCATATAAATCTTATTGTAGGTGACATTTAATAAGGAAAACGAGAAGGTTGGAGACAACCACATAAGTATCATTCCATATCGTTTTTTAAAATGAACAACCACATGTTGTTAAATATGACGCGTGAAAACGATGAAACCAAAGGTGTGTACGTGGCATTATATGCATTGTGACAAGTCCGTACTACATTGCTTCCATTATTTTTCACTATATCGAAATGTCTCAAATTGGTGGAGATGTGTAGATCGAAATCATTTATATGACACAAATTATTGCTTCGTAATAGAGTAGTTAGGTATATATTGTGGTTAGACTTCCAATCGATCGGACTTTCTAAAATTGAATGGGACTAATGGTCCAAATCATAAGTCAAGCAAATAACTAGCCAAATTACTTGATAAAGATATTCTATTTACACGTAGTAGGAGAAATAGGAAACTCTTTTTATTTTGGGGTGTATATTGGATACAATTACACGTCATTCCGTTAGAATTGAAAGCCAAAATAGTGGACTCGAATAATTAAACGGTGACAACTCTTGATCGAAGTTTACCAATCGTACAATGCGGTTTGGATATTTAAAACTACCAATCGCATGATATTAAAGCAGATAACATGCGTTCGGGCAAAGATAAAGAGAAAACGTCAGCAACTAATGAAAACCGAACAAAAATTCTAATCATTATCGATAAGCTAAACTGTTGACAAGTTACGCCCGGCAGTGATTGCATATTGTCTTCATCACTACTACGTGATATTTATAATAAACATAATAAACCGAATTTTTTACACTCTTTTAATTTATTTACAAGATCTTTCAACTGTACAGTGAATTATCCACAAAAACCATGTTTGTCTCACTACTGAGTCCTGATGTTTATTGTTCTAAAAAACTTGTAACTAGTTGCAGACTTATATATATAGTTATATGTCGTTATATTCGACCGCCAAATCAGTCCCCCTCAATCACTTTTTTTTTGGCGGTAAATTCCGAGAGCCAAACCGAAAAAGAAAATAAGAATATAATAGAAAAAGAAAAATGAGATACCAAACCTTTCTGGTATAAACTATAAAATAAAAGGACGGCCCAATCATATGGTGTACAGGTATTTCCCATTTACTTTCGTCGGTCAGCTATGAAGACTAAATGTCTATTTTACCCCTTTTGGTTAGAACGAAAACAAGGTTGGGGAAGGGTAGAACTGGGTATCCGGTGAAATCGTTATTGCATGAAGGGAAAAGTCAATTCCTAACGGTTTTATATTAAGCAAACAGAAAATAATGAAAATAATTTCTAAAGCAATAGTGTATGTTGTGTTTTGGAGTGTTACTTTTGGCAACTTTTGAAATAATTAGAGACTTTAATAAGTGTTAAGTTATACACAAGAAAAGGAAACAATAATGCTCTAAATTTTCGTTGGTGAAATGATCATGTGTTTACCAAGAATAATTTTACGAGTAAACTCCAAAAACATGAAAGTATAATCATGTTGATCACCTTCCACTACTAAGCTTAGTAAATAGATTCATACATATTACAACTAGCTACTAATAGTGAACGGTGTTATAGTTCTTACGTCAATTTGATAACAATATATATTATTAAAATTTAACTTAGAGAATATATTATAAATTCATGACTTATTTAAAGATCCAATTACACCGATAATCTAATACTTTATACATTGTCTTAATTCACCAATGACGTCCTCGCCATTCACAATTTCACAATCTTAAGCACTTCTTTTCCTTCGCCACAAATAAACGGCTCACATCACTACCTCCACTATTGAGAAGATATTTCATTTAATTTAGTGCTATTTTATCAAATCATTATCATTGTTTTATACTCTTATCTATGTAACCCCCCATTTCAATTCACAAAAAAGGAAGAAAAAAAAACTATAACTCTTACACTAAAGAAGCGTAGATAGAGAGCCAGCTTTCTCCCCCACCCTCTCTTCTCCTACCCTATTTCTTCCTCTCTTATTTTGCTAATGAGACACACTCCTGAGTCTGACTAACCATCACTTATACAGAAACACCCCCAAAAATAGGCAAACGAGGGAGAAAAGAAAAAAGATAAAAGAAAAAAATTCGGTGCGATTGTGTCGGTGAATTTGGATTTTCTGTACGAGGGTTTTTAAACAAAACCTTGTCTAACTTTGCTTGGGGTTTCAGAGACGTGGAGGCTTACCCAGATGACAACCTTAGTGGCCAAGTAGCATGCAACCCCTTCCTCCCTCTACTTGTTCTCTGCTCCCTTTCTAATTCCTCCCCACTCCCTCTCACACCCAGAAACAGACCAAAACCAAAAATATAGTTTGATTGATTGTCATGGAGGCTCAGGAAGATTCGGCTAATAATAGTAAGAGGGCGCAGCACAACCACAGCCACAGCCACAACAACGACAAGCCGTATAAGGGGATAAGGATGAGAAAGTGGGGCAAGTGGGTGGCCGAGATTCGCGAGCCCAACAAGCGCTCCCGGATTTGGCTCGGCTCCTACTCCACCCCCGTCGCCGCCGCCCGCGCATACGACACCGCCGTCTTCTACCTCCGCGGCCCCTCCGCCCGCCTCAATTTCCCCGAGGCCTTGCCCGTCGCCGGTGAAATCCGCCCCTTCGACGGCGACATGTCGGCGGCGACGATTCGGAAGAAGGCCACCGAGGTCGGCGCCAGGGTCGACGCCGTCGAGACGGCCATGCGCGGCGGCGGCGGGGGTGGCCACAAGGCTGCCGCGGCGAAGGAAATCGGGTCGGCGGATCGGGTCGACTTGAATAAGATGCCCGACCCGGAGGAGATTAATTAGTTGAAGAAGCTGAGAGGGGTGAGTGCTAACGTGCGCAGGGTGAGGAATATGTGACGGCTGAAGCAATGATGAAGCTTTCGTCCTGGTCCTGGGGATTACAATTTTAGTCACTCTACTGCTACTACTGAATCTCTTTTTTTTTTTTTTTGTTAATTTTAATCTTTTCTTTTTCCGTTTTCATGAGAAATTTTGGTAAAATATTAAAATGTAAATTATGGCAGTAACAGACTTATTTCGATTATCTGCATTCGATATTTCTGTGATTGTTCATTGTTGCCGGTGTGTTTAAAATTTTTCTAGTTGGGAATGTGGGGAAATTGTTTGGGGGTATTGTGGCACGTCCGTAAGTACCTTTGCCGTTAATATTTGATAGTCGGGAGTAGCCGTAGAACTTCTTCTACGGACTCCCGACTCGATAAAGTCGAAGTCGTGAGCCACATTATAAGATTCAGTACGGTCGAATTTCGGATGATTTTCGGTTGTCGAAGTTGTGGGGAAGGGGAGCAGAAGGGCCTACGGAGAGGGCCAGCAGTTGGTCGCAAGGGACCGAAGCTAACCACTAAAGTTACAGTAACAACTAAAAGAGCAATGGGACAATCAGATTTGAGTTGGGTATTTTCTGGTAGTTCTCTTCACTGTTGCTGATTTTGAGTTGTGGGTTCTTTTCGTTTTTACTCATTTGTTTTCGTTATGGGATTCGTTTGTTGCTGGTGGAGGTGCTGCTTGATTGAAGTGGTTCACAGTTCACATTTTGTCGACTTTGGGGTTTTGGCTCTCTTGCCAGGATTCTAATTTTAGTCAAAATTATAGTTGCCCAGGTTTTCTGGTCTGTCTAGGAAATCGACGTTGCAATGCTTGAGCTGTAATCCATCTTTAGTTCACCATTTCTGTGCCAAAATCCAGTAGAGGACAACAACTAATCCAGAATTAGCGGTAAACTGGGAGTTTCTTTCCTTCCTTTTAGGCTAAAAGTGGGTTTTCTGATGTATAAAAAGAGGTTCTCAATGTTTTAGTGATCTGGATGCTCTAGGTTAATCACTAATCCTCTCAATGAAAACAAAATTACTTTCTTTCTTTCCCCAAGAGATGTGATGACTGTGATCAAAGCAAAGATCTTTATAGTTTCACTTTCCATTAGGCAATCATTTAGGGTAGCTATGGTTAATTTTCAATGCACAATAATAAAAGCACAATTAAAGGTGGATCGTGACGATCATAATCATGAGAAAGTCTACAACCTCCCCGTCCACAAAATCAACCTTATGGTTGAACAACTAGTACGGCAGATTTGGCAATCATGCCCTAATCTGGTAGTCACTTCAGCTCAACCAACACCTGCCATGGTAAATCTGAGAGGAGGATGCATCGTGTCCAAACAGAACCTTAACCAACTCAAATCTATGCCATCATTATTTTCTTCTTTGAAATCTGGGGGAAGGTTCATAACTGTGTCATCATGGAGGGTACTCCGTGTCGTTCATATTATTCGATACACTCTTCTTATTGCTGGTTTATATACAAAACACTTGCCCAAAATTGCACCTTTAAAATACGCAAACCAGTTGCTTGAGCATCCTTTAGGAATGGCTCCATAAACATTTGGAGGTTAAGTCAAAGTGCCTACGACTCCTGAGGGTCATATTTTCATTTCACTTGCATGTTTCATTTGAAGGGCAGCTCTTATGATGTTCCCTCTTGTAATAATTCCAACCTATGGAGTGAAAAAAAGGGCACATAAGAGACTAGAAAAAGAGAGATCAACAGAGAAGGAATGCATGAACGCTTACCAGTTTACCGCTGTCATCTACAACTGGAAGTCGGCGATATTTTGTCTCGAGCAATATCCTGACATCAGATAATAAGTTTTAAGCTTTCCCAGCTAGATCCATTTAAGCCTGGTGGAAAGGGGGAAAGAACAAAAAAAAAAAAGGAAAGCAGCAGAACAGCGGACCTAGCAACGTCCTCAAGATTAGTGGTTTCACGAACAACAACTGGAGCCGGTGTCATCACATCGCCCACCACTTGACCATTGGTTTTACTGAGCAACTTTTGTACCTCATTAAAAGTCTGCAAAGAAAATAATTTCAGGGACAACAATGTGCCGGTCAGACTTCAGACATTTTCTCTTTGCAAAGACGCGACTGAAAAATGCTTTGGAACCCACAGCACTATATCTCTTCATAATCAAATATTGGATTAAAAACTGGTCGTCTAGAATAAGCTCCTTTAATGATAGATCCATTAAATCCACCACAATTACAAAGGCATACTATGCTAATAGTAGATCCAGAAAATTCTTAAGGATACAAATGAAATTGATCTGAAGTAATTCAAACATACTTTCCAAGAGCTGTCAACTTCAGGAAACATGCTGTTGTCAGTTTTTCCACCACCACCTATCACATCAAATATTGGAATGATTAGTAATATGTAACTTTGTAATAGATGGCCATCTTGATCATTGTGTATAAAATATCCGAAAGTCCATTAAACCTATGTAGAAAATATTCAATTCATAACCTAACAGTGAAACCACTTCTATACAAAAAAATGATCAAAATAAGATTTTCCAAGTCATTGTCTGAAACTACATGTAATACATATTAACTTCAGTTCATCTGCTCGAAACAATTCAGGAAAGAATTGGATATACCTTATAAAAATTAATTTTTGTTTTATACCAATAGCTCATCACAATCGTACTAGTCTTATAAGTAGGGATGCAAGAGATGCCGTTAGCATTCTGGCAGTATGTGACAGAGACAGTTACACAGGCTTAAATTACTTGATTAAGCCTCGAAATTAAACGAACAAACAAAAACCCCAGAGTCATCAAACAACAACCAACCTTGCTACCCAAAAAGGATAATATAGAACTGAACTAAGTTCAGCTATGCTGCACAAATAACAGTAGGAGGACAGTGCTCAATTGACACAATGGTTCATGAGTATCATTTGTACAGCCAAACTAAAAACAATTAATTTGAAAAAAAAGAAAAAAAAAAGATAAAATTCTGTTAGCAAGATACGGAACACCATCTTCTCATATCTCAACCTCAAGAAATAGCATAAATAACTTGAACCACAAGTATTACTCTCTGCATCTTTAATTACCTGATATTGTGTCCAGTGCTAACAAGTCATAATCTGAAACAAGACCAACCTGCACCAACAAAGAACCAATATACATTATAATACAATGTACAAAGTTAACCTTGCCAAAGGCAAATCATGCTTGTTTCACTCAACCAAACATATAAAATCCAACAGGCAGATATCGGGTATACAAATAGGCTGGCTAGAACTTCTCAGAAACAAAGATATAAAATCTAACAAGGCAGTAAAATCTGAATATGAAAGAAGTTATGCGGGTGTTCAGACTTGGGATCTGCATACTTGGTTGTTTTCTGAAATAATTCATTAACGGGAGGAAGAAGTGCCTCTATAGAGATGAGGGAGGCTGTTACCCTTTTCTTTTGCCTTAGGGACCGATTCACTATCTGTAGATAAAAAATACAATAGAAGAACCCTTATGCACCGATTATGAAATCCCTTTCCGGATGAGAAATGTTTGAGTCCGCTGAATAGGCAAAACCTACAAGGATGAGTTGGGTAATGGATTCAATTATGAAATTTGTAATTTGAGGGCTGTGCACTGGCGCTCATAATCTCGAAGGTGTAGGATTCTTACTTGATAGCCCTATCCATCTCTTTCTGCATCCGTTCTTCTTTCAGAACCTTACCACTTTGCACTACGCAGTAACTACTACTTAGCCTTTAGTGAATTGTGACTATCTACGCAATTGCTTTTTGCTTTCCATATGAAATTTTTCTTAAACTATTATGCTGAACATAATCATTATCATGAAGGTCATAAAACAATCCTGGACCAATCAGAGAAGCAGAGCAACACACAAGCAAATAGTATTCTTGCCTGTTGTTAGTTTAGACCCTCAGATCAAGAACCAGCAGGCTCAATGTGAATGCCTAATTCTCACATCTAACCAGACCGAGTATACATTAAGAAAGAGAAAACTCTAATAAGTACGTTCAAGCTGCAAATCACTAGTAAAGTCTGGCATTATATTTTGAACAGGTTGAATACAATGCTATACCAAAAAGAACACCAGATAATTTGCTATACATTTAGACTAAGAATATGCACTAACTCTTCTAAAAAAATAAAAAAATGCACTATCTCAGAAAAGTAAGTAAAATTTTTACCAATTTCCAGTCACCGTCGATCACCGGAAAACCAGTGATTCTGTTCTCCACGAGAAGCTCTATAGCTGTAGCCATACATTTCGATCCATCCGAAAAAATGTTAATTACACAAAAACAAAAGTGTACCGGGAAAGCTTCACTCTAGTTAAAAATCACCTTCATCTACAGTTGTAGTAGGATTCACCACATGCAAATCCTCTCTTCTCGTCATGAAATCTCCAACCGTAATAACTCCATTTTTGGACTGCACATTTTATGAAGCTCCAATCTAATCAACTCTAAGTGTGCATAGCTCGATCAACGAAATTAAAATCAAGTTTGTTTCGAGGATGATGATATTACCGAATTAGCCATGACGGTGTCGCTAGCGGCGGCGGAGATGGCGAAGGACCTCCGTATCCCCAGACTGAGACACGTGGCGACGGACACCGAGAAAGGCCTCCGGCCGGGAAAGGATAGAAGCAGCAGGCACGGTAGCCGATTCGCCAGAGCTGATGTGAAGCTGCGGAGGAGGGAAGAGTCTGGAACGGAGATCGAGGCCATGGCGATGGTTTTCCGATGAGGGAGTGAGGAGTGTGGAAATGATGAGAGGTTTTGTTTAACGAGGAGTAACCGCCTTGTGATAGAGACTTGGGGCCGCGGTAGCTAGCTGTTGAAATAACGGATTTAAATATATTATATTTTTGCTGAGCTGGCAGTGGCGCACTTGCACTCGTGGCACTATTGCCGGAGCAGACGGATACGAGTGTATACGACGGTATGCCGTTTGGGGAGGTAAACGTACGTCGTAGATATAGGGAACAGAGTATAAAATCCCAAAAGTTCTTGTATGGTCATAGGTTTTCATACTTGATCATGCCGGCATCATTCTTAACATTTAAAATCTAACTATTAATGACAACCAACAGTTATTATATTCCCAACACGTTAGAGAAATGATACTTTGAACATGTAAAACGTTACCGTCTCTAAAGTGCGAGTTTCAATAGATAAGTTGATAACTAAGGGCGGCTTGCAAAGGTGAGGATTGAGATATCTTGATATATATGCAGGACGCACGTTAACACAGTGTAAAATTTTGGGCTTTTGTATCCCCCTTGAGGCCTGTTTCATTTGAGACCATTCTTATTTCTTCGCTTGTGATTAACCCATTGGGCCTGCCCTCGACAAATATTTGTTTAGCAAATTATTATTATTATTTTTTTATTTTCTAGAAATTGGTTGGTACCATGATCATGTTCACCTTCAGAAGCCACCGAATAGGTGTTATACATCATGAGCTGATTGAACTCTATAAGCCAAGAAGGACAAAAAATAACTATTTCAAGTGACTGTTTTTTTTATTAAGTAATTATCCATTACAAACACAATTTTCTCGATATCCATCAAATATATGAGCAAGATGTAAACTTAAATCACATATTTAGAAATAAAAATCATCTATAAAGGAACAAAAAGTTGAACCTAATTTTGGGATCTAAATCTTTATCCCAAACTAGAATAGTCTTGGTCACTTAGCCATGTGAAAAAGAGGGTACCTTTTTCTCTAGAGATTCTTCAATATTTCTCATAATGTATGGTCCCCTTCCTTATTCATTCTCCTCTCATTTTCACAATGTTGACAAAACAAGACTAGATGCCTGCAAAAACAAGCAACCCCTAACTTATAACTCTGGCTTTTCCCCAATTGAGATGTTCTGATTACCATGAACTTTAAAATCTGGGGACTAATGTCTAATCAAAGATCATTTTCAGAGCAAAGCTGGCTAATAGTTTTTGGGAAATTTTATAAGGTGTTGATTCTCAAGGCTTTGGGACCATTATATAGTTGAAGATATATTGTTGTATGAATTTGGGCTGGAAGTTAGTACCACAATAACAGTACTAGACTGATGAAAGTGTGTGTACCTAAGCCCATAGCTTGTCTTTTCACCCAGAAAAAAAGTCGCTCTCTGTTGCAAACTGGATAATAAGCACATTGGAGAAGCGTCGGCAAGGTCTTTTGCATGGTAAAGGGAACAATAATACCTTAAATCTCCGTCTTCCACGAGTTATTTCAAGAACAAAATGATAAAAGTGTTTGTAACACATATGTATAGAACAAAAATACTGAAGTACTCATTTATTATATAGCCAATGATCAGCAATCATCTCTTCGATTTGGGGCCAACTATGTTTGATTCAGGAGCATCTTAACAATCTCTGCGCTGGATGCTTCTGTACCTCACCACTGCACTGGATGCGATCTATACCACACCACTACTGGATGCTTCTATACCTCACCATAGATAGTTTTATCGTTCATCATCTATAAACAGAATCATTAAGTTGTTTCTAAATTTTATGCGCGACGACTCTTTTAGTTTTGCAAATCTCTTAATCGAGAGTCCTTCGATTCACCTCTAGCTTTGGTAAAATACATAGAAAAACAGCCATGCATGACAACATGAGCAGTGGCGGATCCATCCAGTAGGCTCTATGGGGAGCCTAGACAGAAATTATCAGTGTATTTTACTACATGGATCCATTGGCAAGAAAACATTACTTGCATAGTACGTCATTTATAGAACTTTAGATTAGTCTCATTTGGATCGGATTTGCTCCATCCAAACTGTCACACGAGGTTGTCTAAAAATCGGTTTACATTAACACAAATCCATTAGAATGACAGAGATGGAAGCATATAAGGAGCAGTGCTAGGTGAACTACATTTTAACATCCCACTTATAACCCACCTTATATGTCAGCGTATGTGGCACAATCACGTTATTTAATGAAACACTCTAATTGGATAGTGACATATCATGTACATGCTGTATAGACTTACACATAAGCTGGGTTATAGGTGGATGTCAAAAAATGGTTCATCTATCATTATTTCTCTATATAATAATCGGAAGTTTGGTCTCTTGCCTTTGACATGTTCCACCACCCCCACAGAGTAGAACTGCACAAGAGAGACAGTTCATATCCCACACGAGACGTACACTTTTGTTTTGTACGTGGGTCTCGAGCTCATTCGAACTCAACAGCCTAGCTAGATTTTGATCATACAACAAGAATAGTAAGAGAAAATGTCGATAACTTTAGGGTTCATCCATTTCTGTGATAAAAGCCATTTGGAGCATGGTCCATCATAGCTAGCTGGCGCAGGAGAGATCGATTATTGTCTTCCTCCTCTTCGTCTAGTTTGTAAAGCTGTAGAATGAAGATTCAGTAAGATCAATATGGTATGAATTGCCAGAACAGTGCTATGAGTATTGGCCATTTTGTTTTGCCTTTGTTTGACATGATTAATCGGATTGGTAAAATATCTCAGATCCATCACAACCTGCTGAGAAGAAAATGGTCGTTTCTTTACGTGGGCCAAAACCTTTTGCGAAAGGTTTCTCTCTAGTCTCAAGCATCGTCATGTTTTCGGCTTTAAAAAACTGAGATTTGTAGCTATTTCTAGTTGTTCGGACGTGCATGATTAGACTGATCTTTTTAATAAAGCTGCGAAGATAGATGTGTTCATAAATTATTATAATTTTGATGGGACAAATTTATAATTGTTAAGTTATGATTAGTCTTGAATATGAAGTGACCTCCCGAAAAAAATATTTATATTATATTTTAATGTGTAAAATTGATATATGTTTGAATTCAATTTTGAGCTAAGTACTCATTTATGTTAATTTTCTTTTGAATAAAAATATAAATAATTATACGATGTTACTCAAAAATATATAATATATATATATAAATATATATAAAGAACGAGTCTCATCTTTAATTTTGAAAAATTGAGTCTCATTTTTAATTTCAAAAAATCTATCACACTTTAAGAACCTACGTCTCATCTCGTTATTAATTAACTGATGTTTAAATACGATACGATTTGAACAATATGTACTAGTTTGGATGTTTGATAAGAATCACAAGATAACTTGAAAACGAGTAGCATGTTTCATCTTGAATTAATACTAACTAAGGTTTCGATGATTAATAGAGCTATTTCGATCTAGAAAACTATGTAAAAAATAAAACTAATTAATATTCCGATTATTTGAAACATGTTTAAAACCTTACATTGAGTACACTAGTGTCTTGATCTCTTTCACAAGCCAGGGAGGGATCACAAATAAAAAGATGTCGGTCAATCCATCAAATTTATAAAAATCACTTTATTTTAGTGTCTTACAATATAATATATAATCTATCATATTTTGAGGAGAAGGCATGAGATATTTGGGGTCAACCCAGAAGAATCTGTTACCTTGATAGAAATCTTGGGACAAGTCGATCGTCATCTCCCAGAAGAAGTATGAGTTGAGATCCCACTAAGCTCATTTTTAGAAATGTATGCCGTTTTTTTATTCCAAATATTAGAATATGTTTGATGAAACTATCGTTAAAACGTCCTATATATAGGCAGTAGACCAGACACAAAAATATATATATATATATATATATAGTGTGTGATATGAAATTATTATATGAAATTTGTCTTAGCATTCAACTTTTTCATTGCTGTGATCATTTGATGATGTATTTTGTTGTTTCTCATGTGTAGCTTTATGCAAATTCATATTTTTATCAAGATAGGGTTTGTGTGATGTTATAGGCTTGTTGTTTACTCTGGTGGATGTGATGCCTGAGTTAGGTAAATGTGACTTGTTTCTCACTTGCTTAATCTTTTTAATTCTGAAAAGGACCGTTAGCATAACTAGCTAGCTTTAATTTGTTGATTCTTTTAAGAGTATTTAATTTATAATAGGGGAATTTGCTCTTTTTCTTGTTAAATTGAAGTAGCAATCAAAGGCACCTAATTAATTAATTTTGTTGAATTAATGGTTGAATAATTTATCCCATTCCATTGCTATAACAATGACATATCTAATGCACATTAATTTGTCTGTCCATGCATGCTCAAATCTTAGCTTTAACAAAACCTAAGAGTTAGATCCCATAAATATTATACTACCCTACATCTCTTTCTATGGTCTCTCTCTATTCACCTAGATGTTTATCCCTATGTTCTTGTTTATTTAAGTAAGCAAACCATTAGCTGTGGAGTGAAGCTAAGGATTAGGAATACGAGTTACTTTATAGATAATCCACATTTAATACAAAGTTGAAGATTATTACATTTGCTTGGTGTGTAACCGGTAAGATTCAATGATTCCATATTTGGAACAGAGTACCTAATTTCAGACATATTATTAAACCTTTTGTAAAATATATTAAATTTTGTGATCGAGTAGGTTAAATTTCAAATTGGAATGCAACAACATTTTAGAACTCGTAGTCGGTAATAGAATATCTTCTTATTTCTGTCACTGACATATTGTATGCTGTTGTGTGAATGCATCAAAATGATTTCTTGTTTATGGAGTCGGTATTATTTACAAAGTTTAAATTAATAATGTCATTTTAGAATAATGATTGCTTGAATAATAATTTTATATTTTTATTTCACACATTCTTGAATGATGAATTACTTTGTGTAATTTCAGTGCTATAAGATTTACGTTTTTAGTTATAAATATATAAATATCTTGTCAGGTCCCATGGTGCAATATCAACACACGTCAACCACCCAAAATTTGCAAAATTAAAGTTTTGATTAGTTAGTGGTAATAATCAAGTAGAATACTGTCGCAAATATCCAACGGTGCACGTTGCGATTAGGTTAAGGATAATAAAGGATGTGGGCCTGAGAAAAGGATAGAGAGATGGACAGGTGGGCCTGGGCCAAAATTTAATTGGAGTAGTAGGCCCAGGTTCAAGGAACTGTTACCACTTGTGGAAAATAACCTCATGAACGAAAGCCTCGTCGAACTTCCATTATTGGAAGGTTTGTATTTTGCATCATGAGAAATGAAATGAATTTCAATGAGGATGATGAGATGCTTAAGGATTAGACGTTTTGGGGCTTTTGGGAATTTTGTCGGTACTTTTAGACGGGACCCACCCTTTTTTTAACCCTTCCACCATATTAATTTGTTTCCCTCTTAACAACAGGTGAACAAACAACTCTTCCAACTCCTCTTTGCTGGGGTAATTTATTTTTACCAAATTTCATTCCTTTGATACTTTTAAACTCCAAAATTACTACACTTTTTTAAGGTTTTTTTTTTAATGATTATCTTTTCTTAATTGTGACACAACTCAACGGGGATTAATGACAGTGTATACACTTACTTTAAATTAAGTTTGGACAACGGTTGATCTGAAAAAAAAAAAAAAACTTAATTAGCGTTTACCAATGCTTTTGCTTTTTGTATAATGTATTATTATGTATTAACTGAATGCTTTGCCTTTTATGAATATTCGATGAGCAAACATCTTACTATCTTAGCTTCTCAAGGTAGTATGTTTATGTGATCGAAAGGAAAATAATATTGCGTCGATTTTCCGTTTTTCCAGTAATGATGATTATGATCCAATCTTAATGATGCATGCTCGATTTTGTGATGTCGTTTCGAGGTTAATTTGTATCGTGGTGGGTTTGGCTTTAACAATTATCTTGTCTTTTAAGGCCCTGATTTTCCATTCATCTTTGTTTGTCCTTTTTTGGTTTATCATGCCATTACCATGTCTAAACTTGATTGGTCGTGTTCAAATCGGTCGTGTTTGCTAAGCATATTCATTAGTGTTTCTCCACCGGTTGTTTCGAGTGATGTTAAGAGTGTTTTCAGCGATATTAATGTTAATTATATTTTAGTTAAAATAATTAAAAAATTATTTTGGTTAGCAATTTTAAAAATACGTTTATATATTTTCTTTCTATTTTAGTTTGATTTGATTTAAAAATTTACATGTATACCATTATATATAAAGAATGTATTAAATTTAAATGTCTTAACGTTTAGCTATCAGAGCATGTTCAACATATTCTCTATTATAACTACTTAGCTATTTTGGAAAGTATATTTAGTTTTTTGTGAAATTTGGAGAACGGGATAGCTAAAGGTCAATACATTTCTTATATGTAATTATATATAATTTATATATACATTTAAATATTTTTTTATTCATTTAATAAATATTTTAAATTCAAGTCAAGCTAAAATAGAGAGAACTAATGCAGATGTATTTCTAAAGTTGCTAGCCAAAATAATTTTTTATCTATTTTGGCTCAAATTTAACTAAAATATGGCTAGCATTATTGAAGACGTTCTCACGCTCTCCAAATTTAGCTAGCGATATAGCTAAAAATTAACATAAAGTTATAATATAGAGTCTGGTATAGCTGCTATTTTTCGCAAAAATCTAAATATACTCTCCAAATTAGCTAAAATGTTATAATAGAGAGTCTGTTGAAGTTGCTATTATTAAATAATTTGATCGTAAATTTGAAGTAAATTTTATGAATTTTGACATTCTTTTAAATAAAATTAACCAAATCGAGCCTCGTCTCGGCCCAATATTTTAGATTTCTTGTCCCATTTTTGCGTTGATTTCGACTACTACTGTGCATAACACACCAAGGGCGGGTCACAATGTCGGTTTCCCTGGTTGTTAGATCTATAATTCTTCAATAAGAAGCATCTAATTGTAATCCTAAAGATATGTGTTTGTTGTTTCCATTTATAGTGTTACAATTTCAAGTGAAAATGCTCGAGTAATAACTATTTACTTTGAATCGTTTGAAGAGTGGGTCATTATCTCTAATATGAGCAATATCTTTCATTAGCTTAAACTTGAACACTTGTGATGTCGTAAACCATTTGTCGAGAGAAATGACCTTCCATCACGTTATCTAGTAGTCTATATATGAAATCTATCTCTCACGGTCTCACCTACACGAGCTTGGCTTCAACATTATGTTATAAACCCACACATTCTTTGAGTGTTTAAAACAGCTTACTATCTAATTATCAATCTCTTTAAAGATTGATGTGAATCATTTTCGTATTTTGTTTTTATAACTACAAAACATAAAGATTTTTTTGTGTTTTTACGTTTAGAATATTTTTGTTGACGCCGCAAATGAAATATAGGCAAGGACACTAGCTTTTATTTTCAGAAACTTATATTTATGCTTAAATATCATCATATATGTAGAGGTAGTAAAACAAATCAAGAGGTAAAAATAATGCTTTTTGAAATAGTAATCTTAACACTAAGAATATATAGTGATTTAACTTCTATTTACTTCAGTGAAATTTACAAACCTAAGTATGAGAATGTCACACTTAAAGTCCTACCAATCCTCATATCGATCGACATTACAAATTTTTTCACAATATATCAAATATTCAAGGTAATCAGATAATTGGAGAATTTTCCGTTTTTAGTTGTCATCTTGGAAAGAAAAATGTACCACACACTTTTGGTCCCCTAGTATTACAAAACCAGAAGGTAAAAAAATCCAGAATTAAAAGTGAGGAAGTGCAAGACACGCGTCAGAATCTGAGAGTGGTGGGGGGATAAATGAAAGATTCTTAATTAAAATACGAGGTACAGCAAATAGGAAGAGCCAATGGTCCGCTGGAAGGACGAAAGAGGCAAAAGGTGGCCCTCTTCCCGTACTCTTGGATTGGACTTTTTTGGAAACCCCTTCCTTTTCCTACCATTATTCCCATTTCCTTTTTCTGATACCAAACCAAACCCAGTAATAAGTTAACCAACCTTTCCCTTTCCCATTCCCCCTCTCTCTCTTTCTAGTCACAACATTTGCCCCCTTCTCCCGGAATTACCCCTCCCCTCTTTCCCAGTATTACCTCCCCCTCGTGGTAAAAAAACCCAGGTGAATAATCAAAGTTGCTAAGAAAGGGAATTGAGTAATTAGCCATCTATTTTAGTCTTTCCGCTGTCGATTTCCATTAGTCGGTGAAATACACGGAAGGTAGGAAATATATAGGAACAGAGAGAGTGACTTGGAATGCTTTTCGATTTGGTTAACGTGGGAAAGTTGTGTAAGAAAGAGATGCTTCTTTATTTTCTATATTATTATTATTATTTTATTATTAATTTTTTTTCCCTCATCATCTGATTATGGTCCTCCGATAAGAACTCACCAATGAATGAAGAATCAGAGAGGGAGAGAGGGCCAACAGTAAAGGTGTACAGAAATGGGTTTAGTTTGTCTATGTAGATGCCAAACTAGAGAAAAATAATAATAAAAATGATTGAGTTTGCATAGTTTGAAAATGAATAAATAATGGGAAAATGTGGTATTATGAGTCATTGAAAAGAAAAGGAGGAGGAGGGGGCAAGTGGTGAGAAAGAGAGAGAGGTATTAAGGGGTGTGTTTGGTGATGCTTCAGCTAAAGCTTCGCTGAAACTTGGCCTCGTCTATGCTGTATTGGGCAGTTCCCCAGACCTCAACAGATCTCCATAGCTTCTTTCTTCTCTTGTAGAGTCTTAGGGCTTTTCGGCTTTGGTTTATTTTTTCTCTCTTCTGTAGTTCGTTTGATTCGGACAGTTTTGTTGCGATGAAATAATATACTTGGGTTCGATGTTCAAAACTGGAACTTTGTTTACGGATTTTTGGCTTTAAACACATCTTGCCGGAGAGAGTGTTGAGGTTGTAACAACAAACATATATAGTGTCGTTGATCGAGTTGAAAAATAAACATGTGGGATCTCAATGACTGTCCTGATCAGAGAGCAGTGGAGGATGAATCGGAAGGGTGTTCTTCTCAGAAGACCAACTCCGGCGACGGCGACGACGACAAGGGCAAGAGGGTCGGATCCGTGTCCAATTCCAGCTCCTCCGCCGTGTTCGTCGAGGACGGATCAGACGTCGACGAAGACGCCAACCCCAGCAGGAAGCGCGGGAGCAATAAGATATTCGGGTTCTCCGTCACCGAGGACAACGACAACGACGAAGACGATTTCGCTGATCCTCACCCCATCACACGCCAGTTCTTCCCTGTCGACGGCTCCTCCGAAATGGGACCCACACCACCCGGCGGAGCCGCTGGAGCGGCGGCTGCTTCGTCCTCTTCCTCTTTCCCGCGGGCCCACTGGGTCGGAGTCAAGTTCTGCCAGCAGGTTGCGGACTCTGCTGCCGTCCCCGGAAAACCTGCGGAGCCGTCACCGCAGCAGCAGCAGCCGTTGAAGAAGAGCCGGCGTGGGCCCCGGTCGAGGAGCTCACAGTACAGAGGGGTGACGTTTTACCGGAGGACCGGCCGTTGGGAGTCCCATATTTGGTTAGTTAATTACTTAACCAAAACAGTAACTCTTTTACCCTATTTTTCAAGTACACCATCTTTATGTTTTTGATGGTCGCCCAATCACAGTTCTCACTTCTTCTTCTTCTTCTTCTTCTTCTTCTTCTTTCTCTTTGTCCTTTGATTCAGGGATTGCGGGAAGCAAGTTTATCTCGGTATGACAAAAGGACACCTATTTTTATCATTTGCAAATAAAACTTCCATGTTGGTTTTCCTGATGGTTTTTTTTTTTGGCACCCGATAGGTGGATTCGACACCGCACATGCAGCTGCTCGGTGAGTACTATTTGCTTGCCGTAAAAATCTTGCATTTTCTGGGGAAACAAACAAAAAATATCTCCCAGAAAATGTGAGCCAAGAACATGAAAAAATGAGATGGTAAAGTTTTTTATTCATTTGTTTTAATTTATTTTCTGCAGAGCGTATGATAGAGCTGCAATCAAGTTCAGGGGAGTAGAGGCTGACATAAATTTTAACATTGAAGACTATGAAGAAGACTTGAAACAGGTGAGTTCTGAGTACTACTAAGTATTGACTTGAGAGTTCTTCAGTTCTTGCCCCAAGAAAGCTGGGTTTTTTTCGATAATGGTTTCTGGATTCTTATCTTGAACAGTTTTATAACTTATCTTCAACAGTAAAACTAGCTGTTCCATTTTTATTTATATTTTTACGATTTCTTGTGGATATGGGGAAGTTTGATTATTCTTTGGTGATATGTTGCGGAACAGATGAGCAATTTAACAAAGGAGGAATTTGTGCATGTACTTCGCCGACAAAGTACCGGGTTCCCTAGAGGTAGCTCAAAATATAGAGGAGTGACTTTGCATAAGTGTGGGAGATGGGAGGCCAGGATGGGCCAATTTTTAGGAAAAAAGTAAGTAAACCTTATTCTTAATCATCCCTCATTTCGTTATCCGGTATGTTTTGTTGTCCGACTCAATTTAGACCGCATATTTTGACGATTATTGGTGTAACTTGACGGTGGGATAACATGAAATACCGGTAAATAAACTTTTATGTTTCATTTCTAGACTCTAATAGAGCTTAATGATTGATTTTGCAGGTACGTTTATTTGGGATTGTTTGATACTGAGATCGATGCAGCAAGGTAAGTGCTTGTAAATTTATAATGCTGAATTATTAATTTCTGGGCAGAAGACATACAGTAGTTAAACAATTGGAACCTATGATAAATTTTGTACATTTTTTGTAGAGCCTATGACAAAGCTGCAATCAAGTGTAATGGCAAAGAAGCTGTCACTAACTTTGATCCCAGCATCTATGAGAGTGAGCTGAACCCAACTGGTAAGTAACTAAATTTACATTTTATTAATACATCTTAATTGCAAATATTCATTTATATATGTATTTGTGCAGAGCCTTCGGGTAATAATAATGCAGGAGAGCATAACCTGGATTTGAGTTTGGGAAGTTCAAACCGGAAGAAGAACAACCCCGCGTTTGGGACTGCTCAAAATCACACACATCAAAATGCTGCAATGGAACAACAACAACAGCAGCAGCAGCAGCAACAACAGTCTGCCTCCATGCAATTCGAATCAAATTGGAGGAACAATCAAGGATTTCGGCCAAAGGTTCATATTAATTATGACTTTACTTTCTTTCTACATTCCATTCTACCACTAATTAAAATTTTGGAGTACTAAACATCTTGTTATGTACGTTGATTAGCCTAGAGAGGATAATGACATCCGTCGAAGATCAGATGGGTACTTGGAGAACGAAGCCATGCAGCTTCTGCTCCGCACAAACCTCCAATCTTCCTCCCCAACTCAAATGCATAAGTATGGACAGTTTAATCAGTTCCGAACCCCTGCCGGAGAGCCGCCAGTACAAATGCCTCTCCATTTTCTACCACATACTTTTAACCCTCCAAATTATCCGGTGAGGTTATTTCTTATTTAGCCAAGTAATTAATTAATTTTCACATACTTTTATGATCGTTGGGTCTAATACTCGCATTGTCGTGTAGATCCAATTTCCGAGCAGCAGCGAGGTCGGAGCGCGCATTGGGAGCGATCTCACACTGTCGATGGGTGATCGACAACAATGGCAATCCGGTCACCCGTCCGAGTTATTTGTAAATGCTGCAGCATCATCAGGATTCCCACCGCAAATTAGACCACCACCACAAAATGGCTGGCTGCAGAAAAGTAACGCGTTCCACTCTCTCGCTAGGCGCAGTTGAGATCTAATATTTGGACTACCGGAGACAACCTTCTAACAAATTTTCTCTTCCTTTCTTTACCACAAATCATCAACATTGTCCTAACTAGTTGATCTAGCTAGCCAAGTACTTTATTATGTAAGCTAATCTTCCACCAAAACGATGTCGTTTGGTAGCATGTAGGAAGAAGGAAAAAAAAAAATTCAAGGAAAAGTAAGGAAATTCCATTTTTCTGTGGAATATTTGGTGATTGGTCAAACTAACCAAAATGGAAGAAGATCTTGAACAAGATATTCTGAGTGTTCTATACCCCTCATGTGTTACTGACTTACTCAACTAGTTTTAAGTTATCCTCCATATTTTCCCAAAGGGTTGTCATATTTTTACTTTTTTTAATATTTTCTGATCTTCAAACACCAAAAGTGGTTGAATGCTCTGATTCCTTAGTTCCCTAATAGGGTAATTCCCATTACATCATTTTAGTTTCCCAGCTTTGCCATAAGTTAATGCCAGAGTTAGCTGGGGATTTTGTAAAATTCCAGCACGTCTTGGAATTATCAACTGGATGGTGATGAATAGTCACTGTCATCTCCGTCCTTTGAATCAGTTCTCTCATGGTCAAAAGCAGTCAGAGACTTGCTGGGACTGCCTGCTATAATGACGAGAGTGACCCTTCATTGTAGCCTCAATTAGCTTCCGGGACAGAAAAGATAACAGTCGACAGTGAATGAAAAGAACCCAGATTAATGACCAAAAGAGTAAAAGCATTTAGGGTTCACTTCGGGTTTAATCTGATTACCAGAGAGATCAGAGCTCAGGCAAACGGGTCGTCAGGTCAAATGGGATCGGATAAAACCCAGGATCCCATCTGGGTTCTTAGACCTAAGACTTATAGAACATGCGACAACACGAAGAACCTTTTGGAAAGATAATATCTTATTATCTTATATACTATATGGTATTATTGTCTGGTAATTAAGACTAAATTAATCATCCACCATACTCATTATCAGATAATGTAAGCTGTTTGGTAGCTCTGGGGAATATTATACAAGAGCTGCTTGCATCATCTCGCGCGTCATCGTTAACCCCTGGAGATTTTTTTCTCTCTCTCCCTCTATACAAATATATTCTCTCTTCTCGACTCATCTATTGCACTCAAAGAGTAAAATATCGGATATCGAGAAAATATCGACGTTTCAAAATACGGATATTTTGACGAAAATATCGATCCATTAGAAATTTTGATAAAAACGACGGAAACTATAAGAAATACATAGAAATTTGTATTAAAACTTTCTAAGGTTGTTTTATATTATGTTATCGATCATATGTGAGAAGAAAATATTAATAAACTCAAATAGATATCAATTTATTGAAATGTTATATGAATTACTACGTGAATAGAGTTTACATTTATTGAAATATGATTTAATATATATAATTTATACTTGAAACCTAAAACGAGACTAGACAATCACACCCTTTAACATTATTTGTATATAATGTTTCACAAAAGCCACTAAATGAAGTTTTTAAAACCATACAGAAGGCCGATGAGGTTCGAAATTTACACTGCATTTTTCATCGTCTTGTGTAGAGTCATTGGTGAACTGCGAAGAATATTCGTTGAATGATTGTTCTCCTCTAAAATTCTGCATATATTGACTCACATGCCAACCATATAGGTCAAGTGACGATCTTTGAGGATTCTGAGACTCATAGTATAGGTTAGAAATAAAAAGTAGTTGATATAAAAGTAACTCTTGAAGGTAGGTTAGAAATTAAAATTAGGTGTTGAACATTTATGTTGTTTGAAAGAGAAGATGAGTAGCTCTTGAAGTAGTTGAGATAAAATTTTTGAAAGATAGGTTAGAAATAAAAAGTTGTTGATATAAAAGTAACTCTTGAAGGTATGTAACCGTATGTTAGAAATTAAAATTAGGTGTTGAAAATTATGTGTTTTAAATTGTTGAAAATTAGTTTTTGAAGATAGGATAAAAAAATTCTATAAAATATCAGAAATTTCGCAGAAATATCGAAAATATCGGTGAAATATCAGAAAATATCGGGAAATTTCGACGAGAAACTGAAAGAATTGAATCGAAATATCGATTCAACGGAAAAACGAAAATTTCGACGAAATATCGCCGATAATTTCAATTTTTAATTCCTTGACTGCACCACTCTTGAAGTCTCTGCATCATTATAAAACCAATGCTTGAGAACGTAAATGGCATATAAAAATGAAGGCAAATATAGTATGTGACCTACGGTGATATATGCTGGTAAAAACTAGCTACAGAGTTGATCAACATTCTTGTGAATTTGAAAGAAGAACAACGTAAAAATAATGAGAGTGATTAAAAGTACAGTAAAAAATAGAAGCTAGGGAGAGGGAGAGGGAGAGGGAGGGGGGTGTTCTCTGTGCTTGGCATGTGAAGATTGGCAGGAAAATTATGGCTAGCTCTGAAGCAAGCAAGGAATCGTACTACTCTTCTCAGATTTTTACTGCCACTTTCCTCGATTAGTCTTTTGACCCGGGAAAACCCTATACCTCTTTTGTTTTTGTTCTTGTAGGGTTTTTGCTTTTCTGTATACATATAACGTCTATATATAATAAGGTCATTTTGTCACTTACGATCGACATGTTATGTGATGGAATTGTTAATCTTGATTTTCGTTTGCTTCTCGCTTATAAATAACTAATGTGTGGTCTATTCAGTTGTCTATTATTGAAAAACAAAAACATATACACACACACATTAATTTGCTAATTAGGTATGTTTTGAACTTTTGATGTATTACGTTATACTGACTTATAGTAATGGGTGTTGACTTATTGAACTTACATACCTGTGATGGAATACAACAATTATTGAGTAATATTTAGAATTTAAAATGATGTGAAGAACTAGAAAACTTTAGTTTGTTATTAAAAATATAAAAAAAACCATATGGGTTCCAAATTGGTAATTAAATACTCATAAATTGATATTATAATAAGTTTGTTATGGAAGTCTCTCGAATGTGTCGGTATACTTTCCAGATGAGGATTGCAGCAAGTTCATTTTTGGTGACAACGATGAATTATGTTCATTGAATAATAATCAAAATCAACAAAATAAAAGAGCTTGGAATTAAAGTTTGAAGCTTCATTTGATTAGAAACAAAGGTAGCTTGTATATGGAGCATGGGTTTCTTTATGTGTGATGTATGAAGTGGTCCAAAGCACTAACGTACCCCCGAGGCATTATATAATTTTAGGGTTTGTTGATTTGAATGGTGAAAAATCAATCCAGATTTTCCATAAGGGAACAAAGCGACAGTGTCCTCGAGTTGGCTTTAAGATCCTTTCCACCCTTTTCCATCTCTCGGATCTATGAACTAAGCAAATCTCTCTGCTCGAAATCTCAGATCGAAAATGTGAAATCGGAGTAGTAGTCATCTCCGTCATCTTTATGCTTTGCTTTTACCAGTTGTGAAAAGAACGGGAAAGCTTTGCTTGCTAGCTTGGTTAGCTGCTAACATGGCCATGGTTGGTCTAGCTAGCTTTGCTTGCATTCCGTGTTACAGAGTTGCAGGTACGTACTAGGAGCAGCGACGGGGACCAATGGCGAATTCAATTTTCTCAGGAAGATGATGATGATGAGAAGAACGAGGTATATATGGAAATGTATTCTCGGTGTTGGCTGGGTGACATTTATGTGCGATCAGTCTCAGATATATGGTAGACCAACTTCGTGCAATAACTTACCAGGTTTATATAATAAACCAACTCATGCAACAACTTGCTAGGTAGGTTGGCGAAACCGTGCTACTTTCTTGATGGTCTTCATCTACTACTACTAGTAAAGCTCGTAATTTTCCGCTGCAAAAAAATAAATAGGGTTTGTCAGTATTCGACTTTGTAGTTTTCCATAGGTTACATACATGATGAGTAATTAATTAGAGAATAGAAATGTTATTGGAAAATTCTATGGTACAGACTGTTAATCTAGAGAGGATAAAACAAGAGAGATTTCTTTAAATTAATGGTTCACAGTTCCGTTGCATATATATCATGTAATTAATATCTCGTTGTTACCCCCTCTTAGTATGTCAACCAGGATGCTGTAATGTAAGACATGTTTGACTCTCTTTTTCTCCAAGTGAAAAGAATGTTATATCAATGGTAGAGAACTTCAATCTATTTGATTTGCTAAGCTTAGACTTTTCAAATCTTGTGATAAATTAGCAATAGTAGAAACAATTTAAAACCATCATCCCGAAATGTACTACATATAGGTATAGCAATGATAAATCTAGCATCCAATGATTGTCCACCTAAAATGAATAATGGAACATTATTCCTGCTAAGCTAGCTAGATATTTTGATCAAAGAAGGCGAAACGGTAAAGACAAGGTTGGGGTCTCAACTGTGTATGCTTTTTTAGGGAAGAAGAAGGGTTTCCGTAAATATGATTACTTGGATGGTTGCAAATGGTTTTAAGGGTTTGTCTTTGCTTTGTTTACCTCTTCCTCCTCCACTCTCTTTTCTTCTCTGCTGTGAGGGTCCATGATCACTAAGGTCTGCAACTGTGTAAAGAGACTGTGTGTGTGTGTGTGTGTGATGAGAAAGAGGCTAGCTGGGTACGTAAAACTCAGAGAGACTGGGACTTGTCTATGGAGGTGCGCAATTTTTACAATGGCATTGGGTCCTCGGGTTCTGATCTTGTAACATTAACAGTGATGAGTGAGAACAGCAGCACTGTTGGTTCTGTGTTAGATCGCTTTCATCATTCAACTCAGACAAACTACTTCTTTGGTTTCCCTTTCCGGGACGCGCCCAAGCTTTCACTCTATTCTTTAAAACCACACCCATCTCCACCGGATCCGGATTCTCTCCTCATGGATCCACTCCTCATATCTCCTCATAAGATCTGGGCCGTCCAATCTTAATTCGACGGTCCAGATTGCTTTGCAGGGGAGTTATGTGAATAGTAACAGAGGATTGTGAGCCGTCAGATTAAAATTGGACGGTCCAGATTGTTTTATGAGGAGATATGAGGAGAGAGAGACGAGGAGAGGATCTCATTTCATCTCCACCACCCATCAATTCGATTCCCAGCTTTTGCTTTTATGTTTCTATTATATATCTTTCCCTGTCTCACTGACTCACTCATCAACTCACTCTCTCACTCATCTCTCTCTCTCTCTCTACCATATGGTCCATATAGCCAGATGCCCAGATCTAGCATTCAAGTATTTCTATTTATGGAAATTTTGGGTTTTTTTCGGTGGCCACTAAAATTTAACATCCATCTATCTGTTGCTGCCTTTGCCACCTTCTTCTTGCACGGACATCTTCAATGATGTTAAGAACAATAAACCACATCTTGTCCCACCATTCAAGTTTACTTAATTGTCAACCTTGTTTTGTTTTAATTTCCCTTTGATTCATCAACCCTAAACCCTAATGTCCATTGGATTTCATACTTGACATGATATCCCTTTATAATCGACTTTAGCTTGGTGAATTATTGACCCTAGCCTCCAACTCATAATTATTTCTTTGTTTATACAACAAAGCAACCAATCGTACCTTCGTGAAATCAATTACTGACGTATATGTATCTGATATATCACGTCAAATGTTTAGTTATGTACGTATTTGATAAAGAGTACCTCAACACTTGTATGGATTTCAGCTATTTTGCTCACTATGTTAACGATAGAAGATCAAGTACGTATTCATTCATGAAGATTCAGAACCATGGTACTTACACGGCGTCTCACACTCGTCATCAGGGTAATAGAGTTGCGTATTGTCTAGCAGTGTATGCCTGTTTTTTAGACATGGATGAATTTTATTTTTCAATGCCTTCTTTTCTTGACGCTGTTGTGATAGTGGAATACTGTACTGTTTAATTTCAGGTTTCCTTTAATAAATTTTTATCAAATGATAAAAAAAAAAAAATTCATTCATTCAAAAATCTAGAGGTTTTATTTGGGATTTGAAACTCTGATGTTGCAAATAATAGAAATTGAAATAGATAAAGTTAATTATTTCGAGATGAAACTTACAATAAATTTATCTAACAAGGCATGATGATGAATTTAAGAGTGGTGTTCTCCTTGTACATTTCAACATTGCACTCAAGCGAGCTTAGTGCTAAAGCACATTGGTGGTACTTGCTATATAAGTCCCCCACTGAGAAAAGAGCATGCATTGAAAGGACTGGGACGGATCGATCTAACATAGCAGCCTGACATGTATAGACTCGTAGAGATGGAGCTAATTTATTAGCTAGGCCTAACCATATTGGCAGCTGAGTTTCTTGATCAAAGTACTTTCTCTAGCACCAAGTAGCCGTTTAGGTATAATGCACGCAAGGAAAAGAGATGATAGCACTTGTGCTACCCTTACTCTCTTTTATACACAACAACAGTGGCAGATAAGTGACATCAACTCTCGGACGAAGCACGTTTTGGGTAAAAGTCTAACCTGGCTAGAATACTCAGTAGCAAAATCGATGAAAAGCACAGTTGGGTAGAACGGGGGAATATTGAAGGTTTTAAAAGAATGGTTTAGGTTACCTTAAGAAAAGAACAAAAAGAAAAGTGCAGCTAATTCAGAAACTGATGAACAATTTGTGAGCATATTTATATTTTGCTTGGACTATTTGAGGGAAGACAACCAAAATATATGATACACATGCAATGATGCGAACCCAAATGATTCATTTACCTGTAACTAGCTAGGTCATGCATGTTTTTCTGGGTTTGGTTGGTATCATGGGAAATCAGTGAGACGGTTGGGAAGGGAATCAGTTTCCTATAATGATCCAAAACAAAAAAATTATGGTCGAAAACGAATTGAAAGTGAAAGTTGTTGCCTAGGAATCTAACAACAGTTGGGTGGATATATACCTCAGATATCTAAATTATCTCATCCATAGGTTCATTTATTTGCAAAAGAGATAATGAGCTGTTATGAATTCTTTCTTGTTTGCTTGGTCTTGCATGAAGCAAATGGAAATGGACCACCCAGAATGAAGAAGACTTTGTGGAATGGAACCTAGAGATAGAAAGTCTGTTCATGGTCCCGTTTCGAAAAGAGTTAGGTTTCGAAAGTTGATGCTCTTAAAAAGATGACCATGGATGCAATTTATTCACATTTCGTAATTGGAATGCCGTTTTATAAACGACTATACCAAAAATGTCCACAAATGAAGTGCAATGATTCTCTAAACCCTAAACTGTTACGGTGACTAGAAATGAGTAGATCGAGTTTAGTACGTGTTTGTCGGAAATCACATTATGTGTTGTACGTAGTGGTTGTTTGCTCCGATCCTATAACGGATTGTGGTGATGGCCCTTCCTTTGTTCAAGACTCTAGTAATCATATGATTGTTCAAGTCGGTATGGATCTTGTTCCTAGCAGAGAGGAGAATGCACTTGTTATCATTGAGCAACAGCTTTAGGAGATCGAATGTCATAATCACTTAACAACATGGACTCAGAAATGGATTCAGAAACACTCCTTCTGGGAGCCCTTTAGTATCCCATTCTCTAGAAACCGAAAACAGGAGTGCTGGCATTACTGATCCTAAACGACGTGCGATTCTTACTAACCTGGCTTAATTATAGCTCACGATTAATATCGAATCTGTACGTTTCAAACAACTTTTAATTCCATATTACATACGCCCTATAAACAATGTGGTTTGTCCTTTGGTTCATGCATGGCATACTCCCCATTATATCGTTGTCGTTGCTATAATATTCGACCTAACTTTACCCTATATATCTTACTATTTTTCTATTTTGATGAACAACTCCGAAAAGTTTGTCAAGAATGAAAATTAACAGAAGAAAGAAAACTACAACATAGTCACGTACATTACCAACTCACGCCAACGAATTCAGACCTTATACCAACGAAAACAATATATTTTCAACAAAATAGTTTCTCTGTACACTCTGGTGAATTCGGAAGCCGGAGACAGTTGATAGAGAGAGATGATGAATATCTCTAATGATCTATCTTTGAACTCTCCACAGATCAGAATATCGGATTTTCTTCTTACCAGAATTAAACCTTTTCTTCTTACAATAACCTGTTGTGTTCGTGTTTGCTTTGGAGCAAGGGAATACGGTCGATGTTGTACTAAACGGAAGTAATGGCACCACGTTGATAGTGTTTAATTAATTAACTTGTGTGATGAATTTAGAAATAGACCAAGCTTTGGCGTATAAAACCCGGTGTTATCTTAGATTTTGCCATTAGTTGGATTATCAAGTAGCTTTGTCCACCTTTTGTCTTCAACAAACATAGCCCAATCCCACTGGAACGTCTGCTGGTATTTCACCATACAGGAGTAGTTTGATTCATCTAAGAAACAAAGAAGCACCTACAGTACTACTGGACTATATATACGATTAACAGCTAGCATGATAAATATTGCATAGTTTGTCGAATACGTTTATTTTGCTATAGTCTTAAACCAAAAATCCTTGTATCTACGGCATGTATGTATACACAAAATGTACACGATGTAATATATTTTGTATCTATATAGGAAAGTCATCGATTTTAACCATTCATATAGAGTAGTGTATTTATACGAGCCGTAAGACATTAATGAGACGTTTTATTTGTTCCGATGGAGGAAAATTGTCCATTTGCATTAACATCTTCACATGCACGTACTGTTCTTCACATACAATGAAATGGACTCATCATACAACACGTTTCCACGCGCGCACTTTGCAAATGAGTGGAGGAACTTGGTACTACTGTTACCTTAAGACACACATCTACAAAACCTTTAATGAAAATTTGAAATCTCAGAAGGGTCGAGATCGATGAGCTGTAGTGATGAAGAAAGCTCAACCAGCCATACATGAAGGTGATGAAGGAGGGGGCCTCCCTCTTTATATCTCTCTCTGTGTCGATCGACGATACCTTAATTTTACATGAAAGTTGATAGTGAAGGATTTCCGAGAATGGAAAGGAAACTTGGTGATGGTTTTTAAAGCGGTCACCAAAAGAAGGAGGCATTCTTCTCTCTTTTGTTTCTGGTAATAGTCATTCATCTCTGGCCATTCGTTCCCTCTGAGGAGGTATTATTTATGTGAAATCAAATTATTGGGTTCAGTTTTGATGAAAGGTGGCTTGCATAGTTGCATGTTAGGTATGCAATCCCCCACATTCACGCTATGCTTTCCTTTTAGGAAAAGAACCTCCGGTGGGTTGAAAAAGAAGAAGCTAGCAGCATATTTATAAACACATGAATTGCCACTTTTACACTTCCCTCTCTTTAATCTGCTTTGTACGAATTCATTTTTCTTTCGCGGGTTTTTAACGAAATCGACCGAGTAAGTGAGTAAAAGAATATTACAACCGGTCTAAGGGCTCGTCTATAGTACAAGGATGTATACCATTATCGAAGTGGATATGGGCAAAATGTCTACAGAGATCATTGGTAGAAAGATTTCAGGCATTTGATCGAGATTCCTTTTAATTTCGCTGTTAAACCCTAAACAAGATAGGATATTCACTAAATTTCTGATAAGCAACTCCAACTAGAAAACAATAGTACATAATAATGTGTATTCAAATTCCCAACATGTCACATAAACCAGGTTGTTCGATCGGCCATAAAACTAAATCCAGGTATGTCTAATTCTTTAACATTGAAAACCCCTGATCGATCAGTAGTGCCAGGTGCATGAAAAAGAAATTCAAATATCTCATCTCAAAACAGTGACATATATTTTCCGCAGATTTTCGATACGATTTTCATTCCACTCGATACACTACTCTATTCACTTTAATCCGATGGCTCACAATCCTCTGTTACTATTTACACAACCCCCCGATTGAGATCTTCTCCTAATTTATCTCTCCTCATACCTCCTCAAAAAGCAATTTGGGCAGTCCAATTTTAATTCGACGGCTCACAATCCTCTGTTACTATTCACACAACTCCTGCAAAGAAATCTGGACCGTCGAATTAAAATTAGACGGCCTAGATTTCATTAGGAGGATATGAGGAGCTCCTTTATTATGAGAGAATCCCGATCCAAAGTGAATGCATGAACCTGTCAACCTATCTAGTATGAAATATGCATCCCATCCCATAATGATGTTCATTTTGGCCCTCGTCAATCGTCAAAGTTTTTCCAGTAGGAATGGCTAGGTAGCCAGAATAAGCAACGCGAAACTGAATGATTCAACTTTTTCCCTTTTCAGGTCGGAAAATTTGGTACGAGTTTCCATTTTGGAGACGACGACTCTGTCTAATGACGCAGCAGTAACTGTGGCGAGCTCCCTAAACTAGCAAACGATCTACAGCTTAATTTGATGGACTTAAGATATTTCATACATTCCCATTAGGGTTTCTTCTTTTGTGTTTGATTCTCTCAGCAAGGTCGTTTCAGATCGGACTCTTTGACAGAGATGTTTTCATATGCGGAAATTTCTTGAACTTCAAAGCAAGGTTTTCTTTGTCAGTTGTCACCTACCTGGCCTCCATAATCGATCAAGTGCCATTTTCTAAGGCAAGCATACGAATGCCTCAAGTGGCGTGTGTGTGGCTTTGCTTGCAGGTTTGAAGGACTGGATGTTGCTATAAGAGGAATTTGAGTGAGACTGAAAATGGCTACGTTGAGGAAAACAATGTACGCATGCATATACATCTTTTTCTTGCAAATTTAGAGTTGGGAAGAAGTCATGAATTTCCAACAATTGTGCCATTGGCTCTTGTTCATGCCAAATCAGTCTAATGGGGCAGGGAACTCTGTAAGTCCAGTTATAGAAGAGATTCAAGAGAATTGCTTTAGGATAATTAGCCAAAACCCAAATTCCAAAAAAAAAAAAAAAAGGAAAAAAGAGAAAGAAACCTAGACAATGAAGTATGTAATTAGTCATCACGAGGCCCGACTGTCGGGTGCATGCTAGTTATTAGCGGAAAATCTTATGTTAGCAGGGTTTGACTGCTCTTACGTATGTTGTAATTGGTGCTGAACCGATATGTTTATTAAGTTCCTACAAGCAACGGCTGGTTCATAATGTTCTTAGGCTGGCGGACGACCTCTCCTATCGAAATTCCTCCGACTAAGAACACAAAAGTGACAAAACTATAGCAAATTGCCCAAATTTCAGCCTAGGAGTCTGGCGAGGCGTACTAGCTCGGCCGCCTAAGTAAAAGAGGAAGGGCTCGACATTATGGGTTAGAGTTAGCGTTGAGAGCTGTCTAGCATGAAAAGTAAATAATATGCTTGAGGGGTCAATTTGAGAAGAGTCATCAGCTGCACCTAGATAGCTCCTTTCTTCAGTAATAATGGCCTGTGTGATCATGGCCGAGTACAGTGGGATTGATAATAGAGGAGTGCAATGATGATAATGCTTGTGAAAACATCCTATAGTATGTTGGGTATTACCGTTGTTTGCCAAAAAAAGAAAAAAGAAATAGAATAGGCACTTGAGAAAACAAGTTAGTATCTAGTCCACCATTTCCTAGATGGTTAGATTTGAACAAAGAAAACAATGGTTTTGGGACATATTATGGAATGCTACTTGATTATATTGTAAGTTTGGGCCTTATATATTGTTTTTGGCAACTGTATGGGCCTCATGATTAATTGGAAAATTTCATCTCCATTAGGTCTGATCATTAGAACCCAAACTCGTATAGGAGTTGAGGAAAAGTGTGTACCAATTCATTACTATAAGGTCTGATTAGAGGTTTAGAACCCCAACTACTTTTGGGCTTCAGGATTCAAGGGTTGAATACAGAAAAGTGGTTCAATTGAGGATTCATTTCTCAGTAAAGGTATGACGTTTTCCTTTTGGAAGATGTTGAAAATTAGTCACATATTCACATAGAGGGAGTCCTTCCAATTAGGACTGTCTAGTTAAGAACTTTTTAATAAATTATTTATCAGACCCATTTTCGATCATATTTTAACATCTCAACTATTTAGATATTAGATTTATATAAATAGATCACTTCGACCAATTTTCAACTAATTTAGTGATCATTAAAGTATCAAACTTGATCAAATCAATAGACGAAATAAAATTTTCAAACATGGACCTTTCAAATTCATAATTGGTAAATCACAATTATAAATCCCTTAACAATTTTTAGTTTGAATGAAAATTTGTAGAAATGATCTACTCATATATATTTAAAAACTAAACAGTAAAGATATTCATATGTGATCGGAAAGTGGGTGAACAAAACAAGTCCTCAACGGCTCAACTAGATGTTAATATGTTCTCGTTTTATTTATTTACTAATTTCGCTGTATACACGTGCGAAAGGACCGCGTTACACGCACAAATTATTTTTTCTTTTTTCTAGAGCTTACATATATAAGCCAAAGCCATCTCAGATTGCATCTCCACAATTCATGTCCTTGATTAAAAAAGAATTTGGAATACACTTCTTCTGGCTAGGTTAATTTTTGGAAGTACCTTGCATTGTTTATGCACCATCATATACTTCACTTTAGTTGGTCTTCTCCCCAAAAAATGAACAAAACTCATTACATGCCAATAGATTATGAGCTTGACAAATGTTAGGTCATTTGATCGATCATTAGAAACAAGTCTTTATTCTCTTTCATTAAATAACTTGTTACATATCAATAGAAACAAGTCTTTGTTCCTTCACTACTTGATCGATCATTCTCTTAGGCTAACTAATCCTACCCTAATTCAAAGAAGGGGATAAGACAAAAAGAGAATTAACATGCAGCCTAGCTAGCTTGGAGGACAGTCTAAAACGAGGTCGACTGGAGGCTTGGAGCATTAGAACCTAAGATTTTAGGATAAAATTGAAAGCATCCGAAGAGGATCCCCATCACCTAGATATAGTTCCCTTTCACTAGATCCCTCTTCATTTTCAAGTATGGTAGGCTGCAGATACTAAATGGAATCAAGTCTCAGACCCTCATGTTCATCAACATTATTGTCCATCGTCCTTTTGAGGTTGTAGTTGAATGTCTTTACAAGGAGAAGAAACCAAATGGGGACCTTCAGAACTTATTCAAACCGATGAAGATGAAAAAGAAGAAACAGAACCATGTAGCCTGAACTGTGAAGAACACAACAAACACCAGTCCTCTCAGACTACCGCTGCTCTCATATCTCTGATTGGAAATCTTTCACATAAGCTTAGTGAGGTTGGTGGTTTGTGATTAGAATATGGCAAAATGACAAAGTTGAAGATGCTGGGCCAGTGAGGAAGAGAATTCAATATAATTGCTAAAGTAGATAATGGTTTTGGTTGTTAGGTATGGTATGGGATGGGACTTTGCTTTTTCTCTCGAGCTAATTCTATGATGAATAGCAGAGTTCATCACACGCCTAGTTTGAGCAACTATAGGTATTGAATGCATATCAGCATAACCATCAACTGTTTTGAGAAAGGGGCTCATAAGTAGTTATTCAATTTGTACAACAGGGATTGGTGTTGATTCAATGCAATTTTACGATGATTTGATGTATACTTCATAATTCGCACTTGTTATTATTATTATTTGGTGTTGAGAGTGGCTAAATTGATGGTAACACTCACATGTGTAATTTTTAAAATTTTATAATTTGTTGATCAAGTTATCACAATAATACCACAAATCGAAACTTGAACAAAGATGATTAAGTCTGTCACAATTTTATGTTAATGTACAAATTACAATCAAATAATCACAAAAGATTATGAAAATGGTTGAAAGAAAACCATTCAAGAAGTTTAGCATATCTACTCTGCACATTTGGGTTGTAGAATTAATGGAGTCCATGATATGAATTATGAAGTGGGAGTCTAAATCATATGAAATGGTTTGGTCAAGTCATGACTATTATCAAACAACAATGCCTTATTATTAAAGCCACTTAGCCACTATTTCACCCACTTTATATATAGCTACTTAGCACCTTAGATTAGCAGGTTGTTGTAGATCACTTAGATATAAAATCCCACTTAGATTAGCAGGTTATATATAATTCCCCAATATGGGTGTTTGTGCCTACACACTGTATGCACAGAAAGCAAAGGAATACAAAATTGGAGAATACAGATGGAAGAATCAAGAAAGAGTGTCACATACTATATATATATAGCTAGCAGGTTAAACATCAGTACTGAAGAAACTAATTAAAAAAAGATCAAAGAGCAGAATATGCAGGATACTATATGTTGTGGGGGCAATTGCATATATTAATAAAATCATGATCTGAAACTATACCAGATAATGAGGGACCTCTCAACACTGGTCAGACAGTGAACTACAAGCATGAAAACATTATGATATTTTGGTACAAATATAGTGAACTACAAGCTTCATCAGTCATATAAGTTGTAACTAAAAGAAGAAAGGGCCTTAGGATACCAAGACTAAGTACACTGTCTATAGTTGTTCATATAATATAAATATTGCATTTCCTCTTATATGTAGTTACATAAAGCAATAAAGCATCAAAAGTTCTTTACTTCTTTACCTTAGAAAAACAAAAGTATCACAAAGTCAAACCAACTTTTCATTAAATAAAGAAATTGAATGTGTTCACCTACTCTTAAAATTTATGGATCATTATAAACTAGTCTCGTACGGGTAATTTTAAAACGTAAAACTTTTAGTGATACCGGTAACATAAGTTCAGAAAATTATTTATTATTATTAAAAGAACTTTTAAGTTGTTAGGCGGGTTGAGTTCTTATTCGAAAACCAACAAAATATGTTCTAAGTTAGAGCACTCTAATACCACTAAAACATATAGAGTCGGGAATAGAGCATTCGTTATAACTCACTCGTTCTGAACAAAATGGAAGACCAAAGTCACTTTGAACGAACAAATCAAACAAACTATTCTTAAATCATTTGATCATTATCAAGAAGAGGAAAATCATTCACGATAAAGTTAGATTTAGGAAAATCACAAACGAAATTGAGATATTGTTTGATATAGTCTAATACGGCTAAACCCTATGCCGAATGAATTTTGGTAAGAAAAAAGACAACCTTACAGAAATCTTGACCTCATATACCAGAATTTACAAAAACATATTTTCGTTTTCAGGCATGTGAAGAAGACTGTTGTTGTCTCAAACTGTCATGATAGACAGAGACCTTCCTGCCCTCTCTTCTCCCCTGTTTTTTCACATGAAGACCGCGAAAAACGCAACAAACAAATATACACTATCAACGACTCACAATCTCACACGCTTCTGCTCTCCTCTTAGATCGTGTCGGATCCCAAATCCAAAGCTCATCTCAGAGTCACAGACTAAGAAGCTATACTCTACACTCCTCCACTGTACTCTCTCTCTCTCCATCCACATTTTGCTTCTTCCCTCACCTTTACTTGGCCTTCATTTCACTTTTCCCTGTTTACCAAACACTCTGCTTTCTCTCTCGCTGCTTCTAAAAAAGCTTGAAGCTTTGTGGGTGTGGTGGTTTCAGTTTCGTTATCATATCATCATCGTTGAGTCGGCCTCTTCTCTTTTTAAGTGTCGGTGGGATCCCAACCCCGCACTCTTCTCATGACAGCCATCATTGACTCTAGTTAATGCTCTCTCTCTCTCTCTCTCTGCTTCGCATTGTAGCAAGTTTCTCTGATCATCACCCATGCAATGTATGTAGTGCTCTTTGTTTTAGTTTTCAGGTTTGGTTTTGGTGTTTTGGTTTGTAATGACTGTTGGGTTAACTTATTTGCATTTCAATGACTATTTCTGGATTAAAGAATCGAGCTTTGTTGGTGAATGAAGCATGGACAAGGCATGGCTATGGAGGAAGAAATCCACAGAGAAGCTGCCCATTGTTGCTGACAAAGTCAACGATTCGTCAAGAGGAAATGAAGAAGAGGTAAGCTTTTTAAGTTTTTACTGAGATTTTCCTGGTTTGTATTTATCCTGTGTAGCTTTTGTTTGCGTTTGATGCTAATTTGATGTAAGAAGCTGTGCTTGTTAAATTTATAGCTTAGCAAAATCCATGTATGTTGCAATTTTAACATTTTGGTCCTACCTATTAATCTTAATGAAGAAAGTTGCTATTTTGTTTTTATGATGAATATTGGTAATGCTAATCTGAAGAGTCATAATCACTAGTAGCAATTTTTGGAAAATTGAATCACTTAAACTTATTAATAGGCTCTTCTGACTTGTGTAAATACTATTTAGTATATCTAACACTGCATATTGTTGATACCAAGATGGCAGTTCAGATTTGGATCAATGATCCAAATAACTACAAATTAATACTTGAAGGCAGTTTCTTATTTGGACAGAAAAGATGCCACAGTTTAGTTGCTTCACATGTTCATTTGTTCTTTTTCTGTGGACATCAACTTAAGGTAGAGAAACAAAAGTAATATGGTTTATTTATTTATGTATCAAGATCTGATTTGGCCCACAGTATCCAATCCTTATTTCAAACTGCATTGCATCGCAAAAATTCCTGTGGAGCAGATATGCACCCTAGCCTTTTGTATCTGTGAGGATTGATCTTAAGCTAGTTTTTGACTTTTGATCATAAACAATTAAGTGCTGTAAAATAGTTAGTTCTCTGCCTAGTAATGTTGTCAAAGAAACCAAATGACTATTTCCTAGCAAGGTACTCTTAGTGTTGATCTTCAAGCATGTTTGTCATGCCTGGTGTTTAAGGTTGCTGTACAGATTTTCCTGTAATTTGGAGCTTTGAGCACTCAGTGGTTTCATATCTAATGTATTCAATCTGTTTCTCTTTAGATGGAGACCATTTTGAATGAGAAGGCACAGCTAGAGAAAGATCTGAAAGCTTTAAGTGATAAGCTGGCTTCAGCTCTCTCTGACTGTAAGAATAAAGATGAACTTGTGAAGAAACATGCTAACATGGCACAGGAAGCTGTTCATGGTAATTTCTTTGTGTCAGTAAAAGTAATCCTTCTCTGTACATTCTGTTACTATATATATTGTCATTATCAGAAACGAAATTTATTTTGTTTTATATATATGTATACATTTTTGGTATAGGCTGGGAGAAGGTAGAAGCAGAAGCGGGGTTCCTAAAGCAAGAATTGGATAAATCCTTGCAACTCAGAGACTCTGCTGAAGAAAGAATAGCTCAGTTGGATGGAGCCCTCAAGGAGTGCATGCAGCAGCTACGATATGTTCGAGATGAACAAGAGCAAAGGGTTCATGATGCTGTGATGAAGACAACAAGGGAATTTGAGAAATCCCAGATGGTGTTGGAAGAGAAGCTAGCAGAGACAAGTAAAAGGCTCTCTAAATTAGGTGTTGAAAACACCCATCTTGGTAAGGCTCTTTCACTAAAGGAAAAGTTGACTGAAGATTTAAGAAAGCAATTGAGTCAGATGGAAGCAGATTTGAATGCACTTATGGCCAGATTAGAGTCCACAGAAAAAGATAATGCTTCTTTGACATATGAGGTTCGAGTGCTTGAGAAAGAACTTGAGATCAGGAATGAGGAGAGAGAATTCAATCGTCGGACTGCTGATGCAGCACACAAGCAACACCTTGAGGGTGCAAAAAAAATTGCAAAATTAGAATCAGAATGTCAGAGGTTGCGTGTCCTGGTCAGGAAGCGGTTGCCAGGTCCTGCTGCCTTGGCTAAAATGAAAAACGAAGTTGAAATGCTTGGAAGGGATTCTGTTGACATGAGGAGAAGAAGTTTGAGCCCAAATGGTTTCAGGTATGACTCTACTGCTGACAAGTTTCATGAGGCTCCCACCAAAAAGATCAATTTTCTAACTGAGCAGTTATGTGCTATGGAAGAAGAGAATGTGATTCTCAAGGAAGCACTCAATAAGAAGATGAATGAGTTACAGTTTTCCAAAAACATGTATAACCGTGCAGCCTCCAAACTATCACAAGTTGAAACAGCGGTTGGAGAATCCCCAAGAGGCACTCTTATGCCACATGAACTCTCTGTAGCATCTATGTCTGATATTGGTAGTGATGATAAGGCTAGTTGTGCAGAATCATGGGCTTCTGCTTTGATTACAGAACTGGAGCATTTTAGAAATGAAAAGCAAAAAGGTTCACCAATGTGCAGAACTGTTGGAGGTTCAGACATAAATTTGATGGATGATTTCATTGAAATGGAGAAGCTAGCAGTGGTTTCTGCTGATAAAGTAAGTGTTAGTTCGTATGCTTCCTCACCAGCTCATACAATTGCTGGCCATTTGGAAAATCAGTATTCCTTGGAACTAGGGGGTAGCGATATAGTTCCTGTATCTGACAGTGAGTCAGGCTTCAGCTTGTCAAACAGGGAGTCCAGCCGTAATGTTGATGGCAAAGCTCCTCATTGGCTCCAGGATTTAGTGAAATTGGTGTTAGAGCACAGCCGTGTTGCAGGAAGAAGCCCTGAACAAATACAAGAGGATATAAGAATAGCTTTGGCAACTACAACTAATCCTTCTGTGAAAAGCTGCATCTCATGGAAAGACTCAAATCAGTGTGCAGTAACTGATTCACCCAATGGAGCAAGTGGTGAGCAGTTACAACCAGATCTTAGGAAATCAATATGTAAAATAATTGAGCTTATTGAAGGAATCAGTGTGCCATCTCCAGATTATAACACAGATGCCAGACACAAGAATTCAGAAACACAGGCAGGCTACTTGGTTCGTGTTTTCCAATGGAAAACTTCTGAACTTGGCACTCTTCTACAACAATTTATTCATGCTTGTTATAATCTGTTAAATGGAAAGGCTGGTCTTGATAAATTTGCTGAAGAACTAACTATGGCTCTGGACTGGATTTTGAACCACTGCTTTTCACTTCAAGATGTTTCAAGTATGAAGGATGCAATTAAGAAGCAATTTGATTGGGATGATACACGAAGTGAAAGTGAAGCAGAAGTTGGAATGGTTGGTCACTATTCAGATACAGATAAATTTCGAGTTCCCAGAGAGCACACATCATTTTGGCCTATGGCTGTGTCTTCAAATGGCCATAGCAATCAAATAGAAGAGTTGCAGTCTGATTTGGTCCAAGAAAACAGAAAGTTAAAGGATGAGCTTGTGAATACAGAATCTGGCAAAAAAGAGTTGGAAGACAGACTTCAGTCAGCCAGTGATAAGAGTGAATTACTGATCAATCAGCTTAAGGAATCCGAGAAAATTATTGCCAGCTTGCAAGAAGAGGTACAGAGTTTAAGAGAGTCGAAAATTATGATTGAGGATCAACTCAAAACTCAAAAGACAAGGAACGAAGATCTTGACACGCAGCTCACAGTGGCCAGAGTTGAATTGAGTGAAGCTCATCAGAAATTTTCATCTCTAGAAGATGAGCTCGAGAACAAATACAACTGCTGTGAAGAATTGGAAGCTTCATGCGTTGACCTGCAGCTTCAGCTCGAAAGGTACCTATGAAACACATATTTAAGATGTATTCTGTTTCTCATAGTTAACTATTGTTCCAAGTAATACAGTAGTGCACTATTTCTCATGCATGTTATTCATGTGTGTATCACCAGTTTGAAGAAGAAAAGCCCCGACTCCAATCTTGATCAGGAGGAAATGCCAGACCAAACTGTAAGTTAATATTTTCTTTAGATTTGCATCTACCAATTTGTTAAAAGGAGAAAATAAAATAAATAAATAAATAAAAGCAACCATGTCTTCAGTTACACTAGCAGTCTCCATCATTTAACAAAGTGCATATTTTCTTTTACAACATATTATTGTTTTTTCCTTGCTGGGGCATGATTTGTGAATAAGAATCTTTTGTAGTTCATTTTCTTTCATATTTAAAGAATAGATGGTGATTTTTAACTAATAAAACTATGCAAAAATAGAACCCTCTCACAAGGAAAACCCTTTCTTATTCTTCATATCAGACAGTCGGTGAAACTTTAAAAGAAAAAATGATCCACTTAATGATGCAACATTTCTCTTTCTTTTGATTGTGCTTTGGTATCATTCAATTTTGATATTACACAATAATTCAAAGTTTTCTTACTTCACTTGTGGGTGCTCAAGTAAATTTAAAGGAACTTTGATCAATTTTGCAGGAATGGGAGATAACAGCTGCTTCAGAAAAGTTGGCAGAATGCCAAGAGACTATACTTAACCTTGGGAAGCAGTTGAAGGCAATGGCTGCACCAAGAGAAGCAGCCCTTTTTGACAATGTCCTCATGGATCCTGCTGATGTACATACCACAACAGTCGTAGCCACAGGCCCTACCTCAAACAAGACCATGAGCCGCAGGTCCTCTCTACTTGATCGGATGCTAGCAGAAGATGGCACTACGACCAAAGATATTACATCTCCAAAAACAAAAGAAGTTGGCAGTAACACGTCCACATTCGGTCCCAAGAGGGTAGTAGAGCCATTGGAGAACATCCTCAATTTAAATGTTAAATACCAGGATGAGAATGCTGCTTCTGGTTCATTTGCTCTGGTGCCCAGCAAGAAACGAAGTGGGAGTTTATGGAAAAAGCTACTCGGGAGAAGGAAGAAAAGTAGCAGCAAGAAAGCACCCCTTCCGATCGCCTCATGATAGATCCTGTCCTGTGATAAAAGCACTGTTGGAGTTCTGGGCTCTGATTTTTTGGTACTTTGGTTTGTTACACACCTGAAATGGGAATAATAAGGCTAACAGAATATTGGAGACTGCTCCAGAGTGTTTTTTCTTTTGGTTGGTATACTTGGTGTATCACTCCTGTGTATGTATATAATTATATCAATCCCTAGCTAACTAGGAATTTGCAGCAATGTCACATTAGAAGTTGGCATTTTTGTACCATCCATGTAATTCCAGTTTTGTACAACCGTAATTTCCAAATCAATAAAGTAACTTTTCCTTTCTGAAAATTATGCATAGAACACTGGTTGGAAAAATGAACTACATAAAACTTTAACATCATCCATGAACAAACACAACTACACTTTATTCATCAAAAGAAGCATTACAGCAGATTATGAGGTCAAATGGTCACCAGCTTATCAAGAAGAACAAAATTATAATGATGCCATAAAACGTGCCCAGAAATAAGGTATATAAGAGTGGTGCAGATAGATCTGCCAAAAATTAATGCTCAACCAAAAAAAATCCTCTCCGGTCATGAAGCCAGTTTCATGATGCTGTACATTCAGTTTGACATAAATCCCTTTTTCTTTACTATCAATCTCTGTATAGCACAAATTTTGCAATGTCTGGGAGGCCACCCTCTTTATAACAATTAGCAACCTGCTCCACATATTCATCCCAACTCTCTTCAACAGAAGCTAAATCCAATAAAAAAGCGGCTTCATCCAACGCAACCTGAAAAAAATTAAAAAAAATAAAAACAAGAAATTGTTTACTAACTATTGTTTCCTCCTATGAAGTTCATCTGGGAAATTAGGAAACCTGTGTGGGGGCTTTCCCCTTCTTCAGATCTGCTTGCCTTCCCTCCTCGCTCACCCTCTCCTTAATGTACTCAATTTGCTCATCCTCCCATTGTGCTATATCAGCAACTTCCTGAATTATATGTCACAGAAGAATTTTAGCAGAAAGATAAGGGACTAAAATAATGTGGGAATTATCAAACGAAATTGAAACCTGGTATTTGCACCCCAGAGTCCACCAGGGTGATTTTAAAGCTCCCCTAGCAGCATCTTTAGCTTCAGCTGTACGACCGACCCTATAAGTATACACATAGAGCTCCTTAGATGATGAAACTTAAGTGGTTCAGTAAACTAATTCACAACAATGTATAGAAGAAAGTAACTGGTGAAGTTTCCTACGAACTTCAGTAAAACCTCAGCGTTGAATACAAAAGGCCGTGCGAATCCAGGAAAATGCTCCTTCTTTGTATAGAATTCTCCTGTTACCAAAGCTGAGACCTTCACAAGCACAAAGAAATTAGGCCATTAATCAAATTCTACATAGAGACAGCAGCGAAACTCAGGTGCTTACTTGGTCCCCTTCCTCAAAATGCGACTTCACTTTGCGCTCCAAGACATCTGGAAATAAACCAACCTAAAAATGAACTATGTATCAGAAATATTTTTGTAATAAGTGGAAACAAAGAAGCAGGAAAAAAAAATGCAATAGAAATCTTCCATACGTTTCTTAGAATATAGTTATCCAGCTTTGAAATCTGTGACTTGAAAAAGTCACCCTTTTTATAAAGTTTCTCCCCAGCATCACCAGATGCGTGAAATATTTCTTCATTGCTTTCTCCAGCGTGCTTAGCATCTTCTTCAACTAGAATTCTATGGATAAGTTGGTCCACCTGTGGATGAAATACATAAGATTTCCTCGATGAGAGTTCCTACCAGTACAAAAATTCCATTCTCATTACAAGATCATCACAAAGGGTTGCACACTGCTGTACTTACATTTTTAGCTAAAAGCCACACCCCATGCTTCTTGACCTCAACCACCGGCATATCCATACTGCAGGAATTGTACTAGATGAGTAAAGTTTTCCAAAAGGGATCAAAACTTTCCTGACAAACACTCACCCTGGTGGAGCTGTAGGCCACCGGAGCAATGCAGTTACATCACCTAATTCACAGGGAATAGCTTAACATTACAACAGCTTTAACAACAAGCCAACTCTTGGGGTGGTAATAAACTAGATAAAGGTGATCCCTTTCCATACCTGAGCTATTTTTTGAAAGTGGAACGGCAAGGGGGATTATACCTTGCTTTGATCCTGGAGAAATAATAGAATCACCTGTGCCATAACATACAAAGTACTAATGATAATGTATACATTGTTATCTAATGTCAAAACTTATTTCATAACATACAAAGTACTAATTATACTGTATACATTGTTGTCTAATGTCATACCACTCAGCACAAGGTTGTCTTCTAAACATAATATAACTACACTGTGCTCAGAAAAATCAATCTAATGATGCAGAACATGTCAACATTGAAGGAAGCAGCCAACATTTGCAAATCGCACAACAAAGTAATGATGTTGAGTTTGAAAAATTGAATCTTGAAGAGATTAACAAAGCAATGACCCACCTCTTGTCTTGAGCACTCAAATGCTGAGGAGGCTGAGTTCCTGCTACCTCCTTTATGAAAGACACATGGTCTGCAAATCAATTCCCCAAAACAAAACTTCAGAAACAAAACATAACAAACTACAAGCCCTTCCAGGATTACTAAACCAAACAGGGCATTAGCTCACCAGAATTGGAAGAGGAGTAAGAACAGCGTGGACTAGCTCTGCTATGGCCAAGAAGTACAGTGGGAAAAGCAGTGGCTCGAGGACGTCCGTACACTACTCCGCCGCCAACTTTCATTTTTGTGGTAACTGGTCTGGTGTTCTTCGCTGTCTTCTTTGTTTGTTTATCTTGATGTTTTGCTCCATAATTCTCAGCCACATTAGATTTGGGCCAAGAACAGTTTTAATTGACTATTCCCCAACTCAAGGGCCTCACTGTGAGGCCCAGATGATCTTTCGACTGGTACAAAGTTGGAATCTAGTGCCAAATTTCTACAATTTTTTTCTTCATATTTTGAATTTTGATATTCGGTCATGTTGTCATCAATCTCAACCGTTAACTTCTAAGTATTACTGACACCTAACAATTTTTATATTTCCAACACGTGTGAGTACTAGTATTCCGAACATATAAGACGTTGCCATAGTTTAAAGTGTGACTAATCTTCTTTCAGTACTCATAATTCACCGATATAAGGTGTGATTAAAAAATATGACAATACTGGGGTTTGCATAATTTGACACTATTAAAATATGGTGCTCAGTGAGTTTCGTGTATATCAAGATACTAAATCATGGAGAGCATGGTGAGGATGCTCTTAGCAGTATGAGGTTTTATGCAATAGTTCAATATGGCCTAAATAGCATAAAGAAAATCATAAGAATTATATGATGCATAAAGCCTCCATGCTGCTGAGAGTATCTTGTCATGCTTTTCATGATATAGTATTTTGATATACACGAAACTCAGTAAGAACCATACTTTAATAGATATGTTGAGATCGAGGTGACATGAAAACACTCGGTGAAATTTAATGAAATAAGTAGAAACTTGTAAATCCTGAAGTCAATATCACATGCCCTCTTCCTCTATACATGGATCATCTACCATAGTGGAACCAATTAAGATTTGATGTCCTGGACCTCGTGGTCGATATAAAGCTTGACAAGTTAGAGACACATACCAACTGATTAGGCAGAAATGTTATGACGTATTAAAGTGCTGAACCCTACGATCTGAAATACTATATCTGAAAAAACGTGCACGGTTCTGTAAGGATGAGGAGAATCGATGATTAAATTGTGCAACGATGGATTGGATGCCGACAACTCTACGATCTTATCCTGTCGAGGTAAAAAAACAAAAAATATAAATTTAGGTGCATGTGGTACACTGGTACGTACCCTTCGACCACTAGAGAGAGAGAGCAGAAACAAATTGCAGAATCAGAGAGAGAGAGAGAAGAACCATGAGAGGCATCAAGGTCATCTCAACGAGTACCGTGAGAGCTGCAGAGAGCCATGATACTCTTTCCCAAACCTAAAACTTTCTCACAACACAACCTTCAGCACCTCAAAACCTCCCTTTCTCGCACCCTCAACTTCTTTCCCCCACTCTCCGGGCGCCTTGCCACTGTAAACCACCATGATAACACGACCTCCTTCTTCATTGACTGTAACAATGCTGGGGCTCTTTTCGTCCATTCCAGAGCTGATGGCGTTACAGTCTCCGATATCAATGACTCCGTCTATGTACCTCGAGATGTTGTGGATTCATTGTTGGTATATGCCTTGAACTAGTCGTCTGGTGGCGGTGACTGAGTCGGGGATCTCGCTATGTTAGGCTAGGGTTTCCTGTTGGGTTTAGTATATAAACGTCCTAAACCTAATTGTATTCTGTATTCCGTTTTTCCTCAAGATAATAAAACTACTCTCCTCTGCCCGTGGACGTAGCCAACACATCGTTGGTGAACCACGTAACTCTGTGTTCTTTCTTACATTCGTTACAACATTCATTTTTCCCTCTAAACGGTGTTAAAAACTACCAAGGCACTTCCGAGCCGTTGCTTGCAGTTCAAGTAACCGAGGTTGTGGATGGTGTTTTCATAGGTTGCACCATCAACCACACTGTTGCTGATGGCACTTCCTTTTGGCATTTCTTCAATTCTTGGTCTGAAATCTCTCGCGGCCTCGATCGTGTGTCAAAGCCTCCTCTTCTTCAGCGTTGGTTTCTTGATGGAACCAATCTTCCCATCCGCATTCCCTTCGCGAATGACCACAACAGCGTGCTCTGCGACGAAATCATGGATATCGATCCACCACCACTAAAAGAGAGGGTTTTTAACTTCTCGAAGGAAAGCATCGCTCAATTGAAAGCAAAAGCCATGCCGAGATTGATAGCAACAGATCAATCTCCTCTCTGCAAGCAGTTTTAGCTCATCTATGGCGCTCCATAATATGTTACACTGATACTCATCACGATAGAGAATCGAGTTACCGCTTACTCATTGGTAAGCACTTTGTCATGTTACCACGTACTACCCTCAAATCTTAAGCACGTACGTATGAGATCAATTGTTCTCATTGTTTTATTTATTCTAACGTACAGGGGCTAGATCGAGATTGAATCCACCATTGCCACAAGAATACTTTGGCACTGCAGGTCAAGCTGGAACGGTTACCCTGAAAGCAGGCCAACTACTTGAACGTGGATTAGGTTTTGTAGTCAGGGAAATGAACAATATGGTTGCTGTTTGGTCCTAAATTGATATTTGTTCGAGATTGTGGATCGAGCCCCAAGAGGTTATTTACTAAAGAATAATATGATGTATATTAAATCTTTCCTTCTTGAAAAAGAATTGGGGTTCCTTTAGGAATCCGAGAAGGAGGTGGTTTAAGGTAATTGAATCCTAATTGATCTCAGAATCTATTATGCTTGATACGCAAATATTAGGGTTCTGCATTCTCTATATAAAGAATTCTTATACGACTTGGAAATGGTTCACAACCATCTTACAAACATACAAGCTTTTGTGCATCGCAAATCTTGCAAAGTCTCTCAAGAGCAAATCTCTTACGCGTACTGCCTCCACAAAGTGCAAACAACCACCATCCAACCCTACCGCAACTTTACTCTTGCCATCAGTCGCTGTATACTTGCGCGGTTGTCGAAGTGTGCCTTGCATTCATGTGAGCGTCGCTAAGACCAGTCGCCACATCTTGTGGTATATCGAGTCGCTATCTTGCATAGCAAACCATTCTCCGCGGTCTTGAATTGTTGCTCTGCTTTGCATCTCAGGATCGAAGTAAGAATTACTCAATCTGCAATAGGTTTAGAAGAAAATCCTAATAGAATTTTGTTAGGTCTTGTTCGAGCCTCTTACGTCGGCCTAGTCAATGCCCGCGTAATAGTCGCTTGGTCAAGAGGTCAGGTATCAGAAGCAAACAGATACACTCGCCAGAGGTCGTCTGTATTAAAATTGTACCAACTCAAAGGTACTGGCACACTCGCGCACATCACTAGAGGACTGGAATTGACATCCGCCAGCCTCCACATGTTGACTGTTCGACGGATGTTGAATCCGCCACGAACAGTTGCTTTGCAGACATAAGAGAAAATCATTCGAAGCTTCTTAGAGTCCTGGGTTCAAGAGCTCAAGTTGCTTACAGAAGACAACCTGGCTGCGAAGTCTTTCGTAACAAGCAGCTCACCGCGGTTCAATGTCTACAGAAATGACTTCGGATGGGGAAGGTCAGTGGCGGTGAGGAGCGGAGCAGGGAACAAAACACACGGAAAGATTACGGTGTTTTCGGGGGTGGAAGAGGGTAGCATTGATATTGAAACTTGCCTTTTGGCTGGGACACCGGAGGCTATGGGAAATGACTCAGAATTCATGGAAGCGGTTACGTTTTAGCTAACATCAATATTATTGAGAAGCTATCATAAAAGACTCGAGCACAAATAGGGTTCAAATATTTGCTTTTTATTACTCATACGTTCGGTTTAGTATATATTTCCAATAATTCTCTTTGTGTAATGATTCAATCTTTACACAAAGCATCGATGAGTTGTATGATATGTACGTTATGTTTAAATGTCGAATAAGATCGACCGCGTATATCTCTTTAATACGCCTGCTTGTATTATGTAGCTATTTAATAAATCGGGTTGAGAGACTTTCTCTCCGCACATATTCTAACCAAAAAAAAAATCGCCTTAATTAACTGTTTGATGAAGAAGTGGTGAGCTCCAAGACACAAAAAGTGCTAAATAAGTTTTACAGAGAGTAAAACGTACCCCGTAGTGAAAATTATAGGAAGTGTGTAATAATTGAAAGGTGCAAGAAATCCCATGCATGAAATGATGATTTAGAAGAGGCGCAGGCTATCATTTTTAAGGTTGAAGTGAAGATCGACCAGCAGGCAAACAGATAATCTATCAATTATTAATCTAGAGTACACGATTCTCTCATATGTTGGAATCACGAACTCAATCATATAAATCGATAGTGGACAAATTCATAGAGGATCTACGGTAACAGAACTTTAAGTAGCGCGCAGCGGAATTATTATTATCTAAGTACGTGGTCCTTTAATGTTTTTGTTGCACACATGCACATCTATATAATATGCCTGATCGACCACATTTTCTTCCGTTTCTTCTCTACAATTATACGTACATCTTTTTAGGACATGTTCAGGCAACGACGCATTTTGATTAAGATTGCGCTTTTGTTTTCTGCATTCTAGTTTTAAGTAGAGGATTAACTATATTGTTAAATTCGATGTACTTTTTTTGTATTTGTTGTTTCCGATGAACTTGTATTTGTTTCAATTAAGTAACTCGGTAATTACTAATAAAGGTCGATTTTATGCATATTTTTTTATGTCTATTTAAAAAACACAAGGTTGATAGTGATGAGTGATGATCTACTGTTAGTGCATGATATGCAAAAAAGCAATTTTCTAGTATTTATCCTCATTGTGATTCTTTATATATCCGTCTCTTTTAAGTCTCTAAATTAATTAATAATTGTTTTATAAGTCTGATTTTTTTTTGTCGTATGTATATAATTTTTCAAGAGATGAAGTATTAACCATCTCGTTAACTAATTTCTACGTCCTTAATTTTGTCTCTTTTACTTGTCGTATCGATTTAGGCCGATGCTAAAAGAGAAGATGATTTTGGAAATGTGATTTCATTACGGCAAGGCTGCTGCCTAGACCACTTATATATGATACATGTTACAGATCAGTCTGATTGCGAAGTCTTAATAATTGAAAGGTGCAAGAGCAAGTGTGTAACAAGCTAAGCCAACAAATCAACAATACCCCACTACATGCGATATTTTTCTGCGCCACAAATAATACAAGAAATGAGAAGAACGTACTGAAGGAGTTCACTACAATAGTTGTGAACCTTGTAAGCTGCAGAGATAAGCAAATTATCCGTTCCAGAATAGTTTCCCATGGAGAACATTCGCTTCATCTCCACAACATATGTTCAACCCAAAAACCAAACTGACCAGTATAGTAAAATTGAACTAACTCCAGGCGATGTTCAATTACTGCTAGTGGATACGATTCAAAAAGGCCTCCTCTTCCGCAAATCTGAACCCGATCACGAAAAAGACCTCAACGACGGGAAGAGCTTGAAGCTGATTGAGCACCTCAAAGCCTCCTTCTCATGCACATTGGACATCTTCTACCCACTTGCTGGCCGGCTCGCCGTCACGGAAAACGAGGACGACAGCACCACTTCCTTCTACCTTGACTGCAATGGGGCCGGAGCCGAATTTGTCCACGCAGCCACGGATGGTATCACCGTTGCCGATATCCTTGAACCTGTTTATGTTCCGGATAACATCGTCTACTCTCTCTTTTTTATGAATGGGGCTGTAAACTACCAAGGCATATCCAAACCCTTGCTTGCAGTGCAGGTAACCGAGCTCGTTGATGGCATTTTCATTGGTTTGACTATGAACCACTCTGCTGGTGATGGGACGTGCTTCTGGAATTTCTTCAACACTTGGTCCGAAATCTCTCGATCCGGAACTTCCACCATGGCGAAGCCTATTTTCAGCCGGGAATTTCTTGATGGAATCATCCATCTCCCACTTCGAATTCCCTTCTTTCAATATCAAAACCCGGAAGATAAAGTTGTGCTACCAACGGAACCACCACTACAGCAGAGAGTGTTCCATTTCCAAAAGGAAAAGATTGGAGCGCTCAAATCTGAAGCCAATGCGCAGATGGGTACTAGCAAGATATCTTCCCTCCAAGCACTCATGGGCCATCTTTGGTTATCCATAACCCGAAATCGACGTCTCATTTCCACTACTACTGAAGAAGAAAAAAGTCGAGCAATAACCAAGTACATAATAATAGTAGGCATGAGGCAGAGACTACGGCACCCTTTATTGTCGGATCAATACCTTGGAAATGCGGTACTATTTGGCGCCGCAACATCCACGGTCGGCGAACTGCTTCAAGGCGGCCTAGGCTACGCCGCTATGGAACTGAACAAGGCGATAGCTTTCCAGACGGAACAAAAAGTGAAGAAGTTCTTGGAGGGCTTTGCTGAGAATCCTAGTCTGCCAAGAAGAGGTACTGTATTGAGTAATTGTGATTCGTTGATTACGGGAAGCTCGCCACGGTTTAATGTGTACGGTAACGACTTTGGTTGGGGGAGGCCGGTGGCGGTTCGGAGCGGCTCCGGTAACAAATTCGATGGGAAGTTGACTGTGTTTGCTGGGGCAGAAGAAGGAAGTATTGATTTTGAGGTGTGCCTTTCGGCTCAGACTCTACGAGCTTTGGCGGAGGATGCAGAGTTTATGGAGAGTGTGACTGTGTGAGTTGTTATTAATTAATTCTAATTTCTAGTTAGTTCGACGATTTCTGGCACTTTTTTAGTGCCGATGTGTTATGTGTTATTCCAGCTATTCCTTGCCTGCTCATCTTCACGCGTACCCTGAAGAGTGAAGCAGTATGAACTTACCGATCCGGCTCTTCTACAGTGAGAAGCCCATAAATTTACTTAAAATTCATAAAATCTAGACTCTCTGCCTGATATAAGGGTTTTTAAAATAGACTCATCACTCTTCCATCAACTTTTATTTATTTTTGCCTAAACAAGGTTAACTGCCGTTAGCTATCATTAACTCCAAAAAAAAAAGGGTACGATGCGTCTTTCATTGAGTAATCCCCAACCCTAGATTCAACCTTGCTGGTTACTGTTGCTGCCTTGTTAACATGTCGGGTGAATTGTTCGTTTAATGCAGTTTGTCCACCTTCTATTTCACTTATTTATGCTCTCAGACATGTGGGTTGGTTAAAAGAGCTGTAGATGTCAGGCCATACGATTGACTATGAAGTTTCTTCAATTGCTTAAGCAATTGCAGTCGATTTTTTTTTTGTTTTTTTTGTAAGGTAGCAATAACCCCTGCTCAGTAGGAGTGCACGCAGGACCAACCCCATATAGTTGCTCGCAGCTGACAAAGGGTTTCTCAGATCTTAATGCTTCATCATGGGCCTATTTTCTATATGTGATCAAATATATACAGTGTTCTTAATCCTATAATCCTATTATCTATACTATTATTATTATTATTATTAAGAGAAGAGGTTTCGCTGACTAAAACTGAAGTTTTTTATTTACAATTTTAACCTTAAAATAGTAAAATATTTTAGAAAAAAAATTTATCATATGATTAAATATGACAATAATAAAATTGTTAAAGGAAAAACACATTATGTGCCTTCGTCAATGTAACTGACGAGAGGTAATTAGGTAGTCATTATTGTCATTAAGGTATTTACTATTACTGTTGTAATACTCACCCTATATAAAAGGGATTATCAATGAAATGAGTAGACCAATTCTGATATTCCTACAACACGTTATCAGCACGATGCTTAACGTAGAGTTTGAGAGCCAAAGAAAAAAAAAAATCTGCCGGAAAAACAAAGAAGAAGAAGAAAAAAAACACACAGAAAAAAAAACCCTAGTTTTTTTCCCCCTGCCGCCGCCCGCCACCACCGCAGCTAGCATTGCTAGCAGCAGCCCCGCCCGAGGCCAGCCTTTCTCCGATCGGCGTCTGCACTAGACCAGCGTCTACGACGAACACAGGATCTTCTCCGATCGCACCTAAGCCCGGAGTTCTTGACCCGTGGCCAACGAACCCGGCTCCCAGAATTTGATTTGGGCACCCAAAGCATGACAGCACCGGCGAAAGATGCACCAGCAGCGCCGCATCCACCCTAGCCCGATGCCGCCGCCCCCCCCCCCCCCCCCCCCCCCCCGGTACGCAGCGCGGCTCCTCGTCTGACCCCTACGCCGTTGGATTTTCTTCCGCCCGCCACGTTGACTCAGCAGCCCAGAATTCTTGACCCGAGGCTCCCCACCGACAACAGTTCGCCGGCAAAAGCTGCTTCTACCGACAACATTTCGTCGGAAAATGTTCCCTCCAGAAAATTTGTATTTGTCGGCAGAGTTTGTTCAACCCGTTTTCTGCTCGACCCGAACCGGTTTCAACCCGGATCTTTGGATCCGACCCGCAATAAATAAGTTACTACTCTTATGAAAATTAAAAGGTAATTTTAAAAATTACTAATTATATTACTATTTACTGTTTTACGAATTTAATGGTAAATAAGAAATTATTTAATTTATATGGTAAATGTGCAATATATATGATTAAATTGACTAATCATATGATTATTGTTTGTTTTTATGTGACATATAAATTACGATGCGGTGATCAATATGCGACGACAATTTGGAGTCGGAGATCGAACAATCGCTTCATATGCAGTTTATTTGGCAAACTTATAAGTAATATTTACATTGAAGTTTTGCTTTCGTTATATTATGTTTCAATTATTATATGATATAATGCTTTATTCATTATTGATCGCATTAGTATTTTATATAAATGTGAAACTTGAAGCATTATATTTTTATTTTTATTAGTGTTAAATAATTGTTTTATTTAACATGTTATTTAGTTTGAGCATTGTCATGATAATGCAATTTCATGAGCAGTGTAATATAAAGAAAAATGGACAAACCTACTACTGTGAAAAAATATTTTCACGAAGAATGAAAAATATGACCATTACAAATTTCGGTCTTGTAATCCAATTTTTATTTATTGAAAATTTTCAAGATGGATATCTTATTAATTGTGTAAAAAGCAACAATAATGGAATTTCATTAGCTTCACATGTAATGAAAACGGAGAAACCAAAATTTTACTGTGATAACGTAATTTCACAAAGCATCAGATTTACCATAATGTATCTTGGTTTATATTAGTTGTCGTGAATGTTATTTAGACCGCAAAGCTAATACATTTTATTCTTCCTATATTTTACAGATGGTTTAACCATCACAGTTCGACTTTGACACATTGGACTCTGAAGAACTTGAGTACCAAATTCCCCTATTGAGCCAAATAAGGCTTGAGTATGGTATATTTATGCAAACTGCTTTCTATAAATAAGCTAAGAAATAATTATAATATCTCGAATGACAATGTAAGGTCTGAGAAAAATAAATTTTCTGAAACAAATTATGCAAAGTAATGCAACAACCCTAAAACAAAGGGCAATGACGATGTAAGGTCTGAAAAAACAAAGGGTAATGATGATGTAAAGTCTGAGAAAAAAATATATCTTGGAACAAATTGTGCAAAGTAATGCAACAATCCTAAAACAAAGTTCAATTACCATGGACGTAAAGATTTCTATAACCATCCAAAAGCAAGTGGAGACAATGTACCATTTGAAAAAATGACATAGGGGACATATCATGTGCAGTGAAGCACTCTGCCATTGTTGTAAATCAATGAAGTATGAATACGTATATTACAAGCTAGCAAAGAATTAGCTGTAACTTATAATAAGTATAAAGAATCATACGAGTACGCGAATTTTAGAAAAATGTCTTCAATATCCAACAAGAACATTGAAAATGAATTTACAACTAAATGCATACCATATGGGAAGAAGATGTCAATGACACATCTCATCATTGCAACTATTAAAAGAGCCAAAAGGATTTGACTCCATCCAAGAAAGACTTTGATTAGTCTATTTTTAAATTTCTAGGATATCTTTATAAAGGTTATTACGCCTAAATTAAACTTTTGGTCTTAAAGTTTCTATCTCTAAATTGGATAAGACTAAATGTAATCGTTGACATGTTAATTTTTAATTTTCTCTAAAGGAATTGAGATTATTCAAATTTTATTCATGATATACATGATTTAATTTTCTGTATCTAACTTTGCAAAGTATTGCATAAAGTAAAGCAACATATCATAATATATGCATGACATAAAGAACTGTGGGTAAAGAAACGCACCATGTAATCCCTAGAATAATAGTACTGAAGGACAATGGTACTAATATATCACAAAAATAGCACAATAGTACTGAAGAACTGTAGTACTATAATGAAAGTGATAAGGATATAAATACATGTTCCTTTGGGATTCATAATGCACCTGCCTAACTGAGATTACAATACATTTTATTACAATCTCCATCGACTTATTCTAAAGAACTTGAGTTACGTTTCGATGTATATATATTGAGCATATGTCAAATTGACAAATTATGCCAAGAGAAAATTGAATTTTTTCCACATTATTAAGAAATTTATGCCACGATTTTCATGTGAAAAAGACACAAGTGAGAATTCATTTGAGCTCATTTGCATTACCTCTAATGACTACGGATGTAAACGAGTATTAGAGAAATTTATATGTCAACTTAGTGGGTTATATGTAACCGCTAATTGAATCCAAAATCATAAGAAAATGATCTTTTTGAAATTCTGACATAGATTGGCTTTGATATGGTGATCCGTACATTAAAGAAATTACTATGGACACCCATATTTTGGATGAATAGAAGCAAATACCAGAAGAATATGGTTCACACACGAAACCGAGGATGACCAAAGAACATTTTATCCTCAAATATTGTTTCGACATAATCCATGTAGGATTGAAGATGTGTGTTCAATCCCTAAATTCCACCGCTCCCCTAAGGTGGCATTATAATATATTTGATGCACAAGTATATGCACTTATACCCTATTATGCTTCTAACATCCATCGTGATTTTATGAATAAAAGTACATCATTCAAAGCCTACTCGTAAAATTATGATTGACACCCTCATATGCAAAGGAAACATGTGTTCTCATTATGTTCTTATATTGAATCCAAAGATGATTCAGTGGACTGATTCAACCAATTTGCGGACACCTTAGATATTTTATGGTGTTGGTTGTTGTGTCGACACGCTGGTCACGTGTTATGACACCATCCACAATTAAAATTTATGCTGCTTATGCTAGAAAGTCAAAGCACCTAGACCGGGTTAATTTCCGTAGACGCAATGATTTTATAGCTTATTATATAGGATCTGTAATGGACATCATATTCCTATGTAAAAAAACTCAATTGGTCTCACGGAAAACGACTACAGTAATAGTCTTAATATTGGTAAAGCACACCAATACTTCCGTTTTGGGTTATGCAATTTTTGCATGCAGCGTTACTTTTTCATCTATGACCATCATCATTGAACCAATTTACACCATAGCTAGTGACTATGTGTGAGGATTTTAAAGGATTTCAAACGAACTTGTAATCTTTGAGCTCTTTTGGATTGACACGGATCTACAATCCTTGAGCTCCATTAAATGTTTTATGTGCCAAAATTGCGCCGCCACAGCGCACAATGATGGGTTACTTGAGATGAATAAATATTTATGCTGGATATGAACTTCCAACTATAGTCCGCTATGTCGAAACCTTGACAGGCGATCTCCTCACCATTAGATTTGCGGTGTGTCACTTGGATGAGACAATCTTCCCGTCGTTAGGGGGAGATAAGAACAAGCATGTTCAAGTGGAACGACAGAAATTGTCGTGGTTTGTCCCCACTGTGTCTCTTCTCGATCTCCAAAAATCACACAAAGTAAGGTGTGTAGATATCTTATACATTAAAGTGACGAGATCACATAAACCTGCTGCACAATATAGCTGTAAGGATTGTGTTTTATCAAAAGGACATGGTACCACCCAAGATGAATTGGGTATTGCACTGCCACCATGGATGGTGGCATGGTGACGCCATAAGTGGCATAAATGGTGTCACATGCCGTGGCTCTCCAAGGAAGAGGGGGAGGCCATCTTAGGTTCGATACATACTTGTGTAAAGGAAGAAAACAAGTTTGGCACAACTTGATCTATTGATCAGTGATACTCAAATCCGTCTCATGAGAATATTTATGGATTGTGGTTATCATTGGGGGACGCCTCAAATGTTAGAACCAATCCTTAAAGTATAGAGATCTCTAGAAACACATTACACTAGTGTACATGATGACGTGGAATAATGAGTCTACTATCGAACCATACTTCGTTGAAAAATGTCAACTTAGTAAACTGGCCTAATGGAAAGAAGAGATCCAGTATAAACAAAGAGATAGATATTTGGGCAGGTGACGCCGACACCGCAAATATAAACCCTATCAAATATATTTTTGTTAGAATGCGTAATGAGAATAAGAGTATGCAGACTCACCTTATGGCGCAACGTTTCTCAAAAACGCACTGGAATCGATTACGAGGAGATATTCTCTCGTAATGGACTACGAGGAGACAATTTCTCGTAATGGATGTCATTGCACTCCACTACCTTGTCAGTTTGGTAGTTTCCGAAAAACTGAACATGCAGCTTATGAAAGTGGTCAATACATATATCTCTATGGGGATCTAAATTAAGAGATATACATGAGGATCCTAAACGGACTTCATCCACCCAAATCAAGTTGCACTAGATCACATAAGTGCGTTTGCAAAAGAAATTGAAACGTTCACTAAAGTGACTACTTGATTGGGAAGAGATTGGTGAATTATGCCTTTGCGTGCTCATTATGGATATACACAGACTCTCAATGAATTAAGAGATACTCTATGTATTGTAAATCCTAAGTTAAGAATGAAAAGATCTTGGGAATACACAGTCTTGAAATGAAACTCAAGGACTGTAATGATGGTGACCATACATCAATCGGCTTAGGCACTCTAAAGAATAAAGTGAGGCCTACATATACTCCCATGATCAGTCGAAGTCTTTACTCTAATAATAGATCCGTTTTTCATCTAACGGAAGATGACGAAGAAGTGTTGGGAAATGAAATTCCTATACAAGTGCAATGACGCATGATTGTACTTAAACATAATATGTAAGACTCGACCACTCATTCGATGAAAATTTGTAAAGCTATGTGTAGCTCTGCGCCCACGCAACGGAAATGGTTCTTTCAAATACTTAAAGATATGAAAGATTTGGGTTTATTCAATCTCTACATAGAATGTGACATGATAAAGAAATTATCCACGTAATAACTAACTATGCGTACAAAAAAACGCATTAAAGGTGAGATAAGAAAATCTGTTATTACAGATCAATTTCAAATCTCTTAATGGTTCACCCATACTTTAGACGAAATTATGACTATTTTGTTATATGAAGGTCATACCACGAGTGAACTTGATGTTCAATATGAACCTATGCGTTTGGTACATGAACAACCTTATCCTCAAGATCAAAGTAAATCAAGTTGGATCTGAGGACGATTTGACAAGATTTAGTTACTAAATCATTGCTCAAAGTCATATTTGGAAAAACATGTGAAAATGCATAACTATGCTAATGTTACTAAAGCTCCCTTGATCAAATGAAAGAATCAGGGAGAATCCCATGATTAATGTAAAAATCAGGGGGAGGTGCAGACATTAGGGGGAGTCCAGCACATACATGTTGTTTCCAAATGTAATAAGTGCGTTGTGCTCTTTTTCTCCTTCGATCAAAGTTTTATTTTCTCCCATTGAGTTTTTGTTACTTGGCAATGTTTTTAATGAGGCAACACCACATGCACCATTTTACCTCTGACTCGGCACAAGGGAGAGTGTTAAAGGAAAAACACATTATGTGACTTCGTCAATGTAACTGACGAGAGGTAATTAGGTAGTCATTATTGTCATTAATGTATTTACTATTACCGTTGTAATACTCACCCTATATAAAGGGGATTATCAATGAAATGAGTAGACCAATTCTGATATTCTTACAACAAAAATAAATTTTTATTAAAAAATTAAAAAAATTCTCTCACATCTCATCTTTCTCTTATAATTTCATTTTTCTCTCCCACTATCTCTCTGTAAAATTGCATCAAAGTCATTTTGTTTAGACTTGGAAAACCCTAAGTGCCTCTCTCTTCTTTGGCGCCGCTCACCCTCTCCAAATCGACGTTCCTTCGTCAACTCCAGCCTCCTGCCTCCACTCCAAATCGACATCCCTTCATTGATGTCCTTTCATCACTTCTGCATTTGCAATCTTCCTCCATCATCTCTCCAACATGTTGATTGATGATGTCACATAAAGTTTTGCAGCCTCTCTTGCTTTTGCTAGTGACTCCATTCTAGATATCTTATCCCGCTCCAAACCAACGTCGGGTAACTCAAAAAAAAGTAGTCCCCAATCGTTTCTCTTAGCAAATCCCCTCACTCCACGGCGATGCTCTGTCTCGGATTTACAGCAGACTTTTTCTAGGGCTTGGATTTTGCATGGCAAATTTCGAGTGCAAGAACGTTTGAATCGGCTATTTGTAATTGGTTTCGGTCATCGTAATCGAATTTTTTGGGGTGGACCATGGTATCATGATCGCGCTCCTGTGATTGTTTAGAAATATGATGGTCTCACTCTAATGCACACCATTCCACTGAAGTATCTCTTTTTCTGGGTTCGTATCGCAAACATACCTCCAGCCAAGGAACATCATGATATCATTGAAGAAGTAGTTGTTGTTGCGGGTTCGTTTGTCCGACAAGATGATCGAGAATTACGAGCCACGAAAACAGTGACAGTTAGGGTTGAACATGATGTGGTGAAACCCTTCATTCAAAAGAAAAAAAATCAAATTTGCAGCAGACATTGAAGCTAAAATCTCTGGTTACGTGCATTTACATACACGTAATTACTACTTAAACACTAGAATTAGTTACATCTTTAAATTAATTATTATGTAATTAATTATTTTTGTTTGTTTGTTTGTAGGAATAAGCGGAAATGCAAAAACAAGATTTAATGGAGCGAAATTGGAGGGGGAAAGGAAAGAAAGAGGAAAAGAAGAAAGAGTGAAGAAATAAAGAAAAAAAAAATATAATAACAGATGCTGACATCAACATTTAATTGTGTAATTAAACGCTGATGTCAGCTTGTGCTATATTTTCACGTGCTACACCATCTGAGCTCTCTCCTATGCTCCGATCAGAAGCCACCACGTGTCTGATATCTCTCCAGGGCCAATAGAGTGTGGTCTTAACCGGCGTAGTGCCTAAATTAGAAAGTTAGTTGTCGCTTTAATCGATATAACCGATACACTGTAAAAATTATTGGTCTAGTAGCCTTAACCGGTATTAGATACGAGACTTGACACTTGAGGAAATATATGCATTTATAAGTTTGACATCAATGTTTGTAAGAAAGTTAGTGTGAATCACCTTACACTCCCATGTTCTCGTTTGTTTGAATTCTATATTTAGGTTTCTTACTTGATAATTAGTTTTTTTTTTTTTTTGTTATGGATAATTTAGTTAAATTTCAAATCAAAATTTTCTCACAAAATCTACTTCCCATTTGTGCATATCCACCTTAGGGTCACAAGTTAGCGGTTTTGATTAAGTTTAATGCGAGCTAGGCCGAACATTGCCAAGGCTTGGTGTCTTGATTGTCTATAGTAATTATTTTCATTTTATTTTTATTGTGTACTTTCAGTGGTCCTATAGTCAATTACCTTGATTAATTAGGTCTAATGCCTAATTCCCGTGGTATGATAACTAAGGTCCTAATACTTCATTTACTTGACACGATTTGTACGTTTGCGAGTATATGAATCAAGTCAATCTCCTATTTCTATGAAAACCTGATTGGTAAATGTAAAAAATGCAACTTGAACTTTTGTTTTTTGTTTTTTGTTTTTTTTTTCAGATTAAAAATTATGCTATGCATGAGTGGCTAGTTTATAATTAAGTTGAAACTGATACAAACATGTGGCAGTTGGTAACATGGTTGAATTCAAACATGGGAAACTTATAAGGGCTTAGGGCTACAATTGGAGGAGGCGCGCATTGTATCCTGTTAAAATTACATATGCCAATCTTGTAGAAAACTAGCGTCCAATCTTATGTGAACAGTGTTGACAGTAGCCGCAGAGAGGCTACAGCAGGCCCACAGACCCGCAGCAAGCACATCAGGGCCCGGCCCAAGGGTCGGGACCGGATCACCAGCACCCGGCCTCGGGGCCTGGCACTCTATCCTGCCTCCAGGGACCCAGAGGCCGGGGGCGCCAGCCTGCCTAAAGGGGCACCAGAAAGTATAAACAGAAGGGAACCAGTCCCACATCGAAGAATAAGGCCAGCCCTTGCCCCCAACCACCTATATATGGGCCCCAACTACCTTCTTTATGAGGTAACTTGTCTCTCTCCCTGCTTACATACGTGCCTTAGTTATGAACATTCCAACTATACTAACTTAGGCATCGGAGAGGTGAAGGCCGGCCCGCCCGGTATTCCCCTTAGTAAGCAGGATTGCAGGAGATCGAGTTGGATTCATCAAGTATCTACTAGACCCCCGGGTTTAGGCAGAAACAATTGGCGCCGTCTGTGGGAATTCGTACGAAAAGTTGTGTTGCTCTATTAATCCTTTGGAGAAAGTAGCTGCATCCTTCAGTCCGGAAGCTATGGAAGGGAGGAAGATGAGAGTCAGCAGGGAAAAACCGAAAGCGCGAATTCAGTCCCCCGACCCGGCCCATAACGTAAAGGCTGAGGGCGGTGCGAGGGCCGTCCTTTCTTCCATCAGAGATGGAGCTCGTAATCATCGGGAAACAGAAAACACCGACCAGAAGGGTCCGGAAGCAATAAAAAAGATGAAGGCAGAGGTCGAGCGTTTGCGAGCGGAGGGCAATCAAGATCGACTAAGAGCGGAGGCCCGATGCCAAGAATTGGAGGCAGTCAACATCGCCCTATTAGCGGCCCTGGAGCGAGAGGGTCAACAGAGCACTCCTCAAGCGACACCGCGATCAGCAGGCAAGGCTAGCGAGTTCCCGCGTCTGGAAGTAGGGCAGGCCACGGGAAGAAGAAAGACCGTGCATATGGACACGCCACTCTTTTCGAAAGCTTTAAAAAACTCCGGCCCGGCCGAGCCCCCGTACCGCACGGAACAGGCGTCAAACGAACAGGAAAGCACTACCGCTCGAGCGCTCGAGGCGCTCTCCGCCTCGGTGGCGAACATAAAGGGCCGCATGGAGGCCAGCGAGAGAATAGCAGGGCGACAGCAGGGTGGCGCGCGGTTCAACGAGCGTATTGGACCTTTCCTGCGCCGAATTAGGGAATCGGGAAGATCCGGAAGCCAAAGGCCTCTAAAGTTGACCTATTCCGGGGGGGGGGGGGGGGGGGGGGGGGCTGTCCGTACCAGCACCTGGACAGCTTCAAGTCACAAGCAGGGGTGAGGGGCTACTCGGACGCCACGTGCTGCAGCGTATTTCAAGAAACGCTCTCGGGAGAGGCGTTGAATTGGTTCTATGAGTTACCAGTTAATTCAATCGAAACCTTCGAGCGGTTGGCGGATAAGTTCGTCGGCCGGTTCATTCTCAGAGCCAGGACAGCCCAGGCATCCACAATCCTTTTTGACTGCATGCAAGCAGACAACGAGCCCCTACGTGCCTTCGTTAACCGGTGGCAGATTGCCACGGCCGGGGTCAGGAACCTGGACAAGCAGATCGCAGGGATGGCCTTCAAGCAGGGTTTAAGACCCGGGGAACTTTCGTACGACTTGCTAGTACAGGAGCCGCTGGGGTACGACGAGCTGATGACCGTGGCCGTTAGGCACGCTCAGGCAGAGCATGAGACATATGGGGACAAGGCACCCAAGCGAATTTCAGACGACCTACAGCCGTCCCATGGAGGCAAAGCCGGATGGCTGGATCGCAGCCGAGCGCCCGCAGCCACTAGGAAAGCAGACATACGGGAGGAATGGCAACCCCGGCGGAGCGATGGTGACGGTTCCCGGTCAGGGAGAAGACAGCCGTTTGTGCGTTCGGTGCAGCCTCTAGCTGCTACGCCGGCAGAGCTACCACCGCGGGCCTTAGTTATCTTGCCAGCAGGAAAGCCCAAAGATCTAGCCCTTAGGACCGATGACCGAAAGGCCCAGATAGCGGTCGTAATCGACCGGACCCGCCCAAAGGACCCCAACAACGAGCAACCGCGGCCTCGGCAGGTGGGAACTATAAGCACCGACACTCCCGGGGGCATCGAGGTACACGGGAGCATTAACATGATACACGGCGGGGATCGTATAGATCGACTTACCCGGAGCTCGAAGAAGCGGTGCCTAAGATCGGTCCGAGGGAAGGAGGTATACGCCTTCGGCGAAAGAAGCGGCCAAGCCGCTAAAACCGGATGGAAATCGATCACCTTTTACGAGGAGGAAGAGCCGGAGGATTTGATCCAACCGCACAACGACCCCTTCCTCATTACGGTCCAAATAGACCACTGGATAACCAGTCGTATGCTAATCGATACTGGAGCCTCAGTCAACGTAATGTTCCGAGATGCATACAAAGGGTTGCAAAGAGGAAGGAACAAGTTATCCCAGGATAACGAGCCGCTCATAAGCTTCTCCGGTGAGGTCGTCCAGCCCCTGGGATCGGATTACCTACCGGTCATCTTCAGCGAGGGAGACAGAACCAGAAAGGAGCATTTGGAGTTCATCATTGTCGACTGCCTATCATCGTACAATGGCATAATCGGTCAGCCAGGATTATGGAGGCTCAAAACGTTTATTGCCGGCCATATGTTAATGTTGAAAATGCCTTCACCGGCCGGAGTCATTACCATACGCGGGGACCAAAGGATCGTCCGCAAGTATTACACAGAAGCCGTGACCCACGGGAGGAAGCGGACCGAGGTCTTCACAACCGCTCAGCAGGCACCCGCGCCGGATCTAAACATTGACCCACGTGATGACGTCAAGACAAAAAGAGTCGGGCGGTTCATCGAGAAACTGGAGCCACCTGCAGCCGTGGAACAAACCGAAGCAATCTGCATTTCGGTGGACCACCCGGAGCGAACTATCGTAATAGGGACGCGGCTCGATCCGGTTGTTAGGCAAGAGCTCATAGCCTTCCTTCAGGACAACGGTTCGGTCTTCGCATGGTCCTATGAGGACATGCCGGGCATATCCCCGGAGATAGCCGTGCATGAGCTAAATTTATTACCCAACGTTCCCCCGGTAAGGCAGAAGAGGAGATCTTTCAGTCCCGCAAAATATGAGGCAATCAGAGCGGAGGTACAGAAATTGAGGAGTATAGGGTTCATCCGGGAAGTCCAGTACCCCCGCTGGCTCGCTAACGTAGTTATGGTACCGAAGAGGAGAACCGGCCAATGGCGTATGTGCGTGGACTTCACTAACCTGAACCGGGCGTGTCCAAAGGACAGCTTCCCGCTCCCCCGGATTGACCAGCTTATAGATTCCACGTCCGGTTTTAAGATGCTCAGCTTCATGGACGCTTACGCCGGGTACAATCAGATCAGGATGCACCCGGATGATGAAGAGCACACGTCTTTCACAACCGACCGAGGTACCTACTGTTATAGGAGGATGCCGTACGGTCTGAAAAATGCCGGGGCCACCTACCAGCGAACGGTCAACCAAATGTTGGAGCAGGAAATGGGTAAAACCGTAGAGGTTTATGTGGATGACATGCTGGTCAAGATTTTGACTGCAGGGGCCCATGTCCAGGATTTGGCCGTAGTCATTGGCAAGATGCTCAAATTCGGAATGCGCTTAAACCCAAAGAAGTGTATTTTCGGAATTTCAGAGGGCCTATTCCTAGGCCACATCATCAGCCAGCGAGGGATAGAAGCCAACCCGCTGAAGGTCCAGGCGATTTTAGATATGGAAACGCCAGGGGAGAGAAACCAGGTCCAGATGTTGACCGGCCGGTTAGCCGCCCTCGCCAGATTCATCTCCCGCCTAACCGACAAATGCACCCCGTTCTTCAAGTTGCTCAAGGCACAGTAGACCAGGAAAATCCACTGGGCAGCGGAGCATGAAGCAGCATTCCAGTCTATCAAGGCATATCTGTCGGCAGTGCCTCTCCTATCCAAACCGGTGCCGGGCGAAATGCTATACCTTTACATAGCTGCATCCGCGACGGTCATCTCCGCGGCTCTTATTAGGAAGGAAGACACGCTCGAACTCCCGGTATATTATGCGGGAAAGGGACTCACTGGAGCAGAGGGCCGGTACCCCGACATAGAGAGATTGGCTCTGGCCCTGATTGTTAGTGCCAGGAAGCTCTGACATTATTTCCAGGCTCATTCCATCACCTTGTATACCAATCACCCCCTGCGACAGATCCTACAAAGGCCGGAGACCAGTGGTAGGCTCGTACGGTGGGCAGTTGAACTGGGAGAGTTCGACATCATCTACGCCCTGCGAACGGCCATCAAGGGGCAGGCAGCTGCGGACTTCATATGTGAGCTCACCCCAATGGCGGTGGAAGCGCACCCTGACCAGTGCGAGGACACCGAGGCAGTACGAGCCATAAAGACCGAACCAGGCCTCCCCACCGGTTGGAAGCTTTACGTGGACGGCTCCGTAACGACCAGGCGGAGCGGCGCTGGTGTCATGATAACCTCGCCCGATGGCCAGTCATACGAGTATGCCTTACGATTCCTTTTTGCCACCTCCAACAACGCCGCCGAATATGAGGCCCTCATAGCCGGTCTGCAGCTGGCCAAGGAATTGGGAATCTCGTCCATGGAGATATTCAGCGACTCTAGCCTAGTGGTCAACCAGATGAACGGGGTGTTTGAGGTCAATGACCCCCAGCTGTCCTCTTACCAGGCTCTGGCCAAAACCCTGATCGAGCCGTTCGAGGGCGCCACAATCCAGCACATTCCCCGAGAGGAGAATAGACATGCGGATGCCCTCGCAAGATTGGCAACCGGAAACTACCCTCCAGAGTACCGGAAGGCAAAAATTGAAACTCTCCAGAAGCCGAGCATCAGCAAAACCATTTCTGAGATATTTGCGGTAGAAGAAGCACCACCAAGCTGGATGGACCCAATAGTCAGATATTTGACTGACAAAACCAGCCCCCCGGACGCGGTAGAGGCCAGAAGGCTACACATCCGGTGCGCCCGGTACGGCCTCCTCAACGGCCAGTTATACCGAAGGGGGCACAGCTTCCCCCAGCTGAGGTGTGTGACAAGAGAGGCAGGTGAGGCTATCATGCGAGAAATCCACGAGGGAGTATGCGGTAATCACTCCGGCGCAAGGTCATTATCCCACAAATCGCTCCGAGCAGGGTATTTCTGGCCAGACATGGCGGCAATGTCAAGGAAAATATCAGGCGGCTGCCACAAGTGCCACATGTACGCTTCTACACCTCATGCCCCGGCAATCGCGTTGTCAATCCTGCTGGCACCGTGGCCATTTGCACAATGGGGATTGGACATCATCGGCCCTTTCCCAACGGCTGTGGGACAATACAAGTATGTCATCGTGGCGGTAGACTATCAGACTAAGTGGGTCGAGGCAGAACCCATGATAAAGATCACTGAGGAACGGGTTAAAAAGTTCCTATGGAAGAGCATCTACTGCCGATTCGGGGTACCGCAGACTATTGTCACGGATAATGAGACACAGTTCAATAATGCTGATCTTATCCAGTACACAGCCTCTATGGGGACCCGGATGTTGTTCGCCTCAGTGGCACACCCACAGACCAACGTCCAAGTAGAAGCGGTCAATAAGATTATCAAGACCCTCCTCAAAAAGAAGCTGGATGCCAAGAAGGGATGTTGGGCGGAAGAACTCCCCGCGGTGCTATGGGCCATCCGGACAACAGCAGCAGAAGCAACAGGAGAAACCCCATTCTGCATGGCATTCGGGAGCGAGGCGGTACTCCCAGTAGAAACTGGCATACCCAGCGGCATGGTAGAGAATTACGACGCCGAGACAAATGCCGAGGGGCTATCACTCAACCTGGACCTCATCGAGGAGCGCCGCGACCAGGCGCATATGCGCAACCAAACCTACAAACAGCGGATCGCCCGGTATTATGACAGAAGGGTCCGGGAGAGAAAGCTCCAGGTAGGGGACTGGGTCATGAGGAAGGTCCAGAAAAAACCGTTGGCCCTAGAACCAGCATGGGAAGGACCCTACCAGATCACTGCGGCCGTCGGACCGGCAACATTCCACATTATAGACATCGAGGGCATCTATTCCACCCGGCCGTGGAATATCCAGCACCTGCGGTTCTACCCTAAGTAACAGCGGTCACAGAGCGACAACGGTGTAGTCGACATTAATATTGCAATACGCAGTTTCAATGATAGTAAATAAACTACAATAGTTGCGAGATGTGTATTTACAAAGTAAACAGCTAGCTACCGCCCCTGGAGCCCCCAATCCCCAGCCCGCCACCTTTTAGAGCTTGCTCCTGCTCCACCATCTCAGTCAAGGCTATATCAGCCTCCATCTGCCATCAAGCCACCCTTTCTCCCTCCACTCCAGATAAGCGTCGGTGATGCCCTTCTCCCGGGCCGCGTCCAGCAGCTCTTCAAACTCCACCGATTCCCGGAAGTCGTCCACAGCCCTATCGGCTACTTCAGCAAGCTGGGATTCCGTCAGCTTTTCCCTTCCTTGGGCGACTGCTGTAACTTGGCTCTGCAGCTCCAAAACCCTCGCCTCCAGCTCCGCGACCCTCCCTTCCCGAGTGGCAGCTTCCCGGTCGGCCTTCTCTCGTTCCTGCTGCAGGTCATGGCACAACCGACCGGATAGTTCTTTCTCTCGCGCGAGCTCGGTGCCCAACCGACCAACTTCCTCTCTTTCCACCGCAAGCTTGGCCTCCGCCACGTCCGCCCGCACGCTCAGCTCCTCCACCAGCTTCTCCAAAGCCGCAGCAGCCTCCCCCCTGGGCTCCGCGCCACAAAGGCTATGAACCAGCTGCCAGACATAAATTAACGAACATTAGCTCGTGCCATTCCAAGAGAAAAGGAAGCACAAAAACACTTACCCGAACAGCTAGTTCCACAGGGTCCTCCCGGTCAAGCCCCAAGGCTTCGATGGTAGCAGCTACGAACCTGCCAACTCCATCACCAGAGCTGCGACCGGCTTCCGGCACCTGAGTCCTTCGACCAACCACCTCCACGACCGGAGCCGCCACCCGCTCGGTTGGCCCAACCGAACTTGACGCCCCGGCGTCAAAGGTCCTCGCCCTCTTGGCCGGAGTTTCACCATGGCCGCTCCGGCGGTGCCCAAACACTTCTGCCGTTTCTCTCTCCCGAGAGGTCCGAACAGCCATCGGTCCCGCCACAGGTCCTGGACCAGGAGGTCCCGCAGACTGGCCCTCCCGAATAAAGAGCGGGGAGTTATTCCCACCACCCGGTAGCCTACCATAGTAAGCATCCGGAAACACAAGCGGCACTGGCTTGTCATGATCCCTGCGTCTCTTGGTAGCTGTATCAATAACGGTCTTCGCGGCCACCTCCCCCGTCTCCGCCAATCTCGAGACTACAAGCTCTTCATCCGGTTCGATAGTCTCTTCAACTTTAAGCGCGAGCCGGGGGGCGTTAGCTGCAACCGATAAGTCGAGCGGTCAGAACACAAGCAACCATGCAAAAGGATGAAATTATGCAAAGGCACCTTACCAGGTTTTCTCCCCATCTCGCATATCTCCAGCACGTTCCATCGGATGAAATTGTAGGAGCTCCGACTCAGGTAGTCCCAGCCATAGAACAGCCGGTATATCCGTTGCTTCTCCAACTCCTCCAGCCGGTACGACTGATCCCCGATCGGCTGATAGGCCCCGGGCACCTGATGACCCCTCCAGCTACACTGCCACCTGCCGCCGGCCAGCACCACCGACTTCCTCCAGACATCTGAAATCGATGACGGCAGGTGCGTGATGGCAGCAGCATGCTCCCGCGCGGCAAAGTTCACACAACCGCTGCATTGGGCCTTACGGCAGTAAGAAATCTTGTACAGCGCCCGAAATTCATTAGCCGTGGGCCAGTTCATGTGGCTCAGGCTAAATAGGCACCCAAGCCCAAGCAACTGCCTCCACTGGTTGCTCGGAAGCTGCGCCGGGGAAAGATTCAGTGAGCTCAGCATATACTGAACAAAGTCCGGCAGCGGCAGCGATAGTCCGTGTCGGAACTGATCGTCGAAAACAGCCACCCAGCCCGGTTCCGGGTTACAGGCCAGTTCTCCGGGACGCATGCCCCGAAGTTTAACAGAAGGATCGATGTCCCACTTCGCTCGAAACTCCCTGATCTCTCTCTCATCCATGCTTCTGACTGGTTCGTCACAGAGAATCGTTCTGTCACCATCCAGCAGCTCGTGCCTTTTGGGCCCGCGGCTGGCGCCGCCATGATGCGCAGATCTCCCAGACGCCATAATCCTAACACAAAATAATTCAGATCTGCAGCAAGGTGGGCGAGGAGAGTAGAACGCAAAGGGTCTAAGCAAACTGTGGAAGGAGGCGAGCAGAGTGAACAATAAATAGGGCAACAAGAAAGGCAACGAAACCCCAGCCGTGGATTCCCTCCATCTCAGACCGCTTTTTATCGACACGTGTCCCAGCATGGATAAGGGATCCCATCTAGCATAACTGATGGGACTGATGGGCTTTCCCCTTCATCGCATGTCCGCCACCTGTCCCACTTACCAGCAGCATTTAGGGAGATAGGAGCGAATAACGAGGCGTCCATTCCTCTCGTTTCCCCAGAAAGTCAACTCCGAGTCAATCCGGCACCATGGCGGTTCACAAGTATGATCATTCAACCGGCTGCATGGCTTTTCTTCCTTGTATATCTTGAGGACCTCTCACCGCTTGTGATTTTTTCCAACCGCTTCGAGAGCATTTGTCCAGGTATGCACCCTCCCCTTTTAACACCGTCTTCGTTGCATATCACTGGGGGACTCGTCTCAATATGACATATCGCCCGGTCGAGATCCACCCAGCACTATGACACTCCACCGACTTTGGGACATTTAACCCACTCCACGGCATTCTACCGGTTGTCACCTTCCTTCGCCTATGGGCAGGAACGAGCCAACAATAAAGGCTTCTAAACGCATGGGCTTTATAAACCCGGGCGAGTTGTCCAGCAGGATAAAAACCCTGCATCACACTGAACTGTGATACATTTGGGGATACATGGCGAGACTCGTTATCTCAACGCCACTCCACTGGGCAGATTGTTTCTCTAACACAGAACAAGTCTCCCCGCAGGCTAACAAACATGCACACTACCTCAACGCTTAAACAACAAAAGCTGAGAAGAACTAGCAAGTGTTAACCGACGCCTCGGTACGGCCGTAACACTCTCCGGGATGCCTGTTGGCCTATTCCACGCACCAACAGGCCCTTCCGTAGGCTAGCATTTCCGGGACTCGTCTCGATATGGCAGGACGCCCGGTCGAGCTCCCGAGAACTGAGGAACTTTGAGGCATTCTAAACTGGGGGACTCGCCGAAATGGCATTACGTCCGGGCACCGGTCGAGGTCCACCCAGCAGCATTTCACTTCCGGGACTCGTCTCGATATGGCAGGACGCCCGGTCGAGCTCCCGAGAACTGAGGAACTTTGAGGCATTCTAAACTGGGGGACTCGCCGAAATGGCATTACGTCCGGGCACCGGTCGAGGTCCACCCAGCAGCATTTCACTTCCGGGACTCGTCTCGATATGGCAGGACGCCCGGTCGAGCTCCCGAGAACTGAGGAACTTTGTGGCATTCTAAACTGGGGGACTCGCCGAAATGGCATTACGCCCGGGCACCGGTCGAGGTCCACCCAGCAGCATTTCACTTCCGGGACTCGTCTCGATATGGCAGGACGCCCGGTCGAGCTCCCGAGAACTGAGGAACTTTGAGGCATTCTAAACTGGGGGACTCGCCGAAATGGCATTACGTCCGGACACCGGTCGAGGTCCACCCAGCAGCATTTCACTTCCGGGACTCGTCTCGATATGGCAGGACGCCCGGTCGAGCTCCCGAGAACTGAGGAACTTTGAGGCATTCTAAACTGGGGGACTCGCCGAAATGGCATTGCGTCCGGGCACCGGTCGAGGTCCACCCAGCTGCATTTCACTTACGGGACTCGTCTCAATATGGCAGGCCGCCCGGCCGAGCTCCCGAGAACTCCGCCTCGCACCGATATGGCAGCGCGCCCGGTCGAGGTCCGCTCCGCAAGTTCATCCGGAACACGTCTCGATATGGCATCCAGTATTACCGATATCATAAAGATACTTATAAAAATTTTACTTACCATCAACAACGGCTACTCACCTCGGTCACGCCCAATCTTTAACGCGGACTTGGGGGACTGGGCACCGGTAGGTTGGTAACCCTGCGGGTCTGCAGGGCAAGGGTAGGACAGTTAAGTCCCCATTCAAGATTGCACTTGACCGGGAACTCGGGGGACTTGTTGACAGTAGCCGCAGAGAGGCTACAGCAGGCCCACAGACCCGCAGCAAGCACACCAGGGCCCGGCCCAAGGGTCGGGACCGGATCACCAGCACCCGGCCTCGGGGCCTGGCACTCTATCCTGCCTCCAGGGACCCAGGGGCCGGGGGCGCCAGCCTTCCTAAAGGGGCACCAGAAAGTATAAACAGAAGGGAACCAGTCCCACATCGAAGAATAAGGCCAGCCCTTGCCCCCAACCACCTATATATGGGCCCCAACTACCTTCTTTATGAGGTAACTTGTCTCTCTCCCTGCTTACATACGTGCCTTAGTTATGAACATTCCAACTATACTAACTTAGGCATCGGAGAGGTGAAGGCCAGCCCGCCCGGTATTCCCCTTAGTAAGCAGGATTGCAGGAGATCGAGTTGGATTCATCAAGTATCTACTAGACCCCCGGGTTTAGGCAGAAACAAATAGTGAACTTGTTCTTAATCTCTTATACTGTTTTTTTTGTCTCTGGTAACTTGGTCGTTGCATCTTGATTTCTTCTTTTTGGTGGTGTGAACTTTGGTAGGGATTACACTGGGTAGGATGATACGCCCCGAACCGTGTTTAACTTTTCAGTAATTTTATTTTATTCTTACGTTCCCGAGAGTTGTTTTACAGTTACGAAATTCCTAAAAGTTTACTTTTTATAATTTGAGTCTATCGAGAATTTTCTTGCTACGTTGGGATAGCACACGTTAAAACGAGTTCGTGGACACGTAGCACACTAAATTCGGAGTTCGGATGAAAAAGTTACGATGTAAAAACCGTAACTTTCCAGATTTGGTCGAGTATAAATAGTCGGAAAAGGAATTTCCGAAAACGGGAAAATTTTTCTTTTCTCTCTTTTCTTCCTCTCTTCCTCCCGACGCGCGACCCACCGACATCACCACCGCCTCCACGCGCCTTCGCCGTCCTGTGACGATCAGGAAAAAGAACCCCAACATCGAGTTCGTCTCTTCCTCCTCTACCTCTCTATACCAGCCGTAGCACGTGTCGTGGCCCGAGGAGGACGCAGCGGGCGATTTTCAGTCCGGCCTCGAGCGGGTGCAATCCGTACATCTTCTTGAAGTCTGAGAGACGTGTGTCAAACCCTCCAAAGGGTTGTAGCCAATTTGGAACAGGTAAGGAGAAATTCGAATTGGAATTTCTAGGGTTTTGAGGTTTTCGAATTGGGTGATTTTGATGATGGAATTTATGTAATTGAAGGTTGGAATTAGGTCTAAGATGTTGTTTGGAGCCGAATTTGTGTAAATTGTTGTTCGAATTGGTGGAAAATGGGTGAATTGCCGTTTTGGGGATTTTTGGGCCGCCGTTGGTGGCGGCTGCGCGGGTGTTGTGCGGCCAAGACGAAGTGAGGTGGTTTCCTGAGGTTATGACGGTCGTGCTGAACGAAATGGAGATGATTTTGGCCCTGTGATGGAGCTGCTGCTGCAGCGGCGGCGGAGGGTAAAATGGTAAACCTGAAAGGTAAAAAAGGTTAAATGGTAAATGGTAATTAGTAAATGGTAACTCAGTAAATAGTAAATGGTAAAAGTAATACAGTAACATTAACAAGGTAAATTATAAATTCGAAAGTTACTGTCCTGGTTATGAGTTACTATTTAACTAAATTACTTACTATTTAACTCACGTTAAATGAAGAATAATTACGAGTAAATGGGCATTACGACGATATGATCAGTAAGTGATTAAACAGCCGTAAACTGGTTTAAGCAGACGCGTAAAGTTTAACCGAGAGTTTCGTACGAGTGAGGTCCTGTAAATTAAGTTTTTATAATTCGATTTCCGAATCTGGAATATTCTAAATATATATTTTTACAGATTGAGAGGAGACTCGACGTGAGGAGAGCTCGGATCAGCGACAGACCTAATCGTACAGTGAGTGGACTTTTGTTTTAAATTGAAGCATGCATCATGGTTTTTATTCATGAAAATAAGGAAAGTAATATATAGTTATATTTATTGATTTTTGTCCACTCACGCTAATGTTTTAAATTACTTTCCCTGTGCTCTTTGTTTTAAATTGCCCAGTTTGCAGAGTCTTTCGGTACTAGAAGGACGCAAAACATATAGTTCCTCTTCCGCTGTCAGAAATCGTAGGTTACTTAATTAACCTACTTGTAGTATATTTCTTTTGTATAGTCGCTCTGATACGTTTGCGAGTTGTAGTAAAATAAAGTTTGTTTACCTATGGGTTATGACCCAAATATGGTAATCGTGTGTTACTATAAATTTTAATGTCTATTACAGAAGTTGAATTTCTTATTCTTATGTTGGAGTTGTTGTGATTTGGGGAGCAGATGGCTCCAGGCGTTGAGGTTGGAAATTGTTTTAGAAGTGTTTTTGTTTGTTACAGGTTTTAGAGTTGTCCATTTTAAGATTTGCTTTACCGATTTATCGATAGAGTTAGTCTTGAAGTGGTCCCCGCAGGACCTTATCCGGATTTCATGGTGAAATCTGATGCGGGTCCTGTCATAGGAAGACACCGTGCGTGGTCTAACGTTGCTAGAGTTAACGGTAGTTAGCAATAGTTAACAAAAATAACACAATATTTGTGGAATGATGATTTGTCAATTTTTCGGACCATTAAATTAAAAAGAGAGTCCAGATTTTATTTAAGTAAATTTATAGCCTCCTTACTTTAGAGGAGTCGGATCTTAAACTTATCTCCATCTCTGGCAAAATGCTAGCTATCAAAATATATTATCTTCTCTATACACATGCCCGAGATTGGTTGGCTGCTACTAATATTGTGTATATACTAATTTCGTACTAGTGCGATGCACGTATTATTGATGAATATAAAAAAAAAACATAATTTTATTTGTCAAACACTTTCTTTTATTTTGTTTCATGTTTTTACTTATAATATAATCATTGTATGTATTAAAACTTTTACTTATAATATAATGATCGTATGTAATTATGTTTTAATACGAAATATAATATGTTTGAGACATAATTTGATTGTACTTTTAGTGCATGTTTGGTACAAGGGACTAGCTAGTATTGCACTAAATAAGAGGTACAAAGTAGTGTGAGTTATGTTTGGTGTGGGAGAGTATTAAAATAAATGGTACTAGTTAAAGCCTGTTTTTTCTCTCAACCTCTTTAGGTAGTGTTATTGTGGGTACTCATTTTTGAGACCCTAAATTAACACCACCTCTCTCCACATTTCTCTCTTTCTTTCTCTCTCTCCTCCTTATGTAGTACTACCTCACCAAACATAGTACAAATTAGTATTGGGTAAGTCTACTCAAATGAAAGTAGACCAAGTATTAATAATAGAGTGACTCACAATAATCCCGAGTACTAAACGTGCACTTAAGGTCTTCGATAAACAAGTAGTCACCGACTCGAACCGACTCACGCGTCCATCAAGGAAAATACATACGATATAAATGATATATTGCATGTTGATAGAATTGATGCCACATTGATTCCACATTGATTGCCGACTCTATAATTGATGCTAGAATTCAATAACTGAAGGCAGAGATCATCCTGAAGAGTCATGATTCATAATAAAATACCGGGCCATCTAGCCGATATCCAGATCTTTCGAAAGAAAAAAAGAAAAAGAAAAAACAGAAGCAGAGATCCCATGTGTAATACATGCATAATATTACTGTGATATCTTAGTCTTGGTTAACAATTGGAATCTGTGGCAATTGAGATATCACAAACATTATGCCAGTATTACATTGCATTTCCTTCAATGGATTCAAACTTGGGTAGTAACGTCCACTATAGGCAATCTCATCGAGCAAGGACTAGGGTGGGCAGCTTGGGAAATGAACAGGATGGTTGCTTCGCAGACGGAGCAAGAAGTGAAGGAGTTCTTGGAGGGGATTGGATGAAAAGTCCACAAGTAACAAGAGTTCGTGGTGTTGCAAATAGGGTATTGTTGACAGGAAGCTCACCGAGGTTCAATGTGTATGTATGGTAATGAATTTGGTTGGGGGAGGCCCGTGGCGGTGAGAAGTGGCTCACGGAACAAGTATGATGGGAAGTTGACGGTGCTTCCAGGGGCCGAAGAAGGAAGCATTGATTTTGAAGCTTGCCTTTCGTCCCAGACACTGCAAGATCTGGCAGAGGATGCAGAGTTCATGGAGAGTGTGACCAAATGATTTTTTTATTTTTTAAATGGATTGGAACCTATCATAGGGTCCCATTTATTGAATTATAATTTTCCATCGACAGGGACGTATAATTTGAACCTCGTGCTACATACGGCACATTACGTCGATCTTTTAAAGAGAACATCATGTATAATAGTAAGTGATCACTCTTTTAAACATAACTCATTTAGTTGATTACAAGGTGTGCCAAATGATGTTATTTTCCTTGCTAGGTTGTTCTGGATTGTTGGGGTCTCCAAATTTGTTCATCAAATTTTATTGACCGAACGATGTGTGTCATTTCTTCTTTGAGCAAATAAGAAATTATGGCCGTAAAGATTTATTCAGTATTTGGCGGATCTTGGATCGCGGATCACGGATCGCGGATCTTGGATCGCGGATCGTGCATCGCAGCTCGCGGATGGCGTATCGCGCATCGCGGCTCGCGGATGTCGTATCGCGTATCGCGGCTCGCGGATGTCGTATCGCGGCTCGCGGATGGCGTATCGCGTATCTCTCCTTTTGTCTTTTGTGATTTTTTCGGATACGAGTTAACATCACCAGAATTTTGGTGAACTCAAAATAATTATGCCATTGATAATTGGACGCATTGAACCAATTTTGCTTTCAGGGATGTAAAAATCTTAAATCATTCGTAGAATAAGATAGATTTTATTGATGACAACTCAAGAATACATCAAGGTTGTTCTAAATAGAACGACTTATCGAACAAAGTCGTGATTTATTGACTATTCTGTCAAAATAACAATCAAAATCAAACTTGAACACGTATCGCATGACCTAAGTCAAATACTTATTCATAGTCTGGAGTATCATACTCCTGAGTCCTACGTTTCTTGGTAGGTTGGAAGTCATCGATGGCGAAGTTCGTATCTTCCTCATCGTATACTTCTTCCTCAAAGTCTCCTACATAGTGTGCTTCTTGTTCTATGTATTGTTTGTGTTTCTTGTAAGCGGCTTGAATATCTCTGCTTGCTATGCAATCGCGTTGGAGATGATTCTTAGAACCACATTTGAAGCAAGGAGCCGAAGCATTGTTCGGCGTATGGCCACCACGCCTGGGACCGGAACCAAAACGGTTCCTCCCTCTGGGAGCGGCGGCTCTGCCATCATCCCTTGTCCAAGAAAGCTGTCGGCCACGGCCGACGCCTCTTCTCCCTCCTCGTCCGCCACGTATTGCTCTTGGCGTACGTGGTGGCGGTGCTTGACGTTCATGAGGTTGATGCTTCTGCTTAAAAGCTTTACCACGGGCTTGATGAGATTCCGCAATGAATTTCGGTCCTCGAGGCCTCTTATTGGTGGTAAGAATCAACTCATGGTACCTCTCCTTTCTCTGAAGCACATTCATCAAATCGCTGAAGGTTTTGATAGTGCCTTTCTCGCTGAGATCGCGGTACTGATGCGACAACATGGACGCAGATTCTGGGAACGTTGTGAAAGTCTTCTCCATCATATCATCATCGGTCTTTTCGACCCCACAAAATCTCAAATCAGATTGCAAGTTTAGCATAGTCTGATGATATTCCTGGACGGAATCAAAATCCAGTAAGCGGATTTGCTCCCAATCAGACATGAGGTCTGGGAGTTGTGCGTCATGCACATTGTCGAAGCGGTCCTTAAGGATATCCCATAGCTCTTTGGGATCAGTTTTCCTCAGGTATTGCTTCTTGAGCGTCAGATGGATATGGCGCCTGAGAAACATCAGGGCTTGTGCTTTCTGTTCAGGAGAAGCGTGTAAGCTTTCATCCTCAGGAGGGTTGATGGTGGCAGTAAATCTTTTACCAATGAAAGTGTTCTCAACATCTGAGACCCACCTCTTGTATTCCTTGCCTTGGACATCCAAGATGTCAAATTCTGGACGCTGAGTGTCAGCCATCTACAGAACACAAACAGGGAGACGTTAGTATGTTTGAATACTAATCAAGTTTGATTGTTCTTTTAGAACAGTGCCAAGATATATCATGGTCACATAAATCGATGCTTAACGTGACTTCAAGTCACAATCGATATCTTCCCTTTGTTTTCTTTCCAAAAAAGAATAATACGTTATGGTTCACAGTGACATCACAGTCACAAGCATAACGGTGGCCGGTAACATCACAGTTACCCCAATAAACGTTGGCACCGGGGTGACTAAATCCCCGTATGCCGTCCCGAGAAGCGATAGAATCGGGATGAAGAAGCAGGGACACGGAAAGGTCCTGGAAGAAAACAAAACCCAACTATTGAAATTTTCATAAGCGGGAACGTTTATAAAAATATTTACCTCTTCAAGAGAAGCTTGATCAAACGAAACTTGACTCTTGGGGAAGCTTGTTTTCTTCGATTTTTCTTGATTTCTTCTCAACCACGAATAAGGGTTCGCGGATCGCTTGCTTGGCTTGCGAGCAATTTTGATATTCTGGCAGATGCGTGCAAGAAGTAGCACGCAAGGGAGAGCTGCTGGCGAGCGGGTTGTCTGCCTAGAGGCAGAGGAGGAGCAGTACTCGAAGGTACAGTGCGGCAGGCGAACAGCGCAGATGCTGCTGAGAAGAGGCCGACGGTGCCGAAGAGAAGAATCGGCGGCCGACGGTAGGTTAGGGTTTCGAAAAAAAAAAATTCGGAATTAGGGTTTCTAGGGCTTATTAGATGGGAGGCTAGAGCAACGTGCTGATAACGTGTTGTAGGAGAAATAGATTGATAAATCTCTATGTCTTTATTCATTGATAAGGAGGCCTTTATATAGGCATTACATCAAGTATCCCTGGCGAACAGGGATTCCCTATCTAATAGAGTATCTAGACTTCTAGTCTTATTAGGACAAGACACACCACGGAAGTTACTGAGTTAACCTTCCTTGAACAGTAAGTAAATTTAGCAAATAATTAATTATTGTTAACTTGACCATGGTTTAGCTCTCGGGGCTTCTAGCTGCTTCCCATTCCTAAGGTCTATTCGCAGGCGACATTTTTGCTGTAGTTGATTCAGATGGCTCGGTGGCATGGGTCCATGATTGGTACGATGTATGGCGGAGAAATAATTCATTTAATTTTTATGACCTACCCCCTAATAAATTATAGCATCGAATGTCAATTGTTCTAAGAGTAGTGATAGAGGGTCTTAATAAAGGCTAAAAAATTTGAAATTAATCCTACATGGCGTGCCACCTCATCAAGACACATCATCAATATCAAAAACCTTGTTATGTCATATTAGGGTTAAAATACAATCTTGTCATTTCAAATCCAATGACTCTAGATTGTTTTGTCATTTTTTAAAAATAAAAATAATTTTAAGAAAAGAAAAATATTTTTCAAGCCGTTTTTTTTATTACACTCGTTTTTTTAATTTAAACACCAAATATAATTTTTTAAATTATAATTGTTCAAAAATATAAATTTAAGTGAATATACATACACATATATATACACACACATATACATACACACACATATACTATATATAAAAAAATAGTACTATTTCAAAAATAAATAATTTCAACACACTATATCAATGTCTAAATAAACTTCATATATATATATATATAATTCATTTAAAAAATTCGATATAAATTTATTTTATCTATTTTTATTTTTCTAAAATTCAAGGGATATGTATATATATATATATATATATAAGGGCAAATGATAATAAAGTGCCATTTGCATTTAGAAATGATAAAAAATCAAGCCTTTGTTGCAGGTGATAAAATGGTTACATTTTTATTATCAAAATGATATATAGTTAGTTAAGTTATATAAAAATGATAAAAAAAAGTCAATTTTGTCAGTTTTTTCGAGACGATTTTACCCTCATCTTTAATCTCTCATGCTCTTCTCTGTCACTCTCACCGTCTCTTTTTCTCATTCTCTATTTCGCTCCCGAGTAACTAAGGTCATATCTCAACCCTCTCTTCTTATTTTTTTCTTCTTCTTCTTTTCTCTCTGCTCTTCAAATCCCGGTATATGAAATCACACGTCGGCATCGTCGGAGTAGCTTCTCGGCGAAGATGAGGGAGGTGCCGCAGGATTGGGCACAGTCGAGGACTTCACGGCGGAGCTTGGAGATGAAATCGTCAGAGCACCGGTCAAGCAGGTGCTGGAGGTGATGCACGCGCCAATCTACTTCGAGAAGTACCTCGATTCATCAAATCCTCTCAAGTCTAAGAAATGCCGCGGCGTAAGTTTCTTTAGTGGTAGCGAGTCCTCTCAATGTCAACATCAGAAGTTGAGGTTTGTCCTTACTCTCAGCTTCTTCTTCAATTTGACTATTGTTTTCTATCTATTGTTGCACATTTTTTATTGTTCTAGTTAAGCAGATCGTGATTTAGCTCAATTATGGGAGTTCTTTACCATTTGAACGTTGGTGTATTCAATCCTTACTAAGTTAGCTCTCTAGACTTGTTTAGTTTGTTAGATTCATAGTTAAATTATAAGATTCACTTTGATATATTCGACCTGACTGATCAAGTACTCCTATATTTGTGTACTTTACTATGGATAATGGATATTGTGATATCTTTTTCGTTGTCAAGCATTTGAACCTTATAATTAAATGAGAGTGAGCAATTGAAGCGGGACGATGTGTTCTTGCTTAGAATGAATCAATTTCTTAGTGTACATCATCTACAATTGTTTCAATGTTTTTGAGGCCCAAAGGAAGGGATTGAAAACTGTATGTATCAAATAAAAAGAAAAAAAGAAGAAAATCGGAGTCATATATACAATTCAAAACATGATCTAATGCCACTGCATATTAATCTTCATGAATCGAAAGATATATAGGTAGCTTACCCGTTGTCATAGCCATGTGCTTCTTTCGTAAGATAATTAATATAGATAACATTGACAAAGAATGTAGCCTTTAAGCTTCTCATATGAAAGAAAGAATATTAACCCTTTGGAAGGTTTTTTTTAAATTCCTCACTTAGTTCATCTGATTGGTTTTGATGTATTATTGCTTCCTACTCTTGATTTCTGATTACCCGATAGTGGATTGAAAAGAGGTATCAAGTCTGACTAAATTGAATCCCGATGTTTGCAGGGTACTCATGATGTTATGAACTTGAGATTTTACCTCGTTGCATATGATGACATTGGGGGCATTTTCTTTTGAAAGGTTTCTGACTCATTTGTATATAATGGAGGCTTTGGCGGGTGAAACTAGGCAACTTAACTTGTCTTTTGGCTCTAGCATCACATTTTGGTGATACAATTAAAGGGCTCATGAGTAAACCTAACGCAGTTTAGTGTTTTGATTAATGTATTAGTTTCACTTCTTAGTTTCGATGTGATGGGTGTTTAGTTATTACCATAGTTTCAACTCTCATTTTTTGCTTCTTTGATTGGATACCATTTTAGCATCAGTTGTGTGAACTTTGAAGATGTGAATTTGTTAAATGCGACATTTATTTTTAGCATTTGTATGTGAATGAGAGTCTTTTTAGCAGTTCATGCAGCATTCATGCAGTTGACGTTCCCCATTTAACACGAGCAAAATTACGTACAACAATAGTCAAATCATAATTACATGTAACTAGCAAAATCGATCCAATGTAGTTACATGCATAGTTACAAGTACAACTACACAATTGGAACACTAATAATTTAAAAACTAGATCCCAAATCTAAAAACTAGATTCCAACATCCATGTCAGTTACATTATTTATTTTCAGTTATTTTTATAGTTACAAATTGCTTCTAACAGTTACCTTGAACAATGTAACTGAAGATTTATCACACTAGTTACAATGCTAGTTACATGTATAGTTATTTAATACCAATGATAGTTACATGCACAGTTACCACACTAGTTACATTTATAGTTACTTGATACCCAGGATAGTTACATGCACAATTACCACTCTAGTTACAATGCTAGTTATATTTATAGTTACTTGATACATAGGATAGTTACATGCACAGTAACCACTCTAGTTACATTTATAGTTACTTAATGCACATGATAGTTACATGCACAGTTACCACACTAATTACACTGTTAGTTACATTTATAGTTACTTGATACCCAGGATGATTACATGCACAGTTACCACACTAGTTACACTGGTAGTTATATTTATAGTTACTTGATACCCATGATAGTTACATTTATAGTTACATGCATAGTTACCATACTAGTTACACTGCTAGTTACTTGATACCCATGATAGTTACATGCACAATTACCACTCTAGTTACACTGATAGTTACATTTATAGTTACTTGATACCCAAGATAGTTACATGTATAGTTACACTACTAGTTACATTTATAGTTATTTGTACCAAAGATAATTACATGAACAGTTACCACTCTAGTTACCACTCTAGTTGCATTATAGTTACTTGATACTAAGGATAATTACATGCACAGTTACAATGCTAGTTACATTTATAGTTACTTAATACTTAGGATAGTTACATGCACAGTTATGACACTAGTTACACTGGTAGTTACATTTATAGTTACTTGATACCAGGATAGTTATATGCACAGTTACTACACTAGTTACATTTATAGTTACTTGGTACCCAGGATAGTTACATGTACAGTTACGACACTAGTTATAATGCTAGTTACATTTATAGTTACTTAATACCCATGATAGTTACATGCACAGTTACTGATACGACCCGAATCTGGAATTACTTTTTTACGGTGTTACGTGTACTTTTACTCCTCGGGAATTGTTACGATTCGGAAAATTCAAAAGGTTGACTTTTAAATAAGTTGACCTGACCGAGGATTTTATTTCGCGACGAAATAGAAGTCGTCGAAACGAGTTCGTGGACACGCGGCACGATTTATTTGGAGTTTGTACGAAAAAGTTACGATCAAAAATCGAAAATTGGCCGATTTTGGACGAGTATAAATAGCCGGGATTTTTCCCGAAACGGGAATTCCTCTTTCTTTTCTTTTTCTTTTTCTTTTTTCTTCTCTTCTTCTCTTTCTCTCTCCTCTCCCCCGACTCGGCTCGGCCTCCGGCCGAACTGGGCCGGCGCATCGGTCATGTTCGGACCGGCTCGGCTTGCTCGTCGCGTCAGTGGCAGCGGCGCGGCGTTTTACGCCGCGGTTCGGCGGTGCGACGCCCGAACAGTCGAATCAGAATCGCCCTCCTCCGGTCGCCGTTCGTCTCGATTCCGGCCGGGAATCGAAGACCTTGATCCGTGCAATCATTCCTTGAAGGGAATTGGACCGAATTGCACGAGGTAAGGAGGAATTGGAATTTGAAATTTTTAGGGTTTTTGTGAATTTTGGTGGAGGTTGTGATTTTGATGTTTTTGTTGTAATTGGAGGCTAGAATTGAGTTTAGAACGTTGTTTGGAGTTGATTAAGTGTAATTTGGGGTTCGATTGGTTGAGGTTTGGAGAATTTGCGGTTATGGGGATTCCGGCCGCCGTGTCAGCCGCCGCCTGTGGCGGCTGAGGTTGAACTTGGCGGCGGAGGCAGTGGGAACAGAACCCCGAAGTGGTGACGATGGTATTGGGTCGATTTAGAGTCGATCGGTGAGGTTTTGGGCCACTGTAGTGGCGGCGCCGGCGGCGGGAGGAAGTTGATGAATAGTAACACAGTGAAAAGTAAAAGTAAAATAATAAAAGGTGAAAAGTAAATGGTAAAACAGTAAAAGTGAAAAGTAAAACAGTAAAAGTAAATGGTAAACAGTAAAAAAGTAAATGTTAAATAGTAATTAAATTTTAACCATTTACTGTTTGACTTTCAGAATTACTGTTTGACCATTAAAAGTTACTGTTGACTTACTGTAAGAAGGTTAAAAGCTGATAAAAAGGGTTTTATGACGAATTTACTAGGAAAGGAATTGATCGGACACGGTGTGGGTGTCCAGAGTAAATTTGGTTATAGATCGTTTCGGTATTTGAGACGAAATTCTAATACCGGAAATAAAATAGAAGTGGGGATAATTCGGACGAGCGAGGACGTCCGTAGTTTGGGTTTTATATTTGTTTTCCGAGGTTTAGAAATTTACGATTTCGCCCATGTGACAGGTCGAGAGGGTACTCGACGGGACGAGAGCCGAAACGGCTACCAACTCGGAAAAGACTGTGAGTGGATTTTTATTTTTAAACAAATGCATGCATGAGTATTTTATGGAAATGAAATTTCTTTTAAAAATGAAATTTATTTGGATTAAATGATTTTGAAGTATGAAAGATTATATGAGAAAAAGAAAAAGATATGTTAAGGAATATATGGTTTCGTTTTATCGACAGTAATGATATTTATATTGGATTTTGCTATTTCCTTGGGAAATGAGATTTCCATGTGGTTTTATATTTTCGAAATATTTTGAGTATGTTAATCAGTAGACCGGAATGAAATTTCGGGGATTTTGTTGATTTTATTATTTATGATTTTTCTGACATGCGAGGTATGTCAATAGGATTTACTTATATTTGATTTGATTTTACGACATGGTGATTGCCGGGTACTTATGTTACGACATGTTGATTTGCCGGGGATTCATGGTTATATCTGGAGGCTAGGATATTGTTATGTGATTATGAGCCTCAGATGGTTGATGATTTATCAGGGGAAATGTATTTCGAGATTTGTTTTCACCACACGAGGGTCCACGTTATATTTATATTGATGCTAGCTAGCGGGGCCTCATCCCATGCGAGGTGACGAATTGACCATATAAGTCAGATTCACGCTCGGTGGTCGACGTAGGGTTGTATATATTGAGGTGGTGACGTGTCTAGGTAGTAGACTTAGACACGGGGGGAGTTAATAGAACTCTCGGACCAGAGCCTGACGAGGCTCCAGTGGTGGGTAGACATTTCCCTGTTGCATGGCCAGTGGGATTTGGTCATGAGGATGTTTTCACTGTGATTGCGGGAATATTTCCTCTGTGAAGCTTTCAGTTTTTAATAAATTCCCGCATCAGCCGATTGAGATTTTTATATTACTATATGACGTGATTGAGATTTTTATACGATTATATGATGTGGCTTCGGGAATATTTCATTTATGAGACCTTCAGCTTTTGATAGATTCCCGAAGCAGTGGATTAAGATTTCTATATTTTTATATTATCTAGTTTCGGGAATATTTCCTCTATGAGGCTTTCGGTATTTCATAGATTCCTGAACCAGTGGAACTGGGATTTTATATGACCAAAGAGATTGATCGAGATGTATTATAAGTTGATTTTCAAATGGTTATGATTTTATATATATATATATATATATATATATATATATATATATATATAAACAAAGGAGTTTTGTTTATTTGAGTTGTCAGCGAGGCGGAGTTGTTTAATAGAGTTTTTCATAAAATGTGGTACGGTTATATATACATATGCATGCATTGTGATTTTCCGATTAGTATGAAAATGTGGGAAAGTGATATAATGTCTTTAACTAAAAGTATTAGTTGAAATTATTTTATTTTTATCCACTCACTCTAACGTTTTTAAATTACTTTCCCCTGGGCCCTTCGTTTTAAATTGCCCAGTGTGCAGACTAGTAGTTGAGGTCAATGATACTCAGGTCGAGGCATAGTCAGCGTCGGTATTGCTTCCGCTCGGTAGGATCTTTTGATCCTTTATCTTTTTGATTTTTGTATCCTTAGTTACTTTCTGTAGAATGCTCTGATAAATTGTAGATGTTTTAAAAGTGATTTTACTTTTGTGTTGAGAAGTTGTTGGAATCTTGGGGGAGCAGGTGGCTCCTAGAGTCAGCGTAGTTTTTATAGAAGTGTTTTGTGTATTTGACAGGTGAGGGTTGTCCATTTTAAGAGAGGTCATGTCGATTTTTCGGTAAAATCTCTCTTAAGGTGGTCCCCGCAGGATCTGATCCGGGTTTCGGGGTGAAATCTGGTTCGGGTCCTGTCAGTTACGACACTAGTTACATTTATAGTTACTTGATACCCAGGATAGTTACACGCACAGTTATGACACAAGTCACACTGGTAGTTACATTTATAGTTACTTGGTACCCATGATATTTACATGCACAGTTACGATACTAGTTACAATGCTAGTTACATTTATAGTTTCTTGATACCAATGATAGTTACATACATAGTTACAACTTTAGTTACATGACCAGTTACTTGAATTGTTACAAGTCAACAATTTTAAATAACTGTAAATATAATATAGTTCCCCAAAAGCATATGAAAATTAATGAACAGTCTACTTAAACGACACTTTTCTTCTCTTATCTTGTATCGATATCTAACTTTTCTGATGATTTAGTAACTTCTTGATCACTTCAGATCGAAACTTCGTAATATCTGATTTATCTTCAAAATCTCTCTCATCGGCAAGCATGTTCATGTAGTACATTAGAAATGTGCCGCAATCTAATCTGTTTGCCAAAGAAAAAATCTAGTCAGTTACATATGTAGCCAGAAAACAAAGCCCGTTACATTGCCTGTTACATACATAGGTACATTACTAGTTACATTATCATTCCTGTTTGTTTGTAGTTACAGAACCATATACAAAAGCAATTTAACATGCACAATTACTTTTCATAGGTACATTACTAGTTACATTATTGTTCATGTTTACTTGTAGTTACAAAAACAGTTACAAAAACAATTTAACATGCACAATTAGTTTTATATGTACATTACTAGTTACATTATCATTCCTGTTTGTTTGTAATTATAGAATCAGTTATATTTTATAGGTACATTACTAGTTACATTATTATTCCTGTTTGCATGTAGTTACACCAGTAGTTACAAAAACAGTTACTTGACATTAGAGATTATGTGAGTAGCAATGTGTAGAAATTGATTATTGAAACTATTGGAAGACTTCACTATCAATGAATACTTCATTGCTGGAAGCCTGGGATCAATTTCAGAGCAAATGATACACCTATCTGATAATGATATATATATTTTCAAATGACAAGTATATATGATCAGACTCATAAGTCTACCATTGTGATAATCAAGTTCACTGCATAGCCTATTCTGTACCAAGATTTGAGTTATCTGGGATTAGAGAGACTACATGTTTTAAATATTTTTATCAATATCATTATCAAACACCTCGTGACTAGCTTGCAGAAGGAAATGAAGAAAAAGTTTCAAGGATGCTAGAGTTTCCCTCACCATAACCAGATTTTATCTTCAAAAGGTTAACAATTTCAGTCAATCGAATTACTTCATGAATTTACTCCACCACAATTTTGATTCTTCTCTCTTTATACATCGAGGATGTATATAACTATATATGCAAGTAAATTTCTTTGTTTTTGTTTCTCAAAACTCAAACGTAACATTAATAACTCGACTATATAAAGGTAGTGTATAGAATAACTTAGGAAGTAAAGACATCTCACATATGCATTTTGTCGAACACCATATGATCGTAATGCTTTAACTCCAACAAAGAAGAAACCAAATCAAGAAAAATAAACATGCACATTAAATCTACCATATTCACATAGTTGCCTATGAAACCACCCAACACAACTATCAACTATGTCCTAAAAGATCATGAATCAAGCTTTTTACTCCACGGACCTAAATTAAAGTCCTATAGTTTTTTCAATTCTGAAATTTCAATACTCGAAAATACTATAAAACACTGGAGATCACAAAAACCAAATCGAACCTGAAGACGACGACGCTAGACCTTGAAGACGATGACGCTGGAATTGAAGACAACGGCGCTGGACTTGAAGACGACGGAGCTGGGCTTTGCTTGGATGAGGCCGCGGAGGATGACGAGTTTGGCAGAGTCGGAGTCGTCGAGGATTAGGGATCGGAGATTGGAGACCTTGACATAGGGGTTTGGCGGATCTAGTTGAGTGCGGAGGATCTGGCTGGCGCAGACAGTGGTGAAAAGAGAGTGAGTGAAATTATGTAGTCGGGGAGAAACGAAACTGAGTCGTTATACAGCAGTGGCACAAATTGTAAATAATTACAATTTTGTGAGCAACGCTTTAAGAGTTTTAGTTAAGTGACTTAATTATTATTATGAAACAGTTACCAACCTTTTCATCATTAGGTATAGTAAATCTGACTTTTTTATCATCAGCCCTATATAGCTCTATATATAATTCTAAATCTAAATTTTGATTAAGAGTCAAAAAAGATTTAACATTGAATTTGATTCACAAAGATAGAATGTTTTAATGTCAAATATCGTAATTGTGTCAAAAAATAAATTTCATGTAGTCAACCCAAAAAAGGTAACAAAATCATCTAAAATAAAACATAATTTGGTTGTAATTGTTGCCCAATTTACAATGACTATTAATTAGGTAGTTATGAGTAAATTATATTTCGTAATTATTGTTTTGTTTAGTCATCGTAATTACTGCTTTGTATTAAGACAATATTGATGATGTGTATTTTAAAGCCATTGGATTTGAAAGGACAATATTGTATTTTAACCCAAATATAACATAACAAAGTTTTTGATATTGATGATGTGTCTTGATGAGGTGGCACGCCACATAGGATTAAGGCCAAAATTCTTAGGCCTTAATAAGGCCCCAAAACATTTTTGTTGTTCTAACCGTTGTTAATCAATTGAAAATAATGTGCATGCCTTGATTGCCTTCTATCCGTCACAAACATATTAACCTCAAATTATATATTTGCTTGTTATTTCTCACAAGAAACTTCTTGCTAGGGGAAACCATGGCTCAGATTCGGCATATCTCCACTGATACTGTTCGACCGACGAGTCACACTGGTCAGCTAGTTCATAGGAATGACAGGATCGCGTTAACTCCATGGGATCTTCAGTTCTTGAAATTGGAATACATAAAAAAGGGGCTTCTCTTCCACAAATATTGTTCATCAGAGAATGAAGTAGATCAGATCAGCTTGGTCCAACACCTAATGTCCTCACTTTCTCAAGCGTTGGACATCTTCTATCCACTTGCTGGCCGCCTTGGAGTGACGGAAAATGAAGATAACAGTACCACATGTGTTTTCATTGATCGTAACGACGCCGGAGTCGAATTCTTCAGTGTAGATGCTGATTGTGTCAGAGTGGCCGATATCCTTGATTCCGTGTACAATTCTGACAATTTCCTCAGACTCTTTCCCATGAATGGGGTTCAAAACGCTGAAGGCATTTCGAAACCATTGCTTGCAGTGCAAGTAACTGAGCTTGCTGATGGCATCTTCATCGGTTGCAGCATTAACCACTCGGTTGTGGATGGCTTCTCTTTATGGCACTTCCTTAATACTTGGTCCGAAATCTCTCGTTCTGGCTCCGATCATCAAAAGATTCCTCCTATTTTTCATCGTCAACTTTTTGATGGGGAAACTGATCTCCCAATTCACATACCCTTTCGTTACGATGAAATATTACCAATTCAGCAGCAGCTTATCGATCAGTCGTCGTCAGAATCTTTCCGATATCGGATTTTCCATTTTCCAAAAGAAAAAGTTGCCCGGCTCAAAGCAAAGGCCAATGCTGAGATGGGTACCAATAACATCTCTTCCCTTCAAGCACTCTTGGCCCATTTCTGGCGCGCCACAGTACGCAACACATATGAATTAAACCCTGATCAAGAGGTTTGGTATGTCATTGCTATAGGATTGAGACAAAGATTGAAGCCACCATTGCCAAATGAATACTTTGGAAATGCGATTCAAGGAACTGTTGTCAAGTCTACTGCAGGTGAGCTGCTACAAAATGGGATAGGCTGGGCTGCTTTGCACATAAACAAAAAGATTGCTTCCTTCACATCTGATGATGCAAGAAAATGGGCAGAGGATTTTGCAAAAAATCCCACATTTTGGTCACACCGTAGGGATATTGTGCAAACTAGTACTACAAAGCTGCTCGCAGGAAGCTCACCGCGGTTCAATGTTTATGGCAATGATTTCGGGTGGGGGAGGCCGCTCTGCGTTCGTGAAGGACCTACAAACAAAACGAATGGGATTTTAAAAGTGTATCCGGGGAATGAAGAAGGAAGTATTAATTTGCAATCCTGCCGCTTGCATGAGACTCTACAATCTATGGCAGCTGACGCAGAGTTCATGGAGGCTCTGCTCTAGCTCTACTATGTAAGACTAAATTAGACATTATCATTTAACTCAATAAAGTCCTTAACAACTTGTCGTATTCTTACAGATCAAGCAATGGGAAATCTTATGACTTGAATACCAGATACCTTATTCATTTGTATCAAAGTGTTTAAGACAGGGGATCTAAATATAATAGGGCTATTGTATAATGGTCTTAATGATATGCATTCAGAATATATGATTCTGTGATTATTAGTTTCCTTTATGGGAGGATAGGCCTCATCATGGGCCGGGCCGGGCCAAGCCCTACCCTAAAATTTAGGGCTTAGGGTAGGGTCGGGCCGGGCTTTGACTAAGTCAACATAGTTTAGGGCCGGGCCGGGGTAGGGCTTTGATATGTAAACCCTTACCCGCACTTAAGGCCCACTCTATTAGGGCTAACAGGGCCGGGCCGGGCCGGATATGAAATAGAAGTCAAATTTTTTAAAAGAAGTCAAATTTTGAAAAACGCTATGAAATAGAATTTTATCTTTATGATGAAATACGGTGATGGTAAAAAAATCACTTAAATCCGACAAAATTAGAGCCCCGATCGATGCGGTCAACCTTATTTAAACTTATCTCTCTCTATGTGAAGTCATAGTATCGGGAGTAAACGTTCTCAAATTTTTACATGGATGATTACGTCTCATCTATTTGAGAGTTTAATGTTTGGAAGAGTCGACGAAACAAGTTCATCTAAAGGTACGTAATAGCGTTTTCGTGTGATAAGTTTTATGAAAATATGGTTGACCGTTTCGATCGAGCATCGAACGTTTACGAAACGAGTTGATTTTTATATTTTACTCATATTTGACTATAACGATCATATCAGACGGTCAAAAATTTTATTTTTTGAATTTAGACATTATAATGACAACATGCTTACTAATGTGGTATAACTTGATTGGTAGATTATACTCAAGTGTACAACTTTTTGAAACAACTATATACAAGAAGTCAAATTTTGAAAAGCGCTATGAAATAACATTTGATCTTTATGATGAAATACGGTGATGGTAAAAAAATCACTTACATCCGACAAACTTAGAGCCCCGATCGATGCCGTCAACCTTATTTAAGCTTATATCTCTCTATGGGGAGTCATAGTATCGGGAGGTAAACGTTCCTACATTTTTACATGGATGATTACGTTTCATCTATTTGAGAGTTTAATGTTTGGAAGAGTCGACGAAACAAGGTCATCTAAAGGTACGTAATAGCGGTTTCGTGTGATAAGTTTTATGAAAATATGGTTGACCGTTTCGATCGAGCATCGAACGTTCACGAAACGAGTTGATTTTCATACTCTACTCATATTTGACTATAACGATTATATCAGACGGTCAAAATTTTCATTTTTTGAATTTAGACATTATAATGACAACATGCTTACTAATGCGGTATAACTTGATTAATAGATTATACTCAACTATACAACTTTTTGAAACAACTATATAAAATAAGTCAAATTTTGAAAAACACTATGAAATAGCATTTGATCGTTATGATGAAATATGGTGATGGTAAAAAAGTCACTTAAATCCGACAAAGTTAGAGTCCCAAATCGCTTAGTGAAGACATTTGTATGTATTATGTAATATAAAATAGTTAAAATTTTAGAGTAGGGCCGGGCCGGGTAGGACTTGGCCCTAAAGGGCTCAATAGGGCCGGGCCGTAGGGTAGGGCCGGGTTTAATTTGCTCGACCCTCACCCTACCCTACTCAAAAAGGGCTAGGGCCGACCCGCCCTAATGGAGGGCCGGGCCGGACTTCGGCCCTATAGGGTAGGGTGGGCTTTAGGGCGGACCAAGGCCAAAGGGCCAAATGATGAGGCCTATGGGAGGACACTAAACCTAAGCTGACTCATATATAAACCTGGTCCCTGCACCCTCACTCTCTACTAGCAATTCATTATCAGTCCCATAGAGAGATACAGAGAGTGAGAAGTGCAGAAGATCAGTGTTATTAGATCAAATGGCCTCACAAGGTTGTTACACTAGTTAAATAAATCTTTCTTATATTTATGCTTTAATCATATCATGTATTCATATATATTCTTGTATTGGTTTGTGTCTATTAGTCTTGTGTGTGAATTCGTTATGATCAATGGATCAAAAGAACTTACATTTGGTATCAGAGCCAACCACACAAGATTATAGATCGATTTTTTTTCTCGCTTGAATACATGTTCTAGAGTTTTATTTTATTACTATAAAATAAAATTTCTTTTTTGACAAAACAAAGAACCAGGCCAAGGACCCGAAAATGGGTAGGCCAACTCTTTAAACTTCTAGGGCCCAATAAGCCCATCCTTTAATTAAAGGACAGAGAGATGGTTTAAGTCATTTAGTTAGAATTTTGGGGCCGAGGGTTCGTACTGCTAAGAAAAGGTTTTTTTTTTTTTCAAATTTTGTTTTTTTTGTTTTTTTCGCATAATTTGGAATGGAAATTAAGGTCAGATCGTTTCGTTTAATTGTTGCAAAACTTTATTTGCTTCCGCTAAAATGTCTTATGCAGTGCGGGATAACGATTCGGTCAGTTTTCTGGAAAATCTCTTGAACCTTTTTTTTTTCATCGATTTACAGTTTTTGATCGAATTTTTCAGCATTTATGGATTGATTATATACTGCTGTTTATCCTCAGAATTGCTTGCTTTACTTTTATCTAATCGTGAGCACTGTTCATGTTTTATGAACTATAAAATTCTGTGGATCGATCAATTGTCTGTTGATTGATGTATTGTTTGATTATTGTTGTGATGTACTGCATCTGACTGCACACACACATATATATATATATATATATATATATATATATATATAAAAAAAGATCATCTACTTTTGGTTTTGAGTTAATGAATGTTTGAGAGGTACATATTGCATACAGCAAAGTACTTCTGAGATCTTCCTTGATTCGTGTGGATACAAAAATCAAGAAATTGTGTTTATGCTTTTTAACTTATACCTGTATCTTGCACACAAGGTTTAAACTGTTATAAATTAAATTGCATAAACAACACAGTACAAAAACTGGATTAAATGTATTAGGTTGCATAGGTCTTTTCTTCTTGCTGCACAGGTGTTGACTGATCTAAGCAAAACACATGTTAATCCATATTGGTTCTGTGATAGGGAAAATAAGGATGTTATGTTATTTTGCCATTCAGGTATTACATGACGTGAAAATTTAAAGGGGCTTGATTATGTATTGCATGGAATTACTGTGTTTCGAATTGTCTTGTTATGGTTGTTCTTGTTTGTGAGCCATTTATTTGGCTGATTGTTTTTCCATAACCAATAGGCAAGACAGTAGACTTAAGATATTATATTTTTTTTTCTTTTATTTATAGTGTCCGGAATCAGCCTTCCTCTCACTGGCTCCAACTTCAGGAAATGGAAGGCGGATATTGAGATCTACCTAGGCCTTATAGGTATTGATCAATGTCTGACTCAAGCAGCTCCTGCACCTATTACAGATTCAACAACTGGTGTAACTCGGGAGAAGGCTGAGGACTGGCTGAGGGCTAATAGAATGAGCAAGCTCATTCTAAAGAGGACTCTAAGTGACACTGTTCGGGGAAGTGTCTCGGATGAAGGCACTGTGAAAGAATACCTGGATAGAATTGAGACATTCTATCAGGAGAGCCAGAAAGCTGAAACTAGCCAGCTTTTGGACTCTCTGATCACTATGAAATATAATGGTTCAGGTGAGGTGAGAGAGCATATAATGAAACTGATAGAGATAGCCACCAAACTGAAGGACCTTAAGATGAACGTTGATAATCAGTTCATTGTGCATCTGGCACTGAACTCCCTGCCTCTAAAATTTGGCCAGCTGAAAACTGCTTACCACACTCAGAAAGACAAGTGGTCCCTGAACGAGCTCATTGCCATCTGTGTTCAAGAAGAGGAGTATCAAAGGAAGGACCTGATTGCCAATCTTGTGGGGAGAACTTAGGGGAAAGCATGGAGGAACAAGGGAAAGAGAGCTGACGTAGATCCCTCAAAGCCTAGCACCTCAGGTACCAAACCAGCTAGAGTCACCAAGCCTAAGAAATTCACTACCTTTAAGTGTTATTTCTGTAAGCGTGAGGGTCATATGAAGAGGGATTGTCTTAAGTATAGGGACTGGCTAAAGAAAAAAGGTAACATAGTCTTATCTATTGAAATTAATCTAATAAGTGTTTGACCAGACTCTTGGTGGTTAGATAGTGGATCACCAATACATGTTTCTAATTCTATGCAGGGGTTTCTAAGTTGGAGGGAGCCAAGTAAGAGTGAGCAGAGAGTCTGCGTGGGGAATGGGCAAAGAGTAGCGGTTAAAGCTATTGGAGTAGTTCGTCTAGATTTAGGTTTTGGCAAGTTTTTGGATTTGAATAATGTTTTCTATATTCCTTCTTTAAAGAGGAATCTTCTTTCAGTTAGTCTTTTGTTGAGACTTGGATATTGTTTTTTGCTCAGTTTGAATGAAATAAAAATTTCCTATCTTTCCAATTATATTGGCTCTGCTGTTTTGATTGGTGATTATATTCAATTGCATTGCTCATATCCTAAAACTAAAACTATTTTGCTTTTGGAATCAAATGAAACTGGTAACACAACAGTTGGAGTTAAAAGAAAATTTTATGAAAATTCTGCATTTTTATGGCACAAAAGACTTGGACACATTTCTGTTGAAAGAATGAAAATTTTAGAAAAACAAAGTCTTTTGCCGAGTCTTGATTATGGTGATTTGGAAACATGTGTTGAATGCATTAAGGGAAAACTGACTTCTAAAAGAAACAAAAATGCAACTAGAAGTTCAAGTTTGTTAGAAATCATTCATACGGACATTAGTGGACCTTTTAAAGATGCAACTATCTGCAAAAATACATATTTTATAATATTTATAGATGATTTCAGTAGGTTTTGCTATGTTTACCTCATGAGTGATAAATTCCAGTCCCTAGACAAGTTTAAGATTTTTAGAGCAGAAGTGGAGAAACAGTTAAAGAAGTCTATCAAAATAGTGAGGTCTGATAGGGGCGGAGAGTATTTTGGGAAAACTAGTGAGTCTGGGCAGCACATGGGGCCATTTGCAAAGTATTTGCAGGAGAATGGCATAGTAGCTCAATACACAACCCCTGACACACCCCAACAGAATAGAGTGGCTGAGAGAAGAAACAGAACCTACCAAAATATGATCATTAGCATGACGAGCACTTCTGGTCTTCCAAAATTTTTGTGGGGGGAAGCATTAAAAACTTCCAACTACATCAGCAACAGAACTCCAAGCAAGTCAGTTGCTAGCACTCCGGAATAGAAGAAAACCAAGCTTCCATCATTTGCATGTTTGGGGATGCAAGGCTGAAGCAAGGCCTTACATTCCTAAAGTTAATAAATTAGATAGCATAACTGTGAGTGCCAATTTCATTGGCTATCCTGAAAAATCTAAGGGTTTTAGATTTTACAGTCCTAAGCATACCATGAGGATTTTTGAGACCAATCGAGCTGTGTTCTATGATGAGATGAATCAAAATGAGCCCATAGAAGACTGTGTGTTTGAAGCTGAAGACGATACAACAAACGTGCAAGAACAGGCTACTTCAGTTGAGTAGTCAACTGAAAATGTCACTGCAGTTTTAACTGAATTACCAATACAGGCCACAGTTCAAGCTCCAGCGACTTTAGAGCAAAATGTGCAAGAAGAAGTTGTTGAAGTAGAAGAAAATGTGCATCCTCAAGTGGAGATAGCTGAACCAGAACATCCAGCACAGGCTGCAGTCCCACAGCGACAAGAGTTGAGAAGATCTGGAAGAACGAGGAAGTTCACAATTAATACTGATGAGTTTGAAGTCTACTTGAATGAAAATGAAGTTGAGTTTGGGGAAGATGATGATCCACCAAGCTATAGAGAGGCTATGCAAAGTGAAAATGCAGAAAAATGGAATGAAGCAATGGAGGTTGAACTAAAATCCATGAGTGACAACCAAGTTTGGGAATTAGTTGAACCAACTGGAAGTCACAAGGCAATAGGATGCAAATGGGTTTTTAAAACAAAGAGAAATGCAGACGGCACTGTGGAGAGACACAAAGCAAGGCTAGTAGCCAAGGGCTTCACACAGAAGGAAGGAGTCGATTTTAATGAAACCTTTTCACCAGTGTCAACAAAAGATGCGTTCAGACTGATCATGGCTCTTGTTGCTCATTTTGACATGGAGGTTCACCAGATGGATGTGAAGACTGTATTTTTAAATGGTGATTTGGAGGAGGAAATTTATATGAAGCAACTTGAGGGCTTCATTACGCCTGGGAATGAGAATCTGGTATGCAAATTAAATAAATCCATTTATGGATTAAAACAAGCTTCAAGGCAGTGGTACTTGAAGTTTGATTATGTTGTGAGCTCATTTGGTTTCGTGGAAAATCTAGTTGATGAATGTGTCTATTTAAAGGTCAGTGGAAGAAATTTTATCTTCCTGGTGTTGTATGTTGATGACATATTGCTAGCAAGCAGCAATATTGTACTTTTGAATGAAACTAAGAAATTTATGTCAATGATTTTTGACATGAAGGACCTTGGTGAAGCATCATATGTTTTGGAGATAGAGATAAAGAGAGACAGAAAGAGACACTTGGTTGGTCTATCTCAGGAGGGCTACATAAAGAGAATTTTGAAGAGATTTGACATGCATAAGTGCACAGGAGGTGATGTTCCAATAATCAAGGGTGACAAGCTAACAAAATTTGACTGTCCATTGACCAATTTGGAAAAGGAGCAGATGAAGGACAAGCCTTATCCTAAACTTGTTGGGAGCCTGATGTATGCACAAGTGTGCACTAGGCCTGATATTGCTTTTGCAGTTGGCATGCTTGCAAGGTTTCAGTCAAATCCTGGAAATGCACACTGGATAGCTGGGAAGAAGGTATTAAGATATTTGCAGAAGACCAAGCATCACATGCTTGTCTACAGAAGAGTCAAAGATTTGGAGGTGACAGGCTATACAGATGCAAATTTTGCAGGGAATTTTCCGGCATCAAACAAATCTACATCAGGGTATGTGTTTATGCTTGCTGGAGGAGCCATTGCTTGAAAAATGGCAAAACAGTCTCTCATAACTACATCAACAATGCAAGCAGAATACATTGTTGTATATGAAGGTGCTTGTCAAGCTGTTTGGTTCAGGAATTTTCTTCTTGAGACCAATATTGTAGAATCCATTATTTCCAGGCCTCTTAAGATTTTTTGTGATAACACTTCAGCAGTGTATTTTACAAAGAATAATAAGAGGTCTACAAACTCTAAGCACATAGATTTGAAGTATTATAGTGCTAGGGAAAGGGTGAAACGAAAGGAAATTGTCGTTGCCAACATTAGCACACTGTCACAATTAGCTGATCCCTTCACTAAAGCTCTACATGCTGCTGCTTTCAAGAAGCATGTTAGCAGCATTGGAGTTCTAGAGAGTTTTGATTGCTAGTTTTAGTGGGAGTTATCACTGTTTTATTGTTTGTGCTTTTGATTCAGTCTGAGTATGAGTTTTGTTCATGAACTATGAGATTTTGACATTGTTTTTGCTCAGGAATGAAGATTCCAATTTTTTTTTTTGGATTTTATTATTTTGCTGCAGCTTATGAATTGCTCAATATAATGATTCCTGTGTTTTTCTTTTGAGTTACATGTTGCATATTTGTTTTCTGCATACATGTGAAATAGCTATTTGACAGGTTTTGAGTTGTTTCTGATAAAAACAACATGAGGTTACAGAAATTAAGAAATACATCGAGTTTAAAGTTCAATTAAAGATTGATATTTCTTGAGGACCACTGCATTAGATATTATTTTGATACATTCTAGAACACTAATGCATTTACAGGCATGTTATTGTTGGTGGTTCATGTGGTTTGTAACTGTAGCTTTTGTAGTTGGACAAGTCTTGCATTCCGTTGAATGCATAGTTCTTGTGTAGCTCTTCAGTTTTGGTTGCAGACAGACGGAATCTTGAGTTAGATCATTTTGATTATTTGATTTCCATATGCGCACTAAAGAAATTATTGCTATATCTGAATTCATGACATTCTTGTTAAGTGAGTTTCATGATATGTCCAAGTGGGAGAATGTAAGACTAAATTTGACATTATCATTTAACTCAATAAAGTCCTTAACAACTTGTCGTATTCTTGCAGATCAAGTAATGGGAAATCTTATGACTTGAATACCAGATACCTTATTCATTTGTATCAAAGTGTTTAAGGTAGGGGATCTAAATATAATATGGCTATTGTATAATGGTCTTAATGATATGCATTCAAAATATATGATTCTATGCTTATTAGTTTCCTTTATGGGAGGACACTAAACCTAGGCTGACTCATATATAAACCTGGTCCTGCACCCTCACTCTCTACTAGCAATTCATTATCAGTCCCATAGAGAGATACAGAGAGTGAGAAGTGCAGAAGATCAGTGTTATTGGATCAAATGGCCTCACAAGGTTGTTACACTAGTTAAATAGATCTTTCTTATATTTATGCTTTAATCATATCATGTATTCATATATGTTCTTATATTGGTTTGTGTCTATTAGTCTTGTGTGTGAATTCCTTATAATCAATGGATCAAAAGAACTTACATACTAAAGTATGTCCAATTTCTCTGTAATTGTTAAAGAAAAAAGAGCAACATCACAGTAGAGACTACAAACTCCCGTGATATTGCATGGTTCCCCCACTTTTGAGTTCTTCCTCGACTTTTTTTGCATGCAAGTTTCTGGATTTTTTTTATTTAGGAGGTAAGAGGACTTGTTTGTTTGTTGAATAATAAACGTTGTAATACCTCTACTTCTATAACATATGGCAGTCATATAGTTTTATTCTCTTCCAGAAAAAAAAAAAAAAAAAATCCCTTGTTTTGATGGATGCCAATAGGTGTCTTCTGCAAATCTCACAAATTACTGGTTTTTATATATGCCATTGTCTCACTCTCAACTGATGCCAAGGTGCAGCCACTTGACCAAAATCTACGATCAGTGCAAGTTAGTATTCAGATACTATATAAGATTCATGACATGTGAGATGAGCTCTAGTGGGACGCAATAAGGTGGTTCACTTGACATTAATCAAAATTCACAAATATATTGATTGGTATGATGAATTAGGAATGTGTGTGCTAGAAACAAGAATGGGAATTAAACTGCGTTTCCTTGAGCTGAAGAAGGAAATATTGATTTCAAAGCTTGCCTAATGATACAGACTCTGCAGGTTATGAAGGAGGTTATATAGTTCATGGAGCTAAGCGGTGCTTACTAGCTGAAAATTAATCTGCAACGGCCTATTGTGCTATTGCAGTTTGATTTCTCCGATGTAATTCTCATAATGCTTAATGTGTAGTGAGACCCAGCATTTCAGATTTTAGTGTATTCCATCAAACAGTCGGATCCTCTGGATCCATTGGTTCTATGAACTTCTATCATATCTTTTAGGGGATAAATGGGGATAAATTGTCCAAGTATCTAATTCTGATTTTATGTCTTTGTTTAATCTTGAGCTCTAGTAGTTGGTTCTGCTTTTCTCTCACCAAATGTACGAGCACCAAGGCTAGCTAGGCTTCAAGTCTAACATTCAACTCTGTTTTGTGACTTTTATGCGAGGAGAAATGAGTCGGACTATGCACATCTCCAACTTTTATTTTAATCTCCCACCAGTTTTTTCAATTCCTTTTATTAATCAAGTTCCATAGCTCTTGTGTCGGTATTGCCAGTGTGTTCTCTACCTAATGTGTTGGGGTCACTGGCATACAGTTACGTGAGGCTACCATTTCAAGTGTTTGTTTAATTCTTGAGCTCATCCTAGAGACAATTATAAATGATGCAAGGCTTTCTATCACCTTGTTCATTCTTCACCATTAAGGCTTCAACATGTCTCAAATTCGGCAAATCTCTTCTAGTATCGTCCGTCCAGCTTATGAAAATGATGAGCTAACTCATAAAGTCGAGTTAACTCCATGGGATCTTCGAATCCTGAAACTTGATTACACCCACAGAGGGCTTCTCTTCCAAAATCCAACAGAGAAAGAAGTGGACCAGAGCTTTATACAACACCTAGAAGTCTCCCTTTCTCGCACTTTGCATATCTTTTACCCACTAGCAGGTCGCTTATCCCAGATTGACAATGAAGATGGCACCACTGGCTTTTTCATCAACTGTAACAGCGCAGGAGCCCACTTTGTTCATGCAGCTATGGATGGTGTCAGGCTGGCTGATATTCTTGACTCTGTTTACGTTTCTGGTGAGATCATCGAAAATCTGTTTTCTATGAATCCAGTAAAGAACTATGAAGGCACTTCAAAACCATTGCTTGCAGTGCAAGTCACAGAGCTTGCAGATGGCATATTTATTGGATGTAGCTTCAACCATGTTGTTGCAGATGGCACCTCTTTCTGGCATTTCTTTAATACTTGGTCTCACATCTCTCGTTTTGGCTCTGATGATACAGTTTCTCAAATTAGTCCTGCTGTTTTTGGTCGTCATTTTCTTGATGGCCTAATTGATCTCCCAGTTCACATCCCCTTCTCCGAAATTCAAATCTTGAAGAAACTTATTCAACAGACGCCTTCTTCGGCTCTTTTACAAAGGGTGTTTCATTTTCCAAAAGAAAAAGTTGCACAGCTCAAAGCAAAGGCTAACGCTGAGATGGGTACGAATAACATCTCGTCCCTTCAGGCACTCATGGCTCATCTTTGGCGAGCCACAACACGCGGAAGACATGATCTCAGATCCGACGAAGAGACTACATATCAAATTGTAATCGGGTTGAGGCAAAGATTGAAGCCACCATTTCCAGATCATTACATGGGAAATGCGGTTCTAGTAGTTCACGTCATTTCAACTGTAAGTGACCTCCTACAGCATGGACTAGGATGGGCCGCCATGAAAATCAATGAAGCTATTTCTGCCGTGACACCTGAATATGTGACGAAGGAATTGGAGCAGAGGATGAAAGGGGCTATAATATCTCCAACTTTGAGCGTTCCAACAAGTGATCATACCTTATTCACAGGCAGCTCACCGTGGTTCAATGTGTATGGTAATGATTTCGGATGGGGTAAACCGCTGGCTGTGCGAAGCGGAGCTGATAACAAGAAACATGGGATGTCGACGGTGTTTCCTGGGGCCGAAGAAGGAAGTATTGATTTTCAAGTTTGCCTTATGCCTGAGACTTTACATGCCATGGCGGAAGATGCAGAGTTCATGGAAGCTGTGATCATGTGAACTTGATTTATTCGTCACTTTACTTGAGATCTATTTGGTGTTTAATCAAGCATCTCTAGCTAACTACTGTTGCTACGAGACCACAAGTGAAGTAATCAAGATATAAAATGTAAACTTAATAAATCAAGAGCATGTACTTGTTACAGATATTAATATAAGACCTGGATTTATGGCTTCTCCATGTGCTCCATGTGGTACGATACTGCCTTCTCTATGAGGCTTCTCATAAATATATGGAAGCTTTTTTGGTTTGTACTTCAGTTTGGAAATGACATCAACAACAAATCAAATTAGCTTCCCAAGATAGATGTCTAAAAGGAATTGAAAATCACAACTTGTAGCAAAATTTCTGATGTCTTCCATTAATTTGATCAACTAAACGTAGTGTCGGCATGTTACTTTGATATTTTGCTTTTCTTTTTCCTTTGCATACAGTTGTAACCAATTGAAAATAATGTGCATGCCTTTGGTTGCCTTCGATCACAAGCATATTAACCTCATCATACTCTACACCACCAAAGGAGCCTTAAAACTTTGAAGCCAGTATGATTGAGAGAGCTAGGGGAAAACATGACTCAGATTCAGCATATGTCCACTAGTACTGTCCGACCGACGATCCACACTGGTCAGCTAGTTCAGAGAATCGAGTTAACTCCATGGGATCTTCAACACATGAAATTTGACTACATCCAAAGGGGGCTTCTCTTCCACAAATATTGTTCATCAGAGAATGAAGTGAACCAGATCAGCTTGGTCCAACGCCTAAGCTTCTCACTTTCTCAAGCTTTGCACATCTTCTACCCACTTGCTGGCCGCCTTGCAGTGATAGAAAATGAAGATAAAGGTACCACATGTGTTTTCATCGATTGTAATGATGCCGGAGTCGAATTTTTCCACGCAGCTGCTGATTGTGTCAAAGTGACCGATATCCTTGATTCCGCGCACATTCCTGATCACATTCTCCTCAAACTCTTTCCCATGAATGGTGTTTGAAACGCTGAAGGCATTTCGAAACCATTGCTTGCAGTGCAAGTAACTGAGCTTGCTGATGGCATATTCATCGGTTGCAACATTAACCACTCGGTTGTGGATGGCTTCTCTTTATGGCACTTCCTTAATACTTGGTCCGAAATCTCTCGTTCTGGCTCCGATCATCAAAAGATTTCTCCTAATTTTCATCGTCAAATTTTTGATGGGGAAATTGATCTCCCAATTCACCTACCCTTTCGTTACGATGAAATATTACCAATTCAGCAGCAGCTTATCGATCAGTCGTCGTCAGAATCTTTCCGATATCGGATTTTCCATTTTCCAAAAGAAAAAGTTGCCCGGCTCAAAGCAAAGGCCAATGCTGAGATGGGTACCAATAACATCTCTTCCCTTCAAGCACTCTTGGCCCATTTCTGGCGCGCCACAATACGCAACACACATGAATTAAACCCTGATCAAGAGGTTTTTCATGTCATTCCAATAGGATTGAGACAAAGACTGAAGCCACCGTTGCCAAATGAATACTTTGGAAATGCGGTTCAAGGGATTACTGTCAAGTCCACTGCAGGTGAGCTGCAACAAAAAGGCATAGGCTGGGCTGCTTTGCTCATAAACAAAAGTATTGCTTCCTTCACTTCTGATGATGCAAGAAAGTGGGCAGAGGATTTTGCAAAAAATCCAACTTATTTTCTAAACTGGAGGTATACTGTACAAACTAGTAATACTATGCTGCTCACAGGAGGCTCCCCGCGGTTCAATGTTTATGACAATGATTTCGGGTGGGGGAGGCCCCTCTGCTCTCGTGACGGAGTTGTAGGAAAAACGAATGGGATTTTTAAAGCGTATCCAGGGGATGAAGAAGGAAGTATTGATTTTCAAGCTTGCCTCTCGCAGAAGATTCTACAGGCTATGGCAGATGACGCAGAGTTCATGGAGGCTCTGCTCTAGCTCTAGTAAAGTTTGTCCAATTTCATTGTTATTGTCCAAAATAGGAGAAACACCAGTGTAGAGACTACAAACTCCTGTGGTTTTGCATGGTTCTCCCCGCTGTTGAATTTCATTGTTAGAGGATCTCAATCCTTCTACCTTAATATGGTCGCATGTAAGTTTCTGCATTTGTTTATCATCAATTGTATCATTTAGGAGGTAAGAGGACTTTGTTTATTATTTGTTTGTTGAATTAATGTTGTAATATTTCTTAACATATGGAAGTCATCAGCAAAGCTTCAACAATTAAACCATTTACAATATATACTTTGCTGGAGAAATGAGTAGGATTATGCATATCGCCTACTGTTATTATAATCTCTCAGCAGTCGTTCTCAATTCCTTTTATTAATCAAGTTCCATGGCTCTTTTGTGTTGGTATTTTCAGTAATGTCTTGGTGGCATACAGTTAGATGAGGCCACCATTCCAACCCTCATCTGATTGTGATTTTTAGTGTTTGTTTAATTCTTGAGCTCATCATAGAGACAATTGAAAATGGTGTAAAGCTTGCTACCACCTTATTCATTCTTCACCATCAAGGCTTCAACACGTCTCAAATTCGGCAAATCTCTTCTAGTATCCTCTGTCCAACTTATGAAAATGATGAGCTAATTCATAGAGTTGAGTTAACTCCATGGGATCTTCGACTCTTGGAACTGGAGTACATCCAGTTTGCAGTAGGATAGAAATGCAGAAATGCAGACATACCAGACAAGTGCATACCATTTCCAGTGATATGGAGTTTGCAGTAGGACTATTCACCTCATCAGTAATGGGCCATAGAAATTATAATCATTTACTTTTGGGGAAAATGAAACACGTATATAGCTATGCCGAAGACAACCACCAGAACAACAAATAACATGATTCAGTTTACATTATCAACACTTGATCAGAAACATACCTGAGGACAGTATCATCTTCCTCAACATCTAAAACTATGCAGCGCCAGCTTCAAGCAGGCTAATTGTGGCCTGCTGCCTTGTCCCTGAGCTTGCCAACCTTTTCTTTGAGGCATTTCATTGAACACTTTGCGCTTACCTCTGGTAAAATTCTTGAGCTATTGTATTTTAAATCCATGTTTTAAACCGGTGCTAACATGGTATGTACTATGTATCATGATGACTTGATTTTCAACGACCAAAGACAACGTATTTAGCCGCACAAGACTGGAAAAGATTTGTGTATTTGGGATTGTGGGAAAGGGGTTGATGTGTGCATTTGTATGTAGACATAGAGGGCATTGAAGGGCATCACATGTCGAATCCATCTCGATCCAAACTCACTGACCTATTTATCACACTCTCACTCTCCAGCCATGTGCAGTGGCCACATTTTACTCGCTTGAGCTAGTTTGCTCATGATTCACATGCTATGGCAGATGATGCAGAGTTCATGGAAGCCGTGCTCGCATTAGCAGTAATCTTGTATTTTTTTTTGGAAATAGGTATTTGGATTGTGGGACTGCCTGTGGCCGGCGAGAATCCATCTAACAGTCCAGCGTAGATTACAACATGACACTTTCTAACTCCTCCATATATGAACAACCTATTGACAAGAGACTTGCGAATATAGAGGTCGATCTCGAGTGGGGGTTCTACTCAAGCAAATAGCTGGTCATTCATGCAAACCCTCAACTATGATACAATTTTCTTTCACGTGATCAGTTACTTCAGTTCTGCTTGATTAAGTAAATAAAATACTTTTATCTAACTTACCAAATGATTTAGATTCAAAGACAGTTGAGAATGAAGGTTAACGAATTAACTATATAAAAGTTAAAAATTAGACTCGAAATCGAAATTTATTAGATAATTTAAATCTATTTTAATTTCAATGTGATTCAAAGTAGATGATATCCTTCCGCCCCATACATTGAACCTTTTCTCACCAACCAAAACACCTTTTGTATTCAAATAATCATTTCCTTATAAAAACAACCAAATTATATAATCTTTCTCAAAATGCCAAGTTACCTACCATAAAATGCAAATTCCAATAGTTTAAAACACAATGAGAGGTCTCTTTACAATTTGTTCAGAAAATAACTTTTCACCAACAATAGGATGAAGATTAAAGATTTCAAACAAAACAGCTGCTAAGTACAAAGGTAAAGAAATTCAACCAATAAAATGTCTTAAATTTGAAGAAGAAGAAGACGATAAGCGACTTGCTGTTGTGTTTATTCTACCTGTTGATGCTGTTGGGACTTGAGAACTCCATCATTTTTAAGGAAATGAGCTCATAAAATTTATGTACCAACTTTTTGTAATTTAATTTGATCGTTCTACAATTACATATGAGAAATCAATTAAAATAAATCACCTACTGTTGTAGGAGAAATAGATTGATAAATCTCTCTCTCTGTTTATTCATTGATAAGGAGGCCTTTATATAGGCATTACATCAAGTATCCCTGGCGAACAGGGATTCCCTATCTAATAGAGTATCTAGACTACAAGTCTTATTAGGACAAGACACACCACGGAAGTTACGGAGTTAACCTTCCTTGAACACTCCCCCTTGTGTCGCGTCCTCAATGGTGCATGAACCGTTGCCTCGTTAAAACCTTTGCCAGCAAACAAAAACCTCTTGGGCAAAAATAAAAGCATGGTCTAAGGAAAAAGAGTACAACGCACCAACTACAAGTATGTGAGACATGCATAACTAGGCTCCCCCTGAAGTCTAGATGAGAACTCCCCCTGATAGTCATTCAGTCTTTGAGTTCGGATAAGCGACACATTCCAATGCGCTTTACATGCTTCATAAATGTAGATTTAGGTAGAGACTTGGTGAACAGATCCGCTGCATTTTCTTCTGAGCTGACTTGCTTCACCTGGATATTCAAAGTCTCTTGCTGCTGCTGATTGTAGAAGAACTTAGGCGAAATGTGTTTAGTATTGTCACCCTTAATGTATCCCAACTTCATCTGCTCAATGCATGCTGCATTATCTTCAAATATGCAAGTTGGTCCCATCGTAGTAGACTCAAGTCCACTAGACTCTCGAATGTGAGATATAACTGAGCGAAGCCAAATACATTCTTTGACTGCTTCATGTAGTGCAATAATCTCAGCATGGTTCGAGGAGGTAGCAACAAGGGTTTGCTTGGTTGATCTCCAAGATATCGCCGTATTCCCAATGGTAAAAACATAACCTGTTTGGGAACGTCCTTTGTGTGGATCTGATAAATATCCAGCATCAGCAAATCCTACCATCACATCATTTGGTGTATCTGAGTAGGAGGGGGTATCGCCAAAGCCGTATCGGGACCACGACTTAGCATCCGCGGGTCCGGATAAGTTGGCGGATATGGCTGCAGGATGGCGGATGGATGAACCAAAGCCAGTCCTGGCGGATATGGCTGGCGGATGGCAATCCGAGCCATGGTTTGTGCTGTTAGATGCAAGAGATCGACTATGTGTCGAATCCTGATGAGTGTATCGATAGTACAAGCCCATGTCAAGGGTTCCTTTAAGGTATCGGAAGATGTTCTTGATTCCAACCCAATGACGTTGTGTTGGCGCAGAGCTAAATCTAGCTAACAAGTTCACAGAGAAAGCGATGTCTGGTCTAGTACACTGAGCTAAGTATAACAAAGCTCCAATCGCACTAAGATATGGATATTCAGCTCCCAAGATCTCTTCGTCATCTTCTTTCGGACGAAAGGGATCTTTGTTGATATCCAGACTTCTAACGACCATGGGAGTGCCTGTAGGATGCATAACTTTGTCCATGTTAAATCGCCTGAGCATCTTTCGGACATATGCAGACTGGTGTATAAAAATTCCACCACTTCGGTGCTCTAGTTCTAAACCTAGGCAAAACCGAGTCCTTCCCAGATCTTTCATCTCGAATTCGGATTTCAAATAGCTAGCGGTCTCATTGATCTCATTCAGAGTTCCAATGATGTTCATATCATCGACATAGACGGCTATAATGGCAAATCCTGAACTTGTTCTCTTTATGAACACACAAGGGCACAACTCATCATTCTTGTATCCTTTCCCAATCAAGTAATCACTTAACCGTGTGTACCACATCCTACCAGATTGTCGGAGTCCATATAGAGATCGTCTCAACCTGATAGCAAATGAACTTCGTGGTTTTTGCTCACTTGACTTGGGTAACGAAAGTCCTTCTGGCACTTTCATGTACATCTCCGTATCTAGGTCCCCATAAAGATACGCAGTTACAACATCCATAAGCTGCATATTGAGTCTTTCTGAGACTACCAAACTTATTAAGTATCGGAAGGTAATAGTATCCATGACAGGAGAATACGTCTCCTCATAATCAATTCCAGGGCGTTGAGAAAAACCTTGCGCCACGAGTCGAGCTTTATATCGCTGGACTTCGCCATTCTCATTGCGCTTTCTGACAAAGACCCATTTATGTCCAACAGGCTTCACGTTCGGCGGTATAGGCACAACCGGTCCGAAAACTTGCCTTTTCTTTAGAGAGTCTAGTTCAGCCTGGATTGCTTCTTCCCACTTCGGCCAATCCGCCCTACGTTGACATTCATCAACAGTGCGGGGTTCCATATCGTCGTCGTCAATGATTTCTTGAGCAACGGCGTAGGCGAATGCATCATCGATATACATGGAATTTCTTTCCATCAGATTGTGCATGCATAAGTAGTTTAGTGAGATTTCCTTGTTCTCCAACATCAACAGTGAGTCTGAGGCGTCCCCCAGATGATTCAGAGTTGATTCTTGGACATAGGTATAGTCGGAGACAATCTCGTGTGACGGCGTCACAGTATCGATGATGAACGGATCGCTTTGTGCCTGGACACATGCCCTCTTTCTAGGTACATTGTCTTTGGAACCGATTGGTCTCCCCCTTTTTCTAGGAGGATCCGAAGTCGACGCCGGCTCTCCACTTGGAGGTGCCGAGCCTAGGCTGCCGATGGCACCTAGGGCTGCGGGTCCGAGACCGGCGGCGCGTGCTCGCGCATGGCGAGGAATGTTAAGCCTTGCAGGTACATTCGCAGCAGGTATGGTTGATCTTGTCACTTTCGCAATATCAGTAAAGGAGTCGGGCATCGTATCCGCCACCTTTTGTAGTTCTAATATGCGTTGTATTTCAGTCTCACACTGAGATGTACGGGGATCATAATGAGACATAGTGGGAGAGAACCACGTCAATTCCTGACGTTCATTTGGGACGGATGCGGCCCCATCTCCCCCTAACGGCGGGAAGGATGTCTCATCAAAGTGACAATCTGCAAATCTTGCAGTAAACAGATCACCTGTCATAGGCTCTATATAGCGGACAATAGTTGGTGCTTCATATCCAACATAAATAGCTGATCGTCGTTGTGGACCCATCTTGGTACGCAGTGGAGGCGTGATAGGCACATATACGGCACAACCAAAAGTACGCAGATGCGAAATATCAGGCTCGTAACCAGTTACCAACTGGTACGCACTAAATGGTTGGCTATCTGTGGGTCGTAGACGAATAAGCATAGCTGCATGTAATATTGCATATCCCCATGCCGAAACTGGCAAGTTTGTGGCCATGACAAGAGACCTAGCTACAAGCTGTAGTCTCTTGATAGCGGCTTCTGCAAGACCGTTCTGAGAATGAACGTGGGGTACGGGATGTTCAACTTCAATCCCAACTGACATGCAATAGTCATCAAAACACTTTGAGGTAAACTCTCCAGCATTATCCAGTCTGATGGACTTAATCGGATTGTCCGGGTGGTGAGCCCGAAGCTTAATAATCTGAGCTAGGAGTTTAGCGAATGCAGCATTCCTCGTGGACAACAACGCTACGTGTGACCAACGCGTTGATGCATCAACCAGAACCATGAAATATCTAAATGGTCCGCATTCTGGTGTTATAGGTCCACAAATATCACCTTGTATTCGTTGTAGAAACGGAATATTCTGTTTATTATCAATAGCAAAAGATGGTCTTGCTTGAAGTTTTGCTAGTGAACAAGCTTTACAAAACGAACGATGAGCATTAGACATCGCTACAGAAGCATGAGAAGCAGGAGGGGGCCGAACCTTTCCTTGGAACCGAGAGGCGGCTATCGACGGCACGGCCGAACCGAGGCCGAGGCGCCCTCTGTGCTTTTGTGATCGGAAAAATGGATGACCGTGGGAGCATTTCAAAATACGGATCATCAGATCACGACCCGGATGACCGAGTCTATCATGCCAAAGCTTATAAGCATCAGAATCACATAATATAACAACATGAGATTCGTTGGCTCGAATGGTTGTGAAATACATGCCATTGCGAACTCGCTTACACTTCTCCACAATGCGAGTGCGCATAGATTGAGTGGAGGTGATCAACAGATATTCAGTTCCATCTTCAACATAAGTGCTGAGGTGATAGTCATTGTCACGCACATCCTTGAAAGCTAGCAAGGTTCTTGGCGCCTTAGGCGCATATAGGGCGTCCTCTACCCGAATCTCAGTGCCATTTGGCAGTAAGAATTGAGCAGTGCCACGACCCTTAATTACGGGTCCAGTTCCTGTCATCGTAGATAACGACGATTCTCTTGGCGTAAAATCCGAAAACAATTGCCGATTTCTCAGAATCGTGTGAGTTGTTGCACAATCCAACAAACACTCAATCTCGCCTTGATACATCTACAAAAACAATGTAAATTGAATCAATAGTCTACTTTAGACTTTGGCGAACACTTTAAAGTAAGTGTACTGAAACAATATATCATCACAAAATGAAGTGCATTAAGGCCAATAACATAGCCATGGCAACGACAAAACTTGAGAGAAAGATATAAGCCGCATTTTAATCACCGAGTATCACCATTGATAATCATAGCCTAGTTCAGAGATTGAGACCGGACACCGTCGTAGGTGGCATGGCCGAGCCAAGACCGAGGCCAAGGCAAAGGCCGGAGCCAAGCCAAAGCCGAAGCTGTGGTAAGGCCAAAGCGACCCAGAGGCCGAGCCGAAGCAAGGCGAGTGGTGAGAGTCGGTCAGGCATTGAGGCAATGCGATGCGACGGTTGAGCTAAATCCGAAGCATGGCGAGTCCGAAGACACTTCGTTGCCGAGCCATTGATGCAAAAGTTGCATTTGTTCGATAGGCTATCGATTGTTGGTTTCAAAAACCGGATTCGGTGCTGAGCCAAGCTGGCGAATGGCCATGGCGAGTGAGGCCTAGCGAGTCGCGGCCAAGCGCTTATGGGCTTTGGCGAGCGAGGCATGGCGGATCGCAGCCAAGTTGGCGGATCGCTGATCGCGGATCGCGGATTAGTTGGCGAATAGCCATGGCGAGCGAGTCCTGGCGGATCGCGACCAAGTTGGCGGATAGCGGATCGCGGATCACGGATCGCGGATCTCGGATCGCGGATCGTGCATCGCGGCTCGCGGATGGCGTATCGCGGATCGCGGATGGCGTATCGCGGGTCGCGGATGGCGTATCGCAAATCGCGGATGTCTCCTTTTGTCTTTGTGATTTTTCGGATATGAGTTAACATCACCAGAATTTTGGTGAACTCAAAATGATTATGCCATTGAGAATTGGACGCATTGAACCAATTTTGCTTTCAGGGATGTAAAAATCTCAAATCATTCGTAGAATAAGATAGATTTTATTGATGACAACTCAAAAATACATCATGGTTGTTCTAAATAGAACGACTTATCGAACAAAGTCGTGATTTATTGACTATTCTGTCAAAATAACAATCAAAATCAAACTTGAACACGTATCTCATGACCTAAGTCAAATACTTATTCATAGTCTGGAGTATCATACTCCTGAGTCCTACGTTTCTTGGTAGGTTGGAAGTCATCGATGGCGAAGTTCGTATTTTCCTCATCGTATACTTCTTCCTTAAAGTCTCCTACATAGTGTGCTTCTTGTTCTATGTATTGTTTGTGTTTCTTGTAAGCGGCTTGAATATCTCTGCTTGCTATGCAATCGCGTTGGAGATGATTCGTAGAACCACATTTGAAGCAAGGAGCCGAAGCATTGTTCGGCGGATGGCCACCACGCCTGGGACCGGAACCAAAACTGTTCCTCCCTCTGGGAGCGGCGGCTCTGCCATCATCCCTTGTCCAAGAAAGCGGTCGGCCACGGCCGACGCCTCTTCTCCCTCCTCGTCCGCCACGTATTGCTCTTGGCGTACGTGGTGGCGGTGCTTGACGTTCATGAGGTTGATGCTTCTGCTTAAAAGCTTTACCACGGGCTTGATGAGATTCCGCAATGAATTTCGGTCCTCGAGGCCTCTTATTGGTGGTAAGAATCAACTCATGGTACCTCTCCTTTCTTTGAAGCACATTCATCAAATCGCTGAAGGTTTTGATAGTGCCTTTCTCGCGGAGATCGCGGTACTGATGCGACAACATGGACGCAGATTCTGGGAACGTCGTGAAAGTTTTCTCCATCATATCATCATCGGTCTTTTCGACCCCACAAAAGCTCAAATCAGATTGCAAGTTTAGCATAGTCTGATGATATTCCTGGACGGAATCAAAATCCAGTAAGCGGATTTGCTCCCAATCAGACATGAGGTCTGGGAGTTGTGCGTCATGCACATTGTCGAAGCGGTCCTTGAGGATATCCCATAGCTCTTTGGGATCAGTTTTCCTCAGGTATTGCTTCTTGAGCGTTGGATGGATATGGCGCCTGAGAAACATCAGGGCTTGTGCTTTCTGTTCAGGAGAAGCGTGTAAGCTTTCATCCTCAGGAGGGTTGATGGTGGCAGTAAATCTTTTACCAATGAAAGTGTTCTCAACATCTGAGACCCACCTCTTGTATTCCTTGCCTTGGACATCCAAGATGTCAAATTCTGGACGCTGAGTGTCAGCCATCTACAGAACACAAACAGGGAGACGTTAGTATGTTTGAATACTAATCAAGTTTGATTGTTCTTTTAGAACAGTGCCAAGATATATCATGGTCACATAAATCGATGCTTAACGTGACTTCAAGTCACAATCGATATCTTCCCTTTGTTTTCTTTCCAAAAAAGAATAATACGTTATGGTTCACAGTGACATCACAGTCACAAGCATAACGGTGGCCGGTAACATCACAGTTACCCCAATAAACGTTGGCACCGGGGTGACTAAATCCCCGTATGCCGTCCCGAGAAGCGATAGAATCGGGATGAAGAAGCAGGGACACGGAAAGGTCCCGGAAGAGAAAACAAAACCCAACTATTGAAATTTTCATAAGCGGGAACGTTTATAAAAATATTTACCTCTTCAAGAGAAGCTTGATCAAACGAAACTTGACTCTTGGGGAAGCTTGTTTTCTTCGATTTTTCTTGATTTCTTCTTAACCACGAATAAGGGTTCGCGGATCGCTTGCTTGGCTTGCGAGCAATTTTGATCGTCTGGCGGATGCGTGCAAAAAGTAGCACGCAAGGGAGAGCTGCTGGCGAGCGGGTTGTCTGCCTAGAGGCAGAGGAGGAGCAGTACTCGAGGGTACAGTGCGGCAGGCCAACAGCGCAGATGCTGCTGAGAAGAGGCCGACGGTGCCGAAGGGAAGAATCGGCGGCCGACGGTAGGTTAGGGTTTCGGAAAAAAAATTCGGAATTAGGGTTTCTAGGGTTTATTAGACGGGAGGCTAGAGCAATGTGCTGATAACGTGTTGTAGGAGAAATAGATTGATAAATCTCTCTCTCTGTTTATTCATTGATAAGGAGGCCTTTATATAGGCATTACATCAAGTATCCCTGGCGAACAGGGATTCCCTATCTAATAGAGTATCTAGACTACAAGTCTTATTAGGACAAGACACACCACGGAAGTTACGGAGTTAACCTTCCTTGAACACCTACGTAATAATAATTTTTTGTTTTAACATAAAAGCTACAAAATTATCGTTATAAAGTATAGTCTACGTACTATTGTAACACCATAACACATAACAATTTTAGAGGAGAAGTGAATTAATAAAAAATAAATCACTAAAAAGAAAAAACGAGAGATTAATAGATGGCAAAATTAAAGGCCGGCCCCTCCCAAAAATTGAGACGTGACTACTGATTCTTATCTGTATGAATCGGATCCCGATCCGAAACCGCAATTGCAGTTTCGGGTCCCACTAGCCCTTCCCGGAGCTCTTCGCCTGCAACAATGGCGTCCAAAGCTTCGCCTTCCGCCTCCGCCAACGGATCGGAGCCTCACCAGGATCCTCCGGTATCGGCCTTGCTTCTCTCAATTCATCTATCTCTCGCTTTATTTTGATTGAAAGATCTTAAATTTTGTTGTTAAATCCAGGGTTTTGATAATGCTCATTTCTGATCATGTATATATATAAGCTTCTGTATATGAATTTGCGATAAATGTGTGGATTTTGGTGTATATGTGAATGCGTTTAGAGAATGTGGGTTGATTTGGAAGGAGAAAGAATGTAGCTTTAATTGGTTTGTACTTCAGTTGGAATTCAGTGCCGATTTTCGACAATGTTAGTTAAAAGTTTGGTTGCATTGCGGTCGAAATTACATAGAAAAACTTTGGAATTGATTTAATGAAGTTGTTTCGGTGATTCTCGATTGAGGGTATGCGTATACAATGTTGACAGAGAGTGATTGGTTTTGTGTTCGTTCAATTCCAGTGTGATTTCTATAAGCGTATAACCACTACTTTCTGCTTGTATTTCTTCATTATTGTAACTAGGCTCAGACTAATTGGTCATTTTCTTTTACAGGTGACAGGAACAGAGGAAAATGCTCTGTCCATGGATCTGAAGGAGATATCGTTGATTATAGATTCTCTGCAGAAGCAAGTTATTTCTAACCGTGGTGTATCTATAAAGGTGCGTTTATGTGGATCTTATGGCTATTGTCTTATTGGTGGTAGATAGTTGTTGACTCTTACTATATCCAGGCTTGTCCTCATAACTTGTTATCTTTGTTTGTTTGGAATATTTTTCGTTGCAGAAAAGAATGGAAGAAAACAGGCAGAAATTGGCTGGTGTCACTAACAATTTTTATAACTTGTCAATGGAAAGAAGAAGTAGTAGCTTATTAAATCCTGGTAAAACTGACCTATTGACAAAGAGGCAACAAGATGCATTTAAGCTGCAAAATGGTGATGAGAGTAATGGGAGCAATGATAGCTCTCAAGAAGACGGGCATGGTTCCACAGCAGTTCTTCTAGAATCTAATGTTGCCGTCAAGAATGCTGTTCGTCCTATCAAGCTTCCGGAAGTTAAAAGACTACCTCCTTATACTACATGGGTATTTTTGGACAGGTGTGTTGAGTTCTCAATGTAGTATGGTGTTTTTTCCCCCATGATTTATATATGAATTTTTTTAATTACACCTGTTATGCTAAAAGTAAAGGTTGCCTGTGTGAAGTGATTTAGTTTTATGTATCAGATTTTGGAACATCAGAAAGTATTTTGATTTATGAGATATGAAATTTGCATGAAAGTTTAGCCTTTTACACAAGTACTTGTTACCTTGTGTACCATCTTTTATCATGCAATATGTGCAATATAAATATTACCTCAGTTTCTAGATTTGGTTTTATAAGGTTTCACCTTAACCAATTGAATTTTCAGATCTTGTGCAATATTGTGTAATTCATATCATATTGTCATGTTATCCTTTTGACTATTTTCAATTTAATCGAGCTTGCTAGATATATTATTATTATCTTTTTAATTTAGTTTTCACTATACGCTTGTTTTAGAAATCAAAGAATGACAGAGGATCAGTCGGTTGTGGGTCGAAGAAGAATTTATTATGATCAAAATGGAGGTGAAGCTCTTATATGTAGTGATAGTGAGGAGGAAGCAATTGATGAAGAAGAGGAAAAGAGGGAGTTTCTTGAATCTGAAGACTATATACTTTGGTTAGTACAAGTACATAATGAGTTTTATGAACAATTAATTTGTTCCTTTAAGTTAAAGTCCTGAAATTGATTAAGCTGCCATATTCCATTGATTCTGGTGTGCACATGTAATCATTATATCATCATACAACCAACAGCTTCATAATCATTACACTCCAGTACATCCTTTTCTATTTAGCATAGGACTGCACTGCAGGATTGTCAGTACTCAGGGTGAGGGCATTTTCAGTTTTTTGAAAGATGATATTCTCTATAGAAGGGCTTCCTATTTATAAGATTGTTACTTTTTCCATACCAATTAAAAGAACCTTTTTTTTGGCAATTGAAATAGAAAAGTGACCTGCAAAAATGAGTCTCTCAAACTATTAGCAACTTTAATGAAATAGGATACTTATGGTATGAGAAAGGGTTGAGATTCCCACATGTGAAGGCCTACCAGCATGCAAGTGTTTAATGTCCAGTCAACATTTAATTCTAATCATCTCATCTTACCCAATAATATTCAAAAGGAAACCATCTCAAGTGGTTCTCGCTAATCTATTACGTAGTTGGTAGTATTGAGTTAATCACATCATTCTGTACTTTCTTTTGTAAGGTAAAAACATGCTAATTTGAAATTATCTATGTATTGAGTTCTCTTCTGCAACATATAGTCGGACCCAGATTCTCATCTTTAATCCATCATTTCTTTGTGATACTTTTCTTTATGCAAATGGAGAATCTGAATGGAGTACAAAAGCATATGTAATTTCACCTTTTGTAATGCATACTATTCTCTGATCAATTGGTTATGAAATACCAGCATGACTATAAAAGAAGCTGGTGTCTCCGATCCTGTGCTAGAGTCATTGGCACAATATTTTTCCAGAAGCCCTGCTGAAGTCAAGGTATGGAATTTTTCTTATTCTCTTTCATGGGACCACTTTTCCAATCTGCCATGCTTCTGTGCCCAATTTGTAATGTAGTAAAAACTGGTCAGTGTGAGATTTGGTCCAGCCGTTTCCCATTTTCTTTTTGCTGACTTTACAGAGATATGAAACACCATCAAACATCTTATACAGGCAAGATATGAAGCTCTTATAAAAGAAGAGGAGTCCATGGGGATCTCCAAGAATACGGATAACGAAGACCTTTCAAAAAATGACAATTCTTTTCTTGATAAAGATCTGGATGCAGCTCTTGATTCATTTGATAACCTATTTTGTCGGCGATGCCTTGTACGTATCCTATATGTAGTTTCACTTGTGTGCTGTTTTGTCCGATCCCTTCTGTGATTTAATTGTTCCACTGTTACTTCTATTTTGGCAGGTATTTGATTGCAGATTGCATGGATGTTCGCAGGATCTTGTCTTTCCTGTAAGCAAATATTTCATAGCTGTCTGATTGACAGACTTTTATATCCTATACTGATACAAAACCTTGTCAGGCTGAGAAACAAGCTCCTCGGAGTCCACCAGATGATGAAAATGTGCCATGTGGTCCAAATTGTTATAGATCGGTATGTGTAGCTTGTAATGATTTTGTGTAGCGAGGAATTGTGTAAAGAATTTGCAAATAAATTGTTTATGTAGTTTCAAACTGTCCCTTTTTCAGGTAAGGAAGTCTGAAGGAATTAATGACGATCGGGAAGAAAAAGATTTTAAGAGATCTTCTGGTTTTTCTAGAAAGAAGGGAAAGTCCTTCCAAAGTGAAAGTGCTTCATCAAATGCAAAAGCCATATCAGAAAGCAGTGATTCAGAGAGTGAAACCAGGCAGGTAGCAGGGAAAAATGGAATTCCTAAGAGGAACAGCAAGAGAGTTGCAGAGCGTGTACTGGTGTGTATGCAGAAGAGGCAGAAGAAAACAATGGCTTCTGATTCCGATTCAATAGTTGATGATGGTCTTTGCACAAGTGATTTGAAGCTTAGATCTATCTCAAGCAAAGATAATGAAGACACTAGTTCTTCTTCACAAAAGAATTTTAAATCTTTTACCAATGGAAGGTCTATGAGGGAATCACCTTTGAAGGACAGTAACAAAGTCGTTCAGGGTGAAGCTCTTGATATCTCATCAAATGAGATGATCACTGATCCACCTGCTACTAGTAGTGATGACAATTTGAGGAAAGAAGAGTATGTAGATGAAAACATATACAAGCAAGAATGCAGTGATGACAAAACTTGGAAAACTATTGAAACAAGTCTTTTCGAGAAAGGCATAGAGATATTTGGCAAGAACAGGTCAGTGTACTTTTTGTTGAGTTACTTAACTGTGTTGGAAATTAAGATGTATTTTTTTTTTTAAATTGGTTAAAAATATTAGACCTTGAGCTCTATAAAGAGATCAAACAAATATATATATATATATATATATATATATCTTTTAGAAAATACACGGAGCGTTTGTGGTGGATAGTTTCATTTTAGCACTTGATTTGCACCAATCTTTATTTATTAATATTACTTTGGATTTTTCAATTACCTATTATGCTTTCCTGTCTCCATCTTACATTTGGTTTAACATCCCTCACTACAGCTGTTTAATAGCAAGGAACCTACTAAATGGTATGAAAACTTGTTGGGAGGTCTTTCAGTATATGAATTACTCGGACAGTAAGGTTTCCGGCTTAGCAGGTGATGCTGCAAACTCCCTTGTTGAAGGGTATTCCAAGGTTAATTCGAATTTTTGATCAGTGATTTTAGTTAGTATGTATATCTGTTTATTGAGCAGGATACCCCTCAGTAACAACTGATTGTATTCTGTTGAAATGGACTATAGGGTAATAATGAAGCTAGAAGAAGATCAAAATTTTTACGTAGGAAGGGTAGAGTTCGTCGCTTGAAGTATACTTGGAAGTCTGCTGCTTACCATTCAATCAGGAAACGGATTACTGAGAAAAAAGATCAACCATGCAGGCAGTATAATCCTTGTACTTGCCAAACAGCTTGTGGAAAGCAGTGTAGTTGTCTTCTTAATGGGACATGTTGTGAGAAGTACTGTGGGTGAGTTTTTATTTTCGTAAAAGTTTTTCTTCGTCAGCAGAGTGCTTCATCAATTTGTCCATCATCTGCTCTATATTAATATGCCCATCACGTGGTTGACTATTAATTTGACCTTTAGGTGGTTTATATTCTGATAGTTGTCTGTCTTTTAATATTTACAGTGAATGATAAATCTAAATGCTCTTCTATTTCCTTCACTAATTTGTCTAGGTGTCCTAAGAGTTGCAAGAATAGATTTAGAGGCTGTCATTGTGCTAAAAGTCAATGCCGAAGTCGTCAATGTCCATGCTTTGCTGCAGATAGGGAATGTGATCCAGATGTTTGTAGGAACTGCTGGGTCAGGTGAGCATGTCAATAATTTTCTTAATTTCGTGTTTTTTGGCGAAGAAAATGTACATAAGTTTGTTTTTTTCCGTGTTTCTGAACCGTTTTAATTCTGTATGTGTGGATAAGCAACATGTTTTATATTTTCCATGCCTATTTTATGGCTCTGCATCTCTTCCTTGTGATGAAAATTAAAATGAGGTAGTCAAATTTTTTTTATGATAAACATGTTATTTCAACACTCTGACTAGCCTTGATGAAACTTTTAGTTTTGTTCTGTGAATATATTTGAGATTATTGATTTGATGAATTCGTATGAGTGGGCTTTTACTTGTCGGGTTGAAATGCTATGGCCATAACGAAGTTGCATTCTTACATGCACACACAGACAGAGTTTGGACAGTTTAGCTTGTTCTAGATGTTTGAGAACATGAAGATAGAGAACAGTAGGCGTCGTGCGATATAGAAATGAATGCTTAATCTCTCTCTCTCTCTGTCTTTCAGAAATGAATAATTATCGCTGCTCTTTTATCTCTGTTCAACTTTCTATTTAAACTGTGATCCATTATGCAGTTGTGGTGATGGTAGTCTTGGGGTTCCAAACCAAAGAGGTGATAATTATGAGTGTAGAAATATGAAGCTTCTTCTCAAACAACAACAAAGGGTAATCAGATGTCACTTCTGCATTTCAGTTCTTTTCCTCTACTCTTACAGATAACAGGAACTTTATGGCCTGTTAAAATAGTGAGCAGGAATACTAACCCGCTGAAGTGCTCTAGTAATGACTGCTTATGTTCTCGTTCATGTACAGGTCTTACTTGGAAGATCTGATGTATCTGGCTGGGGTGCTTTCTTAAAGGTAATAAATATCCTCATTTATCTTGTGATTATGTTGGTTTTCTTGTTGCTGCTTGCTAATTTTCCTAGTCACCTTTCAGAATAGTGTCAGCAAGCATGAATATCTTGGTGAGTATACTGGGGAGTTGATCTCACATCGTGAAGCAGACAAGCGTGGGAAAATATACGACCGTGAAAATTCATCATTTCTCTTTAATCTGAATGATCAGGCATGTGCTATACTAACTGTGGACTGTCTGATATTTGATCTCTTCTCTTTTAATATTGAATGAATAAGCCTGTGATTTTGTACAGTTTGTTCTTGATGCCTATCGGAAGGGTGATAAATTGAAGTTTGCCAACCACTCTCCAGATCCAAATTGCTATGCGAAGGTACTCTTTTGGTTGCCACTGAGTTATTCAAATGATTTCAAGTGGAACTATTTGGACTTTCCTCTTTTAGGGTAAAGCTCATGTGTTAGTTAGAACTTAGAAGCATCTTCTTTTCTTGCAACAACAAATATAAAAGATATTGTCAAATTCACAATAAACCACTCCCTTTTAGGTCATTATGGTTGCTGGAGATCACAGGGTGGGTATTTTTGCTAAGGAACGGATTGCTTCAGGAGAGGAACTTTTCTATGATTACCGTTATGAGCCAGATAGAGCTCCTGCTTGGGCTCGGAAGCCTGAGGCATCCGGGTCAAAAAGAGACGACTCTGCCCCTTCAAGTGGTCGCGCAAAGAAGGTTGCTTAACCTGACAATTTATTGAAATCTTTTGATTCACATTTTCAGTTGGTCATTCGTTTACTGGTAAAAGATGCATCCCCTTTTTCTCATTGACCACATATGTATTCTTCCTCATTTTGTAGGAGAGGCCATTGCCTCCTCTATAGAGATATTGAACAGTAATTTTAGTGATTCATTTTACCCCAAATCTGATTGTACTTGCTGAAGCTGCAAAAGTTACTATCATAGTGAATCAAAAATACCACCTTGACATGAATGTTATTGAATACAACTTGAACTCTAAAACATTACCTTCTTGCACTTTAATGCTACAATTTATATCTGATTATTACAATTAGATGTATTAATTTTAACAGCTGTACAGTTGCACATTCACTCTAAGTTGTCAATCAAGGAGCTTCTTAGGGTTACATTTCTTAAAAATTCTTGCCAGCATCAACTACTATGAATACAATTGCGTGATGAGAAGGAAACTTAAGACTTGAGAGAGGCAAACCTACCTGCCACGTGAGAGCCATTGTAGATTTCTCATGTGTAGCTCAAACCCGAAGCTTTTCAGAAGGAGTTGCACTATCATATACGCTTTGTTTAAGTTTTGCAGTGGATTCTTTAATGCAGTTTACTTGCTACAACTATGCACCTCGTTTAGGCCGAGCAGGCATAACAGTTTATTGTTGTGACAACGTTGAAGTATGTGACTTGGTAAAGCCGTGCAAGTATTCACTATTCAGTCTTGAAAATAAAAAAATACCAGAATGACATCATGAATTTACAACCAAGACGTCACCCTCCAATTTATTGATATAGTCATTTAGTCATTAGACTAATCTGACACTAATAGCCAATTAGTGAAACATAATGAAGCCGTTAGCAGTTTGGCATGCACATAAAACTATATAAAAAGTGTGTTTGGTACCTCAAAAGAAAAAGAGAAAAAGAAACAAAGTCACTGATATATAAAGCCCGCGTTCAAGACCCAAAAACTCCATACAGTAAAAACCAACCACTCTCTTCTTTTTGCTCTCTCTCTCTCTCTCTCTCTCTGGTGAGCAGTGGTTTACAGGAGCTTCAGCTCTCCACAGTAAGCAAAGCTGCCATGTTACCCTGTTCACCAAACCACCGTAGCTCACACAGACCCTCAACCACAATTGGGTATCTCCTCTTACTCCTCTCTGTCTTTACCATTACCTCCTCTGCTTGCTCCAATGGAAACTGCCAGGTTTGTCTTTTTCTTGTCTGTTCATTTCCACCATTAAGATCTGTTCAATTTATAACTTGTATATGAATTTGAGCTTTTCATTGTAATAATTTACAGCTTCTAGAAGCTTGCGCCGTGGCCACTGACTGTGGCCCCGGTCTTTACTGTGGCAACTGCCCTGTTGCAGGCAAGACTCAACCTGTTTGCACCAGAGGCCAGGCCATCATACCCACTTCGGTTGTAAGTTTTTCGGACTTGGGTTTTTACTGTTTCAGCTAAATTCAAGTGATTGTGATCTTGATTATCCCATGTTTTGGTTTTGATGATTTTGGGTGGTGTTTTGTAGGTTAATGGCTTGCCCTTCAACAAGTACACGTGGCTGGTGACTCATAACTCCTTCAGCATCGTCGACGCGCCGCCTTTGCCCGGTGTGCAGAGGCTCACATTTTACAATCAGGAAGATACGGTCACTAACCAGTTGAGGGTATATATTCCTGTATTCTTTATGTGCACGGTTTTTGGTTTGCTTAGATATGATACGTTTGGCATGTCATTCCTTTCTTTTGTTTTGTTTCGTGGGAATTTAAAATTAGAATGGAAGTATTCTCTGTGTTTGTTTCTTTTGATTATTTTTTAATGAGAGGAAACTCATTGGTTTGTTTTATGCTGTTTGTAGAATGGAGTGAGGGGGTTGATGTTGGATATGTATGATTTCCAGAATGATATCTGGCTCTGCCATTCGTTTCGGGGGCAATGCTACAACTTCACTGCATTTGTAATTTTCTTCTACCTTATTTATTTTAACACTTAATAGTTAATTGTGTGAAGTATTGGTTATAATGTGTCCATATGCATTGTTCTCAGCAACCTGCTATTAACACTTTGACGGAGGTGGAAGCATTTCTGAGTGAGAACCCAACAGAGATTGTGACTATCATAATTGAGGATTATGTGCATACAACGAAAGGTTTAACAACATTATTTACTAAGGCTGGGCTTGACAAATATTGGTTTCCTGTATCCAAAATGCCGAGGAAGGGTGAGGACTGGCCCACTGTGACTCAGATGGTGCAGGACAATCATCGGCTTATTGTTTTCACCTCTGATGCTACAAAAGAAGCACAGGAGGGAGTAGCTTACCAATGGAAGTACATGGTGGAAAATGAGTGTAAGTACTTAGGAGTGAGATATCATCAATTATGCCATTGAATTAATATTTGAATTATGTACTTAGTAGTTTTTTATCGACTGGAATTACAGCTGGAGATCCTGGGGTCAAACCAGGTTCGTGCCCTAAGAGGAAAGAATCAAAGGCACTAACTTCAAAAAGTGCCTCTCTTTTCTTCCAAAATTATTTCCCAACATATCCGGTTGAAACCGAAGCTTGCAAAGAGCATTCAACTCCACTTGAAGCGATGGTCGGAACCTGTTACAAAGCAGCTGGGGTGATGCCAAACTTTTTGGCAGTCAACTTTTACATGGTATGGAATTTTATCTACGGAAGAAAAACATATCAAACCACATCCAACTAGCCATTTGAACTAAGCGTAAAATGATACTATTGCAGAGGAGTGATGGCGGAGGTGTATTTGATGCTGTTGATAGAATGAATGGACCAACAGTTTGTGGGTGTAGTACTCTCACTGCCTGCCAGGTTTGTTTATATTAGTTGCTTTCGCAATCAGTTTTCTTCTCTATTAGTTTTCTCCAACCAAATCAATGTTCATAATCTTTATGGTTGATTATAAGAAAACACCGTGTTGGAATTGTACAGCCTGGAGCACCTTTTGGATCCTGCAAGAATGTTTCTGTACCTACTAGAAGTCCAGCAACGAACAATGCAGGAAGCTTTACTGGTTCTGTTCAGTTTGCAAATTCTGCTTCAACTCTTTCTTCTATGAATTGTATGGTTGCGGTTTTGTTTTATCTTCCACTCATGGCATTATGGTTATGACCGCAACATCTACATATTAGGATAGGCAGTGAGTTTCTTCTTGAGGTGTTTCTATTATATTATATCAATACTAAAGTTCAGAGCAGTGGCTGAACACTCTGCCCAGTTGAGTGGAAGGTGATGGTCGACTGGTTCTCTGGTATCTAGAGTAATGACACGTCATTTCAAAAGAGAAGTATTTGTATGACTTGCCGAAGAAAATATGACTTGTGCAACAGATATTATGGAGTTGCACCTGAAGACGATAGTGCCCTTGCAGCACCAAGAATTAGTTCAGGTACGTGATGTGCTTCATTATATAGCTGGTTCTTCAAATATATAAATATTGACAATTTCACCCTCTAAGTTTTGCAACTATCTGTTCCATTACATATTAGAATCATTTCCATTTCTTTTTTTCTTTTTCTTTTTTGTATACGGTTGATTGGTCAGGTAGGTCACTTGGAAACTGGTTTTTCTATCTAGTCACTTTTCTGTTGATGGAATACATACTGTGGCAATAAATTTGGTCAGTACTTGGCATGTCCTTCAAATATGTTATAACCCTGAAAGTCATCAGTAACCATATCACTAACAGGATTCGGCCCTTGAAAACTTTGTTGTAGCTGCATTATCTTTCTTCTGTTTCCATTTACCTGTCTCGTTCTTACTTTCTGATCATCGTTTTCAATATTCTTTTGTGTTTTCAGGTTTCTGTCAGGAAATGGCATAATGTAGAATGATTAGAGGATTGTACGGCCTAGCATCTATAGAACTGCTGCTGCTCGTATTATCAGTATTAGGTTTTCCCAAGAGTTTGTATTAACATTTCATGTCGGCTACGGTGTGCTTTCATTAGATTTTTTTTTTCCACTTAACGAAGGGATCGTTCATCAATTGCAGTATTAGCCAGAAGATCAATTTAGATTCTGCACTTAATATTACTGTGCAGATTCATAGATCAATTTAGTTTCTCCACTTGACAAAGGGGTCATTCATACATTGCACTTTTACACATTCAATCTTCGTACACAAATAATCTGTTTTAGAAATGTACTTGCTACCCATATTTGTGCACTATTGTATATTCTACTCTGTGCATGTCTTACAACAAAGAATTACTGTTAAGCACCTTTGGAAAGGGAAAAGAAGAGCAATGCAATCATGAAAGTAAACTTAAGAGGGCTTTTGGATTCTAAAGGCACATAAATTTCAACCCTACAATGAACTTGATCATTTGATTTGACTTGGAATCCCACCCCAACAATAATGACATTTACCTGTTTATTAAACTTTAGTTCAGGTTCACACCGATATTCACACATTGCACAAAAGAATAAAGTTGGATGTGATTCATTTAAATTATATACAGAGACAGGGCTAGAATACAAACACCAGCAATTATTGAGCTGATAATGAAACCTCAACCTCCCAAGTAGGGGCATTGAGCTGAAGGAAAACACATGTAGGGCTACATAAACATAGAACTGAAGAATGAGCACATTATATCACAGGCAACATAGCTGCATCAACATTTAAAGACAGCCCTTTGGGTTTTATCTGAAGAGCTGGACTGATAGTAAGCAAACCAATGAAGCATTCTACAGGAACTCTGGTACCCCACACATTGATCGACTCTAGCTTGCGGCAACTATTTACAAGAACAAGAAGGCCATTCTCTGTTACATGACGGCAGCTCCATAGAACAATTGTCTGAAAGAACACAATAGACAGACACATGTTATCTGCAGAACAAACAGACTCCAGAAAAGGCATTTGGAAAATGGCGAAAATCATGTAGTTTGCAATTGCTAAACCTTGCTTACTGAGTAATAATGCTTCCAAGTGCAATTCGGAAACACTTGAAGCATTTAACAAATGATATGTGTTTCTAACAAAAATGTATCCTGCTTAAGTACTACCTAGTAAAACTGTACAAGTACTTTTAACAAAAGCACTAACACGCCCTAATCCCCCCCGAACAACATACCTTCAAATGTGGACAGTTATTAGCAATGGCGTACAGTGATTCATCTGTGATGAATGTGCCACCAATATTAAGGTGCTGCAAGGAATTAGCTCTGGAGATCTGTTGGAAAATAAGATCGTCTCAGAAAGATGAAACCTTTATCTAGCTACACCAAAAGACTCCAGAATCATATCACTTACCAAATGAACAACACCTTTATCTGTGATCCCTGTAATACCCCATAACGATATGGATGTTAAATTGCTGATACACTTTGTCAAAGATATTCTGTACAATCCGATGTCGGAAATCTGACAACCCCACCGGCTTCTTGAACTGAGTATACAAGAAACAAGAAGAACTAATAGATCAATGAATCTAATTAGTACATCTCTAATATCACACACATTATTAGAGACTCAGGTTGACCAACCCAAAAAAGCATAGAAATTAATCAACCTTGTTCAGCTATTAACAAAATTGAGATTGAACATTGAACTACTAAGTTATTGAATGATCATGGGAAATGAAAGCCAAAGTGGGTTTCTTTCAGTTTTCAGTTTGTTTGACTTTGATCCTAACTTGCAATTTACTCAACAAAGTTCTAAAATTTAAGAAAATAATAGCAAATATGTAGAAACAGATAGAACCCAAATTACATACATATCTAAGTCTCTAAGGCTGTAAGCATAGCGAAGCAGACGAGCGGTGGAGTCATCATCCATTTTCCAACCAGCAAAGCTCAAACTCTCTCTGCGTCCAAGACTCTGCTTCACCCCCTGTTTCCATTTTCTACACACACCGCTTGCTCTTCACAAATTCACAACAAAACCAAGTTTAGAAACACCAAAAACAACAAAAACCCAGAAAGGAAAAATCAAAGACAATAATCAGCTGATGATGATGAGCTGATGATGATGAATTAGCAGAAAACGTACTGGGCCAAATCAGTGAAGGAAGTGATGAGAACAAAGATATTAGCCAAGAGGTCTAGGGGCAACCGATCAATCTCAGCCTCTCCCTCCATTAATCTAGTACTTTGAGCTCCCTCAAAACGATTATAGCCCAAGAGATTTTTCTGGGGTGTTTAAGATTTTGTGGTACGTTTGAACTAGTCGTGGACTTGGTAATGAAAAAGCTACAAGTTACATGTGAAGCTACGTCTTCAAGGAACTATAAATACAAGAAAAGGTAGGACAAAGATGTGCTCATGTTCCTGTCATCATTCCGAAGAATCAAGTAATTGCCGCTTTATCTAATAACTAAGGGACTTGATCACCAGAGAAACTAATAATTAAACATTATTCTATCTAAGCCGAATCTTTTAGAATAAATTTTAACCAGACTAGTATTATAGTCTCTCATTCTCATTCGTAAGAAGAATGCTGTAAGTTCCACTCACAAAAATATGAGTGTTAGTATTTAAGCTGGTACCCAAAACAGTTATTGTGTCCTGTTAATTGACGGAATATAACTTACTAGATACTTACGATTACTATAGTGTACTTTGGTATGTGTGGTAGATATTATTATTGCCGAAACAAAGGCTTCTGCGAGGTAAAAGAGTGATTGAACTAACATTGAATAAGACAACTTGCAATGAAACTAGATTACGATTACCAGAGGTTACGTAATTGACGCCCCAAGCAGTTCAACCATTTCAAAACAATGAAGTACATTTAAAACTACCTTACCAATTTTCAGGGGAAAATCAAAGAGACATATCAAGTGTGGGTATTTAAACTTTCAGAGGATATGAAATTATGTAAGCAACCTTGTTATATATAATACAACGCCATCTTTTATACTGCAATACAGTTCAAACACTCTTTACATAATTTATTTTCTTGATGCCCAGCCTTGATTAAATAGACGAGAAAATTTAGGAAGCAAAAAGTCTTCTATATGATTATGCAATTTTTTATTCTTTCCTTATATAAACAAATCTAGTGAGGACTTTAGAGCAACTTTAGCAATGTTAGTCATTTTTAAGTCAAATTTTAGCTAAAATGTCATTTTGACTAACTAGTTTAAAAATATGTCTGTATCAGTTCTCTCTATTTTAATTATTTTAAACTTACATATTAATTAAATATAAAAAATAATTACCTTAAATGCAGTATATTATATAGAATCATCTAAAAAGAATATATTGAATTATAGAGAGTCTCATCTCGCTCTCTATATTTAGGAGCGAGATAGCTAAGAGTTAAAATGGTTAATCACTTAGGAGTCTGCTGGAGCTCCTAATTTTGATTAAAAAAAACTAAACAGACTATCTAAAATAGCTAAAATGTCGAAATAGAAACTTGGGCAAAAAGCTATGTGGTCAAGTAAAGAAGAAGTCTCAAAAGACAATTGTAATCTTGCTCCTATGGAAAATATATATGAATTTAAAGCAGAACAGCTCTAGGCACTACAACACTGAAAATCTTAGGTGACGAAAAAAGTTTCGTCATCTAAGAAGAAATTTCGTGGCCTAAAATCTTAGGTGACGAAAATTTGGTCGCCTAAGTTTCGTCGTCTAAAATTTGTGGTCTAAGAAAGTGGGCGACGAATAAATACCACTTCGTCGACTAAGATAACACTTAGACGACGAAATATTTTCGTCGTCTAAAACTTTGAGTGAGGACAAAAACAGCTTGGGGGACGAATTTTTCGTCGCAACAAGCCCTCTTAGTCGACGAAACACAAATGGATCGTCGACTAAGACTCCTACTTAGTCGACGAAACTTTTAATTTTCATCGACTAAGAGCCATTCTTAGTCGACGAATAGATTTCATTCGTCGACTAACTATGGCCCTTAGTCGAAGATACCTATATGTTTCGTCGACTAAGTATGAATCTTAGTCGACGATAACGTAATAGTTCGTCGACTAAGAATCATACTTAGTCGACGAAATTGTTATGTTTCGTCGACTAAGAGTCATACTTAGTCGACGAACTGGTTTTTTCGTCGACTAAGTATTGTATTAAGTCGACGGAAATTGCAGTTTTCGTCGACTAAGTATTAATTTTTTTAAAAAAAAAAAATATTTCAGACTATTTTGAGACTATATATATATATATACACCATCTCATACCAAATATTATTTCAAACTATTTATACCAAATATAAATATATTCAAATTTTTATTTATATAAATTAAATACTTATTATTCATACAAATTAAATATGTTTAGACTAAATTTGTTCATACAAATTAAATAATAAACCAAACAATACTGACTAATATAGAAAAAAAGCCGACCTGCTAGCTAGCTAGACTTATTTGCAAACCTGATGAACTGGTCCTCCAACCGAGCAAGACGGTCTTGAGAGTGTCGTCCCTCCTCCTCAAGTAGGGCGATACGTTCATGGGCTTCTCGAGCGTCTTCCTGGGCCAGTTGTGCCTTCTCCTCTGCACTGGCGATACGCTCTCTAGCCTCTCGGGCCTCCTCCTCTGCACGGGCGATACGCTCTCTAGCCTCTCGGGCCTCCTCCTCCGCTCGTCTCAGACGCTCTGTATTTGAAGACCGACAGCGTGCAGTGGAATTCTCCCCTTGAGATGATTGAGAACTGACCCCGAAGGTCACTCGACCTAATCCCCGAATCTCGCCCCTGTTTCGATGTCCTAGTGCGTCTACAAGCACTTGGGCCTGAGTGGACTCGTCGAAATAGTGAATGACCTGATCTTCCGGACGTCGGGGTGGTCTTTCCTCACAGTTTCCATCACCGTATCGATCTGGGCGTTAATCTTCCGCAACAATTGAAAATGAAATGCATTAATATCATTAATCACATTAAAAATAAATAACATAAGAAGAATTTAAACATAATAGGAAACTTACTATATTTTCCGCCGCTTCCGGGTGCTCAGGAGGGTACACCATCTCATAATTCTTCACCAACGTCAATGGTTCACCCTTTTCCTTCAACGCGAGCGCCCCATAGATGAAAGGTTTTGAACCGGACCGATGGTGCAATGTCTTGTTCCCCCGGTTGATTGTGTTGGCCGCCGATCGTCTCTGTAGAAGTTAAAATTGAAACAATTAATTAGAATTAAAAGAAAACAAAAATAATTGATGTTTACATTTGAAAGTGTTGAACCAATTAATTAGAATTCAAACAAAACAAAAAATAATTAATTAAAATAATTTTATACCTGCAACTCATCGCTTTGGAAGTGTCACTACAACAATGGAAATCTTAGGCGACGAAAAATTTTCGTCACCTAAGTTTCGTCGTCTAAAGTTTGTGGCTTAAAAACTTAGACGACGAAAATTATAAATTTCGTCGCCTAAGAAAGTACTTAGACGACGAATAAGAAAGTACTTAGACAATGATTATGTTGATTTTGAGTTGTAGTTGAGTTGATTTTACGTTAGAGTTTAATTATGTGTTTTAATTTGATGTTATTTTAATTAGTGTTAATATATATATATATATATATATATAATTAAATAATGGTTGTTGATAGTGTAATTAACTTAAATAATGGTTGATATATAATGTAACTTAAATAATGGTTGTTAATGGTATATATATATATATATATATATATATATATATATGTTGATAATAATATATATTGTAATGTAATTAATTATTGACCGATACGCCAGATGGCGTGTCCGACACCTTATTTTCCCGTGTCGTGTCGCCGTGTCCGGCCGTGTCGGACACTCGGATTCGGCTAGTTTTGCCGTGTCCGTGCAACAGAGCTGACAACAAATCCCTAGATCGTGCTAGTAATCCTGGGAGAGATATCTGTGTTTATTAGATAAGGTTGGTTAGTGGGAGGAAGGAATGGTGTGAATAGCATAGTTTGTATCACTTTTTCTTTGGGGTCTCCTGAGTTGAGGTTGAGGTTGAGCAGAGTAATCTGAGAAGGATATTTGATAATGGAAATTGGTTGCTTTGAGATGAAGAATACCAGTGAAAGGGTATTTGACCTAAATTCTTCCTGGTGCTTGGAAGATGCTGCTGACCTAGAGTGGAGCTTTGAATTTTCGTGGTTCTAGCTCAAATTGTGATAGCTCAGCTTTAAGCTGGTTAGAACTTATAACGCATAATCAAACAAGGAGGTCATTAGCATTAACCTAAAGGAAAAATGATATGATACAATTGTTTGTGCACTCAAAGGGGTTCTCAAATTTGATTTGTTTTCCTTTCGCTGTGTTGTTGCTGGGTTTGTTGTCAACTCTGTTGCACGGACAAGGCAAAACCAGCCGAATCCGAGTGTCCGACACGGCCGGACACGGCGACACGACACGGGAAAATAAGGGATCGGACACGCCATCTGGCGTATCGGTCAATATTAACTTTTTAGACACTTTGACCGTCACTTCATTTTCGGACACGTCACGTCAGAAAAAAAAATAAAAAAAAAAACCTAACTCTCACCTCTTTTCTCCTCCGCAGCCGCTTCTTCTTCTTCTTCTTACCCAAGCCCTGCCGATACTTCTTCTTCTCCTCCAGTCTTCCTGCTGCTGCTCGGACGTCCTTCTCCTCCTCCTGCTCCGCTGCTCGGCCCTCCCTCCCTAGACCCAAGCCCTGCCGTCCTCCTCCTCCTCCTGCTCTGCTGCTCGGCCCTCCTCCTCCTTCTCCTGCTCCGCTGCTCGGCACTTTATCTTCGAATTCGAGTCTCTCACTTCCCCACCAAACCCAATTGTTTTCCTTCTTCAGTTCTCACTTCCAAATCCCAATCCCTGTCTTCCCTCTTACAATGCACTCACAACTCCAATTTATTTAGGCTCATCACATGCACTAGACCCTTCCTCAACTTCCGGAGGAGGCCGAATTCCATTTGGGTATGCTCTATTTCTTTCTCTCCCTTACTTATTTCCCACACCCAATTCGGATTGTTAACAGTATTACAAAACGTTGATGAGTATATAAGCGTAATGTTATACACATTTTTATTCTGTTGGGTATGTTTAATATGTTTTGGCTTAATCATAGTTCATGATATATGATCGAAAAGACAGGAGAGATCCATCAGTTGGCATTTGTTGATATTCTGAAATGATGGTGGAGGGAATGTTGTTAGATTGATACCATTTCAGAACATTCCCTCTCTTATTGAGAATAAAGATTGACCAGTCACTAATTCAGATCTCAAAGATGTTAGCCATCATTGCAGTACAGGGTATCTTCCCACAAGCTTGCTCGTATGCAATCTGCTCCGCTGCTCGGCCCTCCCTCCCTAGATCCAAGCTCCTCCTCCTAAACTATGTTCTTTCTGTGTTTCAGAAAAGCTGCTTTCAAGCTTCTGCAAAATACTAGTTGCACAGCCCACAAACAGCCCCGAATCTACTCTTTGCATTCATAAGATGGTTTGAAGAGCATAAACACTATCAAATAAAAAAAGAAAGTGTTCCTTAAATAATTTATTTTATGTATTAAAAATATATAAATTATTATTTATTTACCGTGTCCAAGCCGTGTCGAATGATCGATTTTTAGGATTTACCGTGTCGCCGTGTCGCGCCTTGTCGAGTCGCCGTGTCCGTGTCCGTGTCCGTGCAACATAGGTTGTCAGTTATGAATTCATTTATGTCGTTCTTGTTAGAGCTTCAATTGAGTTTCCAAAACAAAAACAAGTATCAATCAGAAAAAATTGGGGGTTTTTGTTTGTGAGTCACTGATTAATTTATTTTGCAATTCCAATATCTCCATGTTGGATTCCTGTGCTATTTCCGTTTTTTCTTGAGAAAAAAATGGTAAGAGAAAGTAGGATAAATGCAAAGGGTTTTAGGCTAGAATGCACGGACAAGTGAAAATAGGGCCGTATTTCGTATTAGATACAGATACGGATGTGATACGCTGAAATACGTTGAAATACGGTCGGACACGCGTATCGTAGTTTGGACACGATCTGGATACGCCGTATTTGTCATGGACACGTACGTGTCTGGGTTGGACACGAAAATAAAAAGGAGACGAGGGTCAGATTTGACATTTTGCATGATTGCATCTGAAATCCTGAATTAAGGGCGCGTTTACCTCCACTGAATCGGAATCAATCTTGGTGGATTGATTCCCTTTACGCACAGTAAGAGCACGTTTACTAAACATCCGGAATGGAAATGATCGTGGGTCCCACTAACCTGTTCAGGAATCAATCCTCCATTTTGTTTTCGGGGTAGGCACATGGTATTGATTCCGGAGGAGGAGGTAATCAATTTTTTTTTCCAAAAGTGTCCCTGGATTTTCTGAGCAAAACCAAAATTGCCCCTTCTTCCTTCACCCTAAATTTTGTGCGCAGCCTCCCTCCCTCTTCTCTCTCCTCACCATCGCCCATTCCTCCTGTTCCTCACCTGCAACGTCGTTCTTCACTCTCTCACCTGGAGATTAAGGGGGCGTTTGGGGGAGCTTATAAGCTCCACTGCTTATAAGCACAGAAGGATTTGGTGTTTGGTAACACAACATGTAAGTAGCTTTTTTAAAAAGTATGGGTCATTTTCAATAGAAAATGAGAAGCTACTCCTACCTAACTTATGCTTATAAGTCACCTGTTTTCCATTTTCGCGAATTAATGAATGTTTATAAATGACAATGGGTATCTTTGACAATGTTCACTAATTACAATATTACCAAGATATATACCATCTATTGTAACCTTGCGCCTCCTCTGGACTCCCTCCGTTCTGCAACTGCGTGCGCCTCCTCTGGACTCCCTCTCGCTCTGCAGCTGCTCTTGTTCATCTGACACACTAGGCTCAAGGTAAACAACTAATTTCTCCCTCTTGTTCATCTGGGTTAGAATGAATTAATTTCTCCATCTTTTTTTGTGGGTTTTCTTCTACTCTATTTCCCTTTAATTTCTGGGTTCATGGTTTGTGGATGTTGGGTGGCTGAGTTTGGGGTTCTACCTTTTCTTCTCTTGTCTCTTCTTTCTTCTTCTTTCTCGTCGTTCCCTTTTATGTGCCTGCAATTTTTTCCAGGGAATATGAGGATGATGATTGAGGAAATCCCAATTAGCTTATTTGAAATCCATTGCGTGTGTTTTGTGCTTGAATTGGGACAAGTCTCTACAATCTTACGGACAAGTCTCTTCAAGTCTTGTTAATTGTCATGCCAGTTTAGTCATTGAAATGAGGAACGCTGATTTGCTTCATAATAGGAAGCTAATTATGAAGCTAATTCAATTTTTGAATTCAATGACTATAACTTGCACTGAGGAGCCATGTTCTATGGAGAGTTTAAAGTCTTCTCTTGTCAAGTTTATCTATCTGTGAGGTAACTTTCAAATATAATTGGAAGGGAATTCCAAGACAAACTTATTGAAGCTCCACAGTCATCAGCTTGTGTTGTGGATGGCCATCTTTGTCGAACTTTAGATGGATCTATTTGCAGAAGTCTATTTTAAGGACAATTATGTTTAGTCGAATACAATTGCTATCGTATTTGCTTTGGTAGATATGCTCTTCAAGCACTTGCATTGACCTCCTCTTTCTCTTCTACCCACCTCAGTTGCACATATCTTGGGCTTTAAGATGTCAATTATTGACTTGGTTCTCGTTGGTGTACACATTGTTCATATTTCTTATGTTTGTATACCTATTCTATCATTTATTTTGGATGAGTGTCTTTTAAGTGCATGTTGTTTTAAGTGCTTGCAAAACAGTGGACTGGAACACTTGGTATGACAAATTTTGTGGTTGTATTCTGCCGTTTTATTTGCTTAGTAGTTCATGAAATGATTGCTTGCTTTCCAATACAGTTCAATTAGTGATTGAGCCATTAATAAATTCTGTGTGAAATATGTTTTTGCTAGTAGTGCTTGTTCAGAACTATCCATACCTCATTGATTTCTCTTTATATTTAGCATGAAGAAATTAAGTTCTGAGTGATGAAGTAATGAAAGAAGTTTCTGTATTACTCCGTACTGACTAACATCAGGATCTTTTTGTTAATGTTTGGTTGCAGATTTGTGGTACCAGTACGTTTGCTTGCTATTGTATTTACTTTGGATGCAAGTTCTAGTCCAAGTGCTGATGTACTTTCTGGAGTAGGTTTCTTCTGTTATTGTAAACTTGAACATTGGGAGATGATGTTGCAGTTCAGATATATGAACTTAAACTTGATTTTTTAGCTATGGCTTCGGCATTTTTATGTTAATTTTCTATGGAATCTGTGATTCTAATCGAGTATAGGCTAGTGATGAACTCAATTCATCTTCATGACTAATGCTGTTGGAATTGCGCAGTCAACTTTCTGCATGTTTATGTAAATGATGTTTTGGTTCCAGCATCTGTTTTTGTTGGTTTTAGTACTCTGGTTATTTTCTTTCATAAGATATTAGTTCTGATTAGAGGCTTGTGAGTTGTGATTTTTGACCACCACAAGCATTAACATTAATAACTTTGTCAAAATCTGAACTAATACATCCAAGGTATAATCAAACTTTCCTTTCTTTCTCTACTCCTACCATCAGAGACTACCATTCCTTACATTCAATACCTTGCGCGATTTATGAGATGCCAAATGGTGATAATGCTCTGCACATATTTGAGCACAAGATCGATATGGACTTGTATTAGTTCATAATTTGACAAGAAAAGAAAAGTTCATATAAGAGCCTCCTCGCATAACAATTGCAGAAGTAATGCTAAAACAGAGAATTAATACTTGGATGATATATCTCACTGATTCATCTTCCTTGAGGTAGGCAGAGTTTCCATATCTCATTGGTATATGTAATGGTTTTATGTGTTAAGTTATGTTTCGTTGTTACTTGATGTCAATTCTTGGGTTATAGAAATACTTTGTAATAATGCCAATTTTAAATGGACATATAATGAAAAATTAAACAAACCATAAAAAATAAAGTAATAAACTATAGTATAAGAAGTTAATATTTTCATGTCTACATTTGTCATTTTACAAATATAAGCACAAGTCAGTATTTGGTTTACCAAACACCTTGACACAACTTTTCCCACTGACAACACTTTTAAAAAGTCAGTTTACCAAACACTCAGCTACTTTGCTTATCAGTAACTTATTCTCAGAAATAAGTATAAGTCAGCTTTTACTTATAAGCTCAGCTGCACCAAACACACCCTAAGCAGTATCTCCAAGAAGAAGAAATCCACCGCCGCCTCTATCGGCTCTGACGTCAACCAACCCTCCGCTCTCATCTCCCACGGCGCTCCCGATCTCAAAGGTTAGGGTTTGAGTTTTCGATTTAATTTGTGAAATTGAGTTTCAGTTAGAATTTCGGATTTGATTTGTGGCCGTTCGATTAAATTAATGAATGGATTTTTGATGGTTTAGATGATTATGATGGGGAAGAGGAGCTGCTGAGGCAGTTTGATCTGAACACCTATGGATGGTTTTTTGATGGTTTAGATGATTATGGTCGGATTTAGGATTGCTGGAGTGTTGCTGTGGTGTTAAGAGGTTATAAACTTGGTTGTGTTTTACAATTTACTTGATTATATGCTGGTCCTATGTCGTTAATGTAGCATTAGAAACTATCTTTAAGCTATGTAATGTGATGTGTGACTGGTTTTGTGTTAAGGTAAGTGTTTGACATTTTGTGTTAGCAATTATTTTCCCCTCAGCATGGTCCCTAGAGTTGCTGGCAATAACTAGAGATAGTTAGTAAGCTTCTTTGCCGCAAAATTGTCAAGCCCTGTTTCTGTGCTTAGTGCTTACTCTAGGGTTCCTTTTGTTGTTTTCTTGAAGATCTTATTCCTGTTTTCTAGTATTTGAATTAGACTCAGAAGACAGGCTTTTGATTTGGCAATCCTGGGTGCTCTATATTCCGGTTATCAATAGTTTACTTTTTGGTCAAAATGTACTACCAATTTGAGAATCTAAACTTCTAATAGTTTACTTGAGAAACCTTTTCTTAGATAGTTATTGTTCTCTTTTCTTTTAAATTGGGATAATTGGGAATTTTCGTACCTTGAACTGCAGATGTAGCTTTGTATATAGTGGAAACCATCATGTTTCACCTGATACGGTATTGATTTCGTAGAGTGTGGTTCCATATCTGTTTTGTATTAGTACTAGTTAAAATCTTTGCAGTAAGTATTTTTTTAACATCAACTGGTGTTTGTCTAGATGAATTTTTATGGAGCAGTCTTTCTTTTTTTAGGTTTTAGGTCTTACATGGAAAAAGTTTCACCCTCTTTGTATCTTAAGCAGCAAGTTAAAGTCGAACCAACTAGTTCCAAGAGTATATCATGGCTAGGTTCCAAAAATCAGTAAGAGCATTTTTGTCATTCGCCACATTCTGATTCCCATTCCCATATAATCGTAAACACATAAATGAGAATCAATCCTGGGATTGATTCCGATTCCGGGTAACAAGTAAACAGAGGAATGGGAATGACTCCCCCCTCTCCCATTCCTCCTCTCCCCCATTCCTTCTCACTCCCATTACGGTTTAGTAAACGTGCCCTAACCTCCTGCTCCTCGGTCGCATCTGAACTCCATGTTCTTCGACGCCTGTTCTTCGCTCCAGGTCAGACCCAGACAAATCGCCATCGCCACCAGGCGCCACCGCCGTCGCGTAATCCATCGCCGTCGCGCCGTCGCCGTCCCTCCATCGCGCCATCGCGCCATCGTGCCGTCGCCCTCCCTCCGTCCCTCCATCGCGCCGTCGCGTAATCCTGTGCACTCAATATCACCCAATTGAGGTATGTTTAAGGTTAACTTAGAAACAAAACTGAATTCCTTTTCCGTTGACTTGAAGCCCATGGAAATACATACAGATCTTTAATCTTTTTAAAAGTTCAATAAGCCTTTAATAATATGTACATTGCTTCACGCCGTAAACGTTTCTATTCTCGTCTTGCTGCTGCTTCAAGCTTTCTAGGGTTTTGATTACTGGCATTGAGTCTTGGATTTCAGTTGTTTCTGGTTTGAAACTTTGAATTGGTTCAATTTTGGTTTGTTTGTTTTGAGTTGGTGAGTGTTGGTGAGAGTCTGAGATTCAGTCTTTGAAATGCTTGTGGTTTTTGATTGAGTTGATCTTTGACTTAGAATCGTGCAAGTAACTGTCTTTGGTAGCTGCATGTTGGATGTGAGGATGAATCAGTGATGATTATGAGGAGTGTGTCTGTGTGGAAATGCGTGTTTGACTGAACAAATGGGATTGCATGTTGGTTATAGTGTTCGGTAGTTTCGAGTTGGTGGATTTTGGATTTTGAGGAGGTTGGTTGTTTTGGAGTAATGAATGTGTGTTAGAATGCTGTTGATACTGTTACTGATTTGCTCCGCGGCAATAGTCTAGTTTGTAATGGAAGAGTTTGTTGGTTTCGAGGTTTTGGAAGCTTTTGAATCTGTAGACTGTTTTAGTTGGTAGTGAGACTCGATATATACTGAGAATGCTCTGTGGGGTGCATTGAATTGGAGTGCATTAGGGTACTCACTGAACTGGTTTCGTCAGTGATAATAGTGCAGGGACTAATACTTTATTTGTTTCCCATTTGAATTCTACATCTTTAATCAAACTCACATATGCTAATATATATGAGGAAAGCAAAATTTTCACAACTATGTGGGTGGATAGCTTTATTAGTTCTTTTTATTTGCATTGTAATTTGATTATGATTATAAAACTTTGTTTGGATTTAGATTTGGATTGACTATTTTTAATTTTATAAACTATTTTGTTTACATTTCACATATTTTTGGTATGCATATATATAATATTTAAAATAAAATTATTGTTTACGTGTCCACCACGTGTCCATATTAAAAAAAAAAATTAGCGTGTCCGCGTATCGTATTGTGTCGAATACGGACACACGTATTCGTATCCGTACTTCATAGGTTTTAGGAAGGTTGCAGTCTTTAAAGTGTCTTCATCTTCTACACATTGCTGTTTTACTTTGAGCAAGTTCACCAAGTGTTTCTTCTAAGAGCCTAGAGAATCAGTTGTTTGAATGAGAAATGAATCAAGGGTACTGAGTGGGTAGTTAGAACTCCAATTGGCTTTGCTCTCACACTCAATGCCTGGGGTGTCTCCGAAAAAAGTGATTGTAGATGATACTGCTCACTAATAACGAGTTGGATCATCTACAATTTTTTATTTTTTTTTGGCCTTGGAACGCATTCATTGTTATTAAGTGGCAAGGGTAACTGCTATCGATACCATATTAAACCAAAAGCAACAGGTGGATGGTGGCCTCAACCTTATAATGGACTCAATTATAAGATTGAGGCTCCCTGCTCATCCATTTAGTGGCAGTCATGTAGCACGATTTCTCTCTTTTAGTGTCGGTAGGTTGACCTGTCCGCCAACCTAATAACAATCACTACCTTAGTCCTGACAACCTATTGTTATTAAGTTGAACTCTAGATTGCGACACTTTGTTTCTTTTCTTTCATTTATACTCCAAGCGTGATTGCTATAATATGTAGTGGCGTAGGCGTTGCAAGGCCCATGTAAGTGCACAGCAGAACCGTATACCTTGTCTCATAATGTTTGAAAGTCTTACTGCACTTGGATGAAAATCCAAAGTTTGTATGTGTTTGAAAGATGAACTTCTAGAGTTCTATTATTCACAATTTGGTCCTAATAAGTATGGCATCTAGTTCAACTTAATAACAATAGGTTGCACAGAGTAAGTATATTCAGGAAAAGAATAAAATTCATGAGACTTTGTTTACAGTTTGACGTAAAGGTGACTTGTTCATTTTTGTATGCCTAATTCCTGCAGGTACACTGCCTTGTTGTGATTCACTACTTCTCTGATGTACTTAACTCTGACCTTGTGACCAATTAATGTGGTGATCTTCTTTCAGGTTAACTCCATCTTCCATAAAGACATAATGAATTTTGGAAAATCACTATGCCAAAGATTGAATATAAAGCATCTGGTTACCAGTACTCCTGTTTACACTTTACAGCAGTGCCTCTGGTACACAAATTTCATACAACTCAATAAGTTGACAATTTTAAATATTTCACGAACTCATTCTATTGCCGCATCTAAACTCTACCGTTTGACTTGGTCGACTAATTGCAGATGCCACAGGAGAAGGATTGAGTTTGATGTTCAGGCGCTGGGCTACTAAAAAAGCAGCTGGATCCACTAAGAATGGGCGAGACTCTCAACCTAAGAATCTTGGTGTGAAGAAATTCGGTGCAGAGGTAAGAGGCTGATTTTTGTTATGGGTAATAGTACAAAGGGAGAGTGGATGTTTATAATCAGTTTGAGGCTTTTCTGTTTACGGTGCAGAGAGTGATACCTGGAAACATCATTGTTCGCCAGAGGGGCACCCGATTCCATCCTGGAAATTATGTTGGGTTGGGGAGAGATCACACTCTTTTTGCTCTGAAAGAAGGCACCGTGAAGTTTGAAAAGCACAAGCTGAGTGGACGTAAGTGGGTGCATATAGAGCCCAAAGAAGGTCATGTGCTTCACCCTATATATACCAATACGACAGCAGCTGAGATGGTGAAGACAGTCTGAGTCAAAGGTTTGTTTAATCTTTTCCTTGGGTTAAAACTAGTCCCAGTATAATCACCATTCAAAAGTTACTGGTATGCCAACTGCTCTCGGTTGTGGCTTTGCTGCCTTGTGGAGTTGCGGTACTCTTGAATGTCTGTCACAGTAGTGTGGGTCAATTTTGTATTCCAGTAAAGTTCAACTATAATGTAGTTCCCGGGAGAAAATGACATCCCTAAAATGCTCCTCTTAATCATTATCAGCATGTCTGAATTAAAATTCCAGGTGTTATTATCCTTCAGTCTAATTCAAGTGATAAAATTTTAAACTTGCCAAGAATCACACAACCGCCACCAAAACGGACGAAACCAATGCTGGTGCGAAAATCCACTTTAAAGTAGTCACAGTTGTTGGGCATATGTTGCATACCTAAGGGCATCATCCTTAGGTATCATCCCAGCGCTGTGGTTCATTGTCTTCCCAGTTTGACAGTTTCATTAATCATGATCGATTTCAAAGGCAACAAGTCTCTTCCTCCTTCCGTCGTTGGACGGCAAGTTTAGTTCAGTGTGGTAATTCAAGTTATCGGGAATTGTTGCGGCATAAGTGATACTTTCTTATGTCGAGTGTGCTATAACACTGGTGACAACCAGAGTTTATATCATAAAGATTATGTTGCTCCCTCACTTTCGGTGTCATCAAATATAGTTATTTCTGCCTCACTTCCAGTGTCATCAAACGCTGTTGATTCTCCTCCAATTTCAGTATCATCCATCAAACATATTAGATTATTCCTCAGTTTAAGGGGTTCAGTGTCATTAAGCATAATTAGCTTTTGGGGAATTTGGGAAGTCCTCATTGGTCATACCTCATTAGTCTGCACGCGTTTGTGCTAGCGAGCATGAACCGTAGTTTTAAATTGATGCGACAGTATCGTACCTAGGAATAAATCGAGCCTCGAGATAGATACTGAAGAACCTGAACACAAAGGCTTTGACAAGTATGTAGAGATTGGAAACTGTGGCATGTTCAGGCCTGAAATGTTGCTTCTGATGGGACTCCCAGAACAGTGTTATTGCTTGGGGCCTCTCCCTGGAAAGACCAACCATGATACTCGATAAGATTGACAACATTCGGGCACAAGGTCGATCTAGGTCGCATTAAGAAAGAAACAATATGTCGGATTGGATTAGAATCCGATAAAGAAAAGCTCGATGAGTAGCCATAGCACACCAGGTTTGCAATTCTGCATGCATGTGGTTAGGCCCTAAAAATCTTGGAGTGAAGAAATTCGGGGGAGAGGTAAGAGGCTGGTGTTTTGTTATGCTAAAGGAGAGTTCATATTTACAACCAGTTTGAGACTTTTCTGTTTATACTGCAGAAAGTGATACTATAATGTAGTTCCTGGGCCAAATGACATCCATAAATTGCTCCCCTTAACCATTATCAGCAAGTCGAATTGAAATTACAGGTGTTATTATTCTTCAGACTATTTCAGGAATGAAACTAGAGATCGATGTCTGTTGTCTTAAGAAAACAAACATAGGGAAACAATAGGCTCTAAGGGCATCTCCAACCCTGGGTTCTAAACCCTAAATTATAAGAGTTCTAAAATTTCTTGCTCTCCAACGGTGAAAAAGAGGGGTTCTCCAACCCGGGCCATCCGCACCTATAAAATAGTTTTGCTCAAGTAAATGGTGGGCCCAGATGCAAATTTTACTTCAAGCAAATGAAATTCAAATTTTGCTCAACTAAATCGATTTTTTCACACACCCATTCACAATTTACTTGAGCAATTCAATTTTGTCTTGTTGTGAAATGATTAAAATTTTGTTAGTGATTCCAAGAGTTAAAATTCGAAAAAACGTTTAAGTTTCAATAAGTCAAAAGTTGACTTTTTGATCCGTGGTGATTTTCGAAAACCTTCCTTCACGAAAGTTGTTGGACTCGGCGATATGAGTTCGTAGACACACAGCATGCGTGAAACAGACTTTATATGAGGAAGTTATGACCAGTTAAAGTTATTTCTAATCTTTTGAAAAATGGTATAAATAGAAGGGTTAAAAGTGGAAACCCTAAAAATTTACAAATTGTCAAAATAGCACAGCAGCCCCCGATTACTGTTCATCATCTTCTCTCTCGATCCGGACCTTCCCAGCCGTCGTGCCACCCACCGAAATGACGAGCTCGACCCCCTCTTTCGTTTGAACCAAGACCCAAGCGGAGCCGCTCGACGTGGGAGGTGCAGCAAAGGCTGGGAGCGACCGCCACCTTCGAAGGCGGCCCTCGACGTCATCTTTAGCGAAGCCCAGCTCGAGGCAGTCTCCTTCCAATCGTCCTTATCCCTCTTCCAGGAGCCGTAATAAAAAAAAAAAAAAAAAGGACCTGACGTCACCCACCTGCTGTGGGCTCCGCCATTCGATCGAGTAAAGGGTCAAGCAAAATTTGCTCGAGTGGTTGATGGAGCAAATCTGAAGGGTTGACTGGGCGAGCAGATGGAGGAGAGAAAGTCGCCGGTGCGAGCTCGATTCTGGGTTGCTCGAGCAAATCTGGCCGGGTCCCATCTCTTACTCGAGCAGATGGAGGCGAAGTGCTCGCCGGTGCAGATGCTCTTATGACTGGGTCTCATCCACCGTCTCATTTTAAGACTTTATTTGAGACGGGTGCTAAGCATTTAGGCTGGGCCCGTGTGGCAGAGGAGATGCAGAAGAAAGAGAGGCAAAGGGACAAAAGTGGGTCCTGCAGCACATGGTGAAGTCAGAGACCAGCTGCCCCCTCTGCAAACCCAATGAGCAAACCATCTAACGGCCATAATTCATACAACAATCAATCCAACAACCTCAATTCAAAAGAGAATCAATTTTGTTTTTATATTTTCCTAAATGAATTTTTGATCTGACGGTTCAAGATATGTTTCAAATTAATCGACGGTTCAAATCAAGTATATAAATTTAGGACTTTAAGATAGGTTTTTACCATTGAAGATGGTTAAAATCCTATAATGAATAGTGTCCAAATGAAGTCCTATAATAGATATAGGACCTCATTATAGGACTTTGTGGTTGGAGATGCCCTAATAGTACGTTAAGGTAATTTATTTATTTATTTAATTTTTTTACCTTACTTTCACTGTCATTAAACGCTCTTGATTCTGCTGCAATTTCATTGTCATCAAACATATTCAATTCTGTGTCAGTTTTAGTGTCATCAAGCATACTTTTGTTCATGGGAGACTCATCATCCTCACTGAGTGAGTATTTCAGAAGTCCTCATTGGCGGTGCCAGATTCAAATCTTTGGCGCCTTTCTACAATATTCTTGACCCTTTTGTCAAACTCTGCTCTGTGCTAGCGAGCATGTATTGTAGCTTTAAAAGTGGGAAAAATATCTATTTAGTACAATTTTTTGCCCCTCATTATCCATTCTAATGAACACCCTAATTTATTGCCCTATTAAACATAAGGTAACAACTCTTATTGCCCATTTCAACAAATCTTTTCAACCCTAATATAATTTTAATATTTTTTCCTTTTTGCCCTCACTCTTTATACACTCATATAAAGAGAAAATGGAAAATAGAAAATACATTGCTAGAATGTCACCAAATTTCACCGGCGTCTAATGGTCGGTCACCGGATTCCAGTTACCGGACTCCGGTCGCCTGATTCCAGTCATCAGACTCCGGTCGCCGGATTTCGGTCACCAAATTTTTTTCGCCGGAATATTTATTTAATAATCTCCAGTCGCCAGATCTCAGTCACCGGACTTTAGTTGCCGGATTCCAGTCACTGGACTTAGGTTATTGACCTCCAGTAGGTAATTTATAGATTCCAGATTTCCTGTAACCAAGTTACTGACTTTTAGTAATCAGGTTACTGACCCCCAATAAAGCATCTTTCAGATTCCAGATTTTCAGTAATCAAGTTACTGACCCCAATAATCAGGTTACTGACTCCCAGTAAGTAACTTTTAAGTTTCTGGACCGTTTTATATATTCCCATTAATAAGCCTGATTGATCTGTTCTTCAAGCAATCATATTTACAAGTAATTTTATGCTTGGATTTCATACGAATTTCAATCCTGGATTATCATGGTATAATAATTGACAGTATCAAACATTATATTTGCATTTTTACAACCTCGTGCAGCTTTCATATTTGTACAATAATTAATTTCAGTTTACCAATTTAAATTTTAACTCAATCATCATTTCAGTCCTTATTATTTTGATTTCATCAGCTATACCTATGTGCTTCTTAAATTAATCAATCGATACCAATTTTGTAAATTAATCAACAATTGACAATTACCATATTATTTGTTTTTGTTTATTTTTTATTGTTCAACTTGATTATATGATTTGCTTAACCTGGTTTATAATCGTAACATGGTAACGGTGCATTAATGTAGACAAATGGTACCAAAAAACTTTTTTGGTATTGATAGATCGTTTGGACGGAATTTACAAACTTGGTAACAATTGATTAATTTAGAAAGTACATGGGTGTAGCTGATGAAATTAAAAGAATATAGACTACAATGATGATTGGGTCAAAGTTTAAGTACGTAAATTGAAATTAATTATTTTTACAATTATAGTAGATTTACATTTACTGCTACAACTTTACATGGAAATGAAAAATCTGATGTTTTCTAAACAGTAGTAAATCCATAACTCTGCTAGCGGATGGTTATGAATCGAACATGGTTAATCACAGTCTTCAGTTTCCAACTCTCTCCATTGATGCACAAACGATCATAGAGTCTATGACTCTCGGATGAGATGACCTCTCCAATCGATGATCTACCTCCTCGAAGACTCAAGCAATCATGATCATTATCATCTTATCCTCATTACAACTCGTCCAAAATCCAAAACCAGAGGCAATTTGCTTGGCGTGTGATCCCGATCCATCTTTGGTCTCTGATCCGACGTGCGTGACGTCCAGTGATGGCGACACCGATTCTCCGGTGGTCCCGCGCGTAGGGTATAGTCAAGAGGGGCGGGATACGGTATTTTATCCGCCAATGGGAGGTCGACAGGTCAGCTTAGGGCAAAGCCAAAAGGATGAAAGATTTGGAAAAATATTATGGGACATGATTGTGTGTCTGGTTAAGGTGCGTTGGTATCGGACACGACTGGGACAACGAAAGTGAGTGGTCTGATCCTCTGAAGATCCTCTTAGTTTAAAGCCGAGGAACCATGGAAAATTTAGTCGTCAGATAACTAAGATGTTCATTGATCTTTACCTACAAACTGACCTAAAGTAATTTTAAAAATTGACACAACCACGTAGACTTGATTCGTTAAGAACGTACACCTAGAAGCCGTGAACAATATCTTATTTGGAAAATGAATATCTCATCTTGCTATAATAAAGCGAAATAAGTTAAACATATGAAAGTGAATATTACAGAATCGAGAACTGTGACCGACTTCTATGAGAAATGACGAGAGTAACGAAATTAAAACAGAATTTATAATTTTTAAACAATTATTACTTAGCGTAACCGAACTAAAAAAAAAAACTTAGAGCAACTTTAGCAATATTAGCTATTTTTAAGTTCAATTTTAACTAAAATAATTAAAATGTCATTTTAACTAGTCAGTTTAAAAATATATCCGTATCAGTTTTCTCTATTTTGACTATTTTGAATTTACATATTAATTAAATTTAAAAAATAATTACCTTTGTTGACAGTAGCCACAGAGGGGCTACAGCAGGCCCACAGACCCGCAGCTAGTGTACCAGGGGCCGGTCCGAGGCCCGGGACCGGATCACCAGCACCCGGCCTCGGGGTCCAGCAGTCTATCCTGCTACCAGGGGCCCGGGGTCCGGGACCGCCTGCCTGCCAAAGAGGTCACCAGAGCTGCCCTTTGGTGTGCAAACAGAAGGGAACCAGTCCCACATCGAAGGGTAAGGCCAGACCTCACTCCTGGCCACCTATATAAGGGCCCCAACTACCCTCATTAATAGGTAACTGATCCTTCCTACCGCTTATATACGTGCTTAAGTTATATCTATTCCAACTATACTAACTTAGGCATCGGAGAGGAGAAGACCGGCCCGCCCGGTATTCCCCTTAGTAAGCAAGTTTACAGGAGATCACGTGAGGATTCATCTGTCTCTACCAGGCCCCAGGGTTTGTGCAGAAACAATTGGCGCCGTCTGTAGGAAGTTTCGACAAGAAACCACGTAAGCACTATCGATGGCAGAGAATTCGGAAGCAAGATAGGAAAGGAATACCACCGAGGAGCAGCGTATTGCACCACTGCAAACGCTTGTCTCCACCCCGGTCGTTATGCGGGAGCAGCGCGGCGACCAGGGTGGTCAGGAAGGCGGGAGCTGTGGGAGGCCGACCGGCACGTCGGGGCCACACCACGACAGCTCGCGCGGGAAAGGCCCGGCGGAGGACGACAGGCCTGTGCACCGGGGCTTTTCTGTGACGTTCTCGGATGATCCGAGTGACCGAGAGGAGAGCCCGCGCTGCAACAGTGACCGAGACACCACGTACAGCCCCGACCAGAGCAGTATGGCGGGAGAGATACGGGCAATGGCCGCAGAGGTCAGTCGCCTGCGTGAGGAGGGCGACCGGGATAGAGCCAAGTCCAACGCCCGGTATGGAGAAATGGAGGCGGTGAACGCTGCCCTGGTAGACGCCCTGGAGAGAGGACAACAGCGCAACAAAGCTATGACCAGGGCACAAGCACCCCCACCAAGCCAGTCTCGACGGTTTGAGGCGGGGAAGTCATCAGGCAGGAGGCTCAGTGATCTCGAGCGAGCGGAGTCACCAGCCGGCACGGCACCGCCCAAGAACTCGCCGACGCCCCTCCAACCACACGCTTCGTTCGAGGATGAAGCTGTGACCCCGACTGCACGGGCATTGCAGATGCTCGCCGACACTGTGTCAGATTTGAAGGCCCAAATGGAGGCCAACGAGAGAAGAGCGGCACGGCCGATGGAAGGCGCACGGTTCAACGAGCGCATGGGCCCTTTCTCGCGCCGGGTTATGGAATCGGGGAGGTCTGGTAACCAGAAGTCCCTCAAGCTCACCTACTTGGGGTCCGGCTGCCCGTACCAGCACCTGGATAGTTTCCGGTCCCAGACGTGCGCCAAGGGCTACTCCGATGCAGTATGCTGTAATATTTTCCAGGAAACTCTGTCTGGAGAGGCGCTCAGCTGGTTTTATGAGCTTCCGGCAAATTCAATCGAGGCCTTCGAACAGTTGGCCGACTGGTTTGTAGGCCGCTTCATCCTCCGGGTCGAGGGAGCCCGGACATCGACCATCCTTTTTAACTGCATGCAAGCGCCCGGCGAGGAATTGAGGACTTTCGTCAACTGTTGGCAAACGGCGACGGCCGGGGTTCGGAACCTTGACAAAGGTATCGCCGAGATGGTGTTCAAGCAAGGGCTCCGCCCGGTAAAATTTTTGTACGCCGTACGGGTGGAACTCCCCCAGGGGTATGGCGAGTTGATGGAAATGGCCATCCGGCATGCCCAGGCCGATCACGAAACGTACGGGCAGCACTTGCTGAAGAGGAAGCGGGAAGAGCAGCAGGAAGACCACCCCCGGGAGGAGCACCCCCACCCCGCCAAGAAGACAAGACCAGCCAGCGGACCGAGAACCGAGCCACCCGACCGAGCCGGCCCAATAGAAATTGGGGGCAACGGCAGCAGAGGCCCTATCATGATAGACCCCAGAACGAGCACAAGCCGGCGCAGTTCCGGCAAGAACGCCCCCTGGCAATCATGCCAGCACAACCGGCCGGTCAAGAGGTCTTCACCGCTCTCACCTCTTCATACGAGGACATTTTGCTCGAGAACGGGAACATCATTCCACCACGGCCCAGGAGAAAGTACCTGAAGGGGAAGCTTACCTCGGCGCAAATGGGCAAGTACTGCTCCTATCATGATGAGGCTACTCATCGAACGAGCCAGTGCTGTGCTCTCAAGACAGCGGTGGAAGGTTTGATTAGTAACGGTCAGCTCCAACGGTACATAGGGGAAAGGAGAGCAGATCCCGAGCGGGAGCAAGACCGGGGCTGGTAGGCTCGCCAAGCCTCCAAGCGGTTAGTTTGGCATAGCACCCGGTTCAACCGCTGTAACATCACAAGATGTATATGCAAACTACTTTCAAGAAAAATTCCACCGGTTCCACCAATTCAAGTATATTCATGGTCAAGGGATAACACAAGCAGAAGCCGTTCCGGCAAGTTTACAAAAAAGAGCAAGGGCAAAATCCTAAGGAGCTACGCCTCCCCCCTCAGCGAGCAATCCGCCAGCCTCTCCGGATGAAGCAGCCGCGCCTTCAGCAATCTGAGGTCCACCCTCCCCTTCCGATTGCTCTTCCGCCGACTGCTCATGGATATCCTCATCAGCGGCCTTCGACATCCGGGAGGTATCCAGGTACCCCTTCTGCTCCCATTCCGTGTACGCGTCCGCAATGCCCGATTCCCTGGCCTTCTCCAGGATCTGAAGGAACTGATCGCTCTCATGGTATTTGAGAACAACCCGCTCCTACAGTTTCGGGTCCTCTTCCCCGGCCGCAGCGGCAGAGGCGGTGCACACAGCGACAGCTCCCACCTGGAGCTCGTCCACCCTGGCCTCCAGTTCGGCCTTCTCCTCCTCAGCCAGCTCCTTCTCCCTCTCTAGGCTCCGGACCTGCTCCTCCAGCTTGGCCACCTGCTTCTTGATCCTCTCCTCCAATCTGGCCTTCTCCCGCTCCAGCCGGGACCTCTCTGCTTCCAGCCGCTCTCGGGCTTCTGTCAGCTCGGCCACCTACCTCTTCAGCTCCTCGCTCTGATCGGGCTGGTACAGATTGTACAGGAGCTGCATAACAACAGAGAGCCAATTAAGCAAGCAACAAAGGAAATGAGTTACGAGCAGTGCAATGGCACCAGACAATTCTTACCTGCAGGACCGACTCCTTGAACTTTTGGCGCTTCCCGCCCGCCAAGGCTCCGGTTACCTCATATCTACCCAGACCAAGGCCGGCCAAGTCTGCCGCCAGCTGCCGGGCGAGAGCACTCTCCGGGCTTCCCTCTGTGCCTCCGCAGGCACGGGGCTACTCTGCCGGGCAGCCGCAGCCTTTTCCCCAGCGGAACTCGATGCACCGCTGGTTACCTTGAGCTGTTTGGCCAGATTCTCATCGGACGACCCGCCGGTCAGCGTCACCAGCGTGGAGGGAGGAACGTCCATGATCCTCCGCCTCTTCTCACCCTGGCCGTCCGGCGAAGAAGATCGTGCGCCTAATCGGGTGACTCGGGTGACGAGCGGGACTGATCCCCCGGTAGTCTTGCCCTTACCGGGTCCCGCCTTGGGCGCAGCAGGGTGGCTCTTCACATGGCTCAGGACGTAGCCGTCGTCCTCAACATCCATGGCCCTCGGTTCGGGATGAACCGTAAGCCGACCGGACTCCTCGTCCACCGAGGTCCGCGAAACGGCCTCGCCTTTCTCCTTCAGCCTCGCGAGAAGGTCTTCACCGTCCATGGATAGGGTGGTTTCAGGTTTGATGACCACCCGGGAAGATGCACCTGCAGGACGAGCAAAGGTTAGTATTTAAAAGTTGGCAAAAGTATCACCGCTAGCACTTGCTACGCACCGGGATCTCGCCCGAGACAACAATACTCCAACACTTCCCACCGGATGAAGTTGTAAGAGCTCCGTTCGACATCGTCCCAACATCCGAGTATGGTCGTGATCCTCTCCTGCTCCAACTCGGGCAACTCGAACGATTGATCCCCAGGGGGCTGGAATGTACCAGGAACCCGGTACATCTTACTCCTTTTCTGCCACTTCCCGCCCGCCATCACCACCTTCTTCCTCCAGTTGTTATCCGCCCAAGAAGGCATATTGGTGACGATAGGTTGAAAACACCGGGCGCTGAAGGACAGACAACCCTGGGACCCTCGCTTCTTCGAGTATGATAACCTGTACAGTGCCCAGAATTTGTTTACCGTTGGCATACTCATCCAGGAAAACTCGTACAGGCAGCCGAGGCTCAGCAGTCGCCTCCACTGGAGCCCTAGAAGCTGCGCGGGAGACACTTGCAGTGCACTGAGCATGTACTGCACGAATTCTGGCAGCGGGAGTGAAAACCCGTGGCGAAACTGGTCTAGATGCACGGCAACCCAACCTGCCTCCGGGTTACAGGCTGACTCTCCGGGATTCAGTGGCCGTAGCGCTACCTCATCTGGGATACTCCACGTCTCCCGGAACGCAGCAATCTCTCTGGGGTTCATGCTACCCTCCGGCTCATCGCACACCACGGCACATTTCCCTCTCCCGATGGTGTAGCTCACGGGCGGAGCACCAGCAAGGCGCACCCCGTGCGGTATTTCCTCAGATCCTGAAGATCCGGAAGACGAAGCCCCGCTCCGGGAGCGGTCAGCGGCTTCAGACACCGGGGATTCCGAACCGAGCCAGTCCTCCAGTCTCTCCTCATCATCCACAACGGGACGCCTGACGGCCGATTCGGAAGCCCCATCAGAACTTGCAGAAGACATTTTTAACCTAAGGGGAAGAAAAAACAAAACCCTAGCGCTGGTCAGCAACAGGCTAGAACAGCGCCCTCTGCGGCCTCTCTCCAAGTTTACCGCAGACGCTCCGCTTAAAACAACTCAGTCGGTGACAGAGATCCCCCCCCCCCCCCCCGCCGCGAAAACACCGAAAAGAAAAGGAAGAACAACACCAGGCAAAGAAAGCAAGAACTTACCGATTAGTATGCTCAACCGAGGAAAGTCCGCCCTGCGAAAGCAGCGAGCAATGGTAGGAAAAGAGTAAAAGAGCACTTGAGGCAACGGATGTTGCGGGGCACCTCCACAGAGCTTTCGCCGGATTTCTCTCTTTCTCTTAGTTTCTCTGAGCAAGGAGCAAAACAGAATGAAGAAGGCAGAGGAGGTCTTTTTATAGAGAGGTCTGGTGCCCTAGGCGCTTGTAAATCCCCCCAAAACACGCAATCAGAGCTACTCAAACGCCCGCGAATCCAGACCCTCCATCTCAGACCGCTCCCTACCAGCACGTGTCCCCGCATTAGTAAACTGCCCACGTCATCATAAATGATGGGACTAATGGACTTCCTCCTTAAATGCATGTCAGCCACTTGTCCCGCCTGCTGGCGACAGGTAAGGAAGTTAGAAGCGGGAACCGAGGCGTCAGGCCCCCCCCACTTCCCCAGGCTCCACGGCTGCATGGCATCTTCACTGCAAGTCACCGGTTATGATCTTTCAACCGGCTTGAAGACCTCTCACCGGTTATGAGTTTTCCAACCGCCTCGAGAGCACTGCTCCGGGTATGAGCCATCCATCCGGTACCATGGCAGTTCACGGTTAGATATCATTCAACCGGCTGCATGGCATCTTCACTGCAAGTCACCGGTTATGATCTTTCAACCGGCTTGAAGACCTCTCACCGGTTATGAGTTTTCCAACCGCCTCGAGAGCACTGTTCCGGGTATGAGCCATCCATCCGGTACCATGGCAGTTCACGGTTAGGTATCATTCAACCGGCTGCATGGCATCTTCACTGCAAGTCACCGGTTATGATCTTTCAATCGGCTTGAAGACCTCTCACCGGTTATGAGTTTTCCAACCGCCTCGAGAGTACTGTTCCGGGTATGAGCCATCCATCCGGTACCATGGCAGTTCACGGTTAGGTATCATTTAACCGGCTGCATGGCATCTGCACTGCAAGTCACCGGTTATGATCTTTCAACCGTCTTGAAGACCTCTCACCGGTTATGAGTTTTTCAACCGCTTCGAGAGCATTGTTCCGGGTATGAGCCATCCATCCAGTACCATGGCAGTTCACGGTTAGGTATCATTCAACCGGCTGCATGGCATCTCACCGGTTAGGTAACATTCAACCGACTCGAGACCATCTCACCCGTTATGATCATCCAACCGGCTCGAGAGCATTTTTCCGGGAACGAGATCCACCCGGCCCCATGGCATCTCACTGGGGGACTCGTCTCGATATGGCAGAACGCCCAGTCGAGATCCACCCGGTTCCATGACATGACCCCGGTTATGAGAACATTCGACCGGCATGGGCTTTATACACCCGGGTGAGTTTACATCTAACACATGTACTCTTGTCCAGCAGGATAAGAACCCTGCATCGCACTGAACTGCGGTCAATATGGGGCTCTACGGCGAGACTTGTCACCTCAACGCCACCTCATTTCCTCAACGCTTACTCCAACACAAGCTGAGAAGAACTAGCAAGTGTTGACCGGTGCCTCAGCAGACCGCAACACCAGGGCCACCTCCCCGCAGACTAGCAATATGGACTCGTCTCGATATGGCAGAACGCCCGGTCGAGGTCTGGTGCACAAGTTCACTTGGGGGACTCGTCTCGATATGGCAGAACGCCCGGTCGAGGTCTGGTGCACAAGTTCACTTGGGGGACTCGTCTCGATATGGCAGAACGCCCGGTCGAGGTCCCATACTCCGACTCGTCTCGATCTGGCAGAACGCCCGGTCGAGGTCCCATACTCCGACTCGTCTCGATATGGCAGAACGCCCGGACGAGGTCTGGTGCACAAGTTCACTTGGGGGACTCGTCTCGATATGGCAGAACGCCCGGTCGAGGTCCCATACTCCGACTCGTCTCAATATGGCAGAACGCCCGGACGAGGTCTGGTGCACAAGTTCACTTGGGGGACTCGTCTCGATATGGCAGAACGCCCGGTCGAGGTCCCATACTCCGACTCGTCTCGATATGGCAGAACGCTCGGACGAGGTCTAGTGCACAAGTTCACTTGGGGGACTCGTCTCGATATGACAGAACGCCCGGTCGAGGTCCCATACTCACCGACTCGTCTCGATATGGCAGAACGCCCGGTCGAGGTCTGGTGCACAAGTTCACTTGGGGGACTCGTCTCGATATGGCAGAACGCCCGGTCGAGGTCCCATACTCTCCGACTCGTCTCGATATGGCAGAACGCCCGGACGAGGTCTAGTGCACAAGTTCACTTGGGGGACTCGTCTCGATATGGCAGAACGCCCGGTCGAGGTCCCATGCTCTCCGGCTCGCTCTGATATGGCAGAACGCGGGGTCTAGGTTCCATGCACAAATCCATTGCATGGCGGATTTCAACGCCCCATTATCATCCCATGCACACATCTATTGCATGGCGGATTTCAACGCCCCACTATCATCTCATGCACTCTCCGGGTTTCACCCCGCTCCATGCTCATAGCACTACAACACTTGAGCACAGTACCACTTATATTGCAAACATACTCACAAACTGTTGCATATCATCGGTAACAGGTACTCACCCCGGTCACGCCCAATCTTCAACGCGGACTTGGGAGACTGGGCACCGTTGGGTTGGTAACCCTCCGGGTCTGCGGGACAAGAGCAAGACAGTTTAAGTCTCCATTCAAGATTGCACTTGACCGGGAACTTGGGGAACTTGTTGATAGTAGCCACAGAGGGGCTACAACAGGCCCACAGACCTGCAGCTAGTGTACCAGGGGCCGGCCCGAGGCCCGGGACCGGATCACCAGCACCCGGCCTCGGGGTCCAGCAGTCTATCCTGCTACCAGGGGCCCGGGGTCCGGGGGCCCCTGCCTGCCAAAGAGGTCACCAGAGCTGCCCTTTGGTGTGCAAACAGAAGGAAACCAGTCCCACATCGAAGGGTAAGGCCAGATCTCACTCCTGGCCACCTATATAAGGACTCAAATTACCCTCATTAATAGGTAACTGATCCTTCCTACCGCTTATATACGTGCTTAAGTTATATCTATTCCAACTATACTAACTTTGGCATCGGAGAGGAGAAGACCGGCCCGCCCGGTATTCCCCTTAGTAAGCAGGTTTACAGGAGATCACGTGAGGATTCATCTGTCTCTACCAGGCCCCATGGTTTGTGCAGAAACAACCTTAAATGCAGTTATATATTACATAGAATCATTTAAAATGAATGTATTAAATTATAAAGAATCTCATCTCTCTCTCTATCTGTATTTAAGAGCGAGATAGCTAAGAGTTAAAATGAGTAGCCACTTATGAGTCTGCTGAAGCTCTTAATTTTGATTAAAAAAACTAAACAGACTCTCTAAAATAACTAAAATGTCAAAATAGAGAGTATGATAAAGATGCTCTTAAATTATTATTGTAGTGAAGTAATGTAATTTGTTCCCAAATATCTATCAATTGACATGAGATTTTGAATATTTGAACATGTTTAAATGTGAGCAATGATCTTCTTACTTTTCTATACAGCTTTTTCCAATTTTCTTCCTCCTCTATAATTAGATTTGTCAATGTATACCTCCACCTTCTTTAATCATAGGCAGTACGTTACAAATGGAGATGGTTCATAGTCAAGCAATTACCGATGAAACCAAAAACATCACTGACATGGCGTGTTCTGCTTAGTTTGTACTTCAACAAATTTGCCTGCCATATATTCAACGACTTCTCACTTTTCAAACTGCAACACAAATTTAAACCAAGGAACAACCCAGAACACAGCTTTAAGCATTATTCAAATTTAATGGAAAATGATATTTATAGGTACAGGGGATTATGGAGGGCAGAGTCAGAACTCAGAACTCAGAACTCAGAACTCAGACCTCTGCAACATTGGTTATAATGGCAGAATAACTCTTAGTCCAAGTCTAGTGCTGCCTCACGTGCGATGTTGAGTGCTTCTTTCTCTTAGCCTTATCCTCCAATCAAAACTATCACAATGCTCGTGCCACAGACCACAGTCACCGTAAAACTCTCTCTTCCGGGTATTTTATATTGTTCTCGAGTATTCAAATTAATTAGTTAATGTATTATTCATGATAAATTACAAATAGTGACTAATTTCACTAATTAGCAAGAGTTTCAATAGTGGAAAACACTTTCACTTTTTCTCCATTAACCTTGATATTTGTTTTATCTTGTCCATAAATGTAAGCCAACTAGCTAGCCAGCCCATTCTGTGAAAAGCCCCAGACGCAACAAACACAGAAACCAAAAGCTCAAAAACACATAAGAGAAAACAGAAAAACTCTGTTCCTGAAACAGAGTAATGGGAATGGGGGATACATTCGAGTACAATTACCAAAACAACAACTGTTCATCTTCAGCTCCTGCTTCTTCGGTCTCAGTTGCTCAGCCTCATTCGTCCACAGACGACATCTCGCTTTTTCTGCAGCAAATATTGGTGCGTTCTTCTTCTTTGAGCGGACAGCAGTTCTTGTTGTCGTCTTCGCCGGCCGGTTATGCTCTGCCGGAAAATATCGGCCGTCCGAGCACCGACAGTTTCGTGGGAAGTGGGATCAGACGCGTTGATGGCTCTACGGCGGTTGTGACGGCGAGTGGTCCGAATGTGTCTTCGTCTTCGGTCGGAGCTAGTGAGAATGAGGCAGACGAGTATGATTGTGAAAGCGAGGTGCTGAGGATTTTTTAAAGTTTGAATCTTTTCCAAAGAAAAAGTGAAAAAAAAAAAAAAAATGTAGAATGCTTAAGCTTTTTTTAAGATTTTTTAAAATTTCTGTTACTTTGAAGATCAGAGTTCTTTGTTTTTGTTTTTCTGTATATTATGGTTGATAGTATTTTTGGTTTCTGAAGATGAAGTTTAAGAGTGAGTGCATTTTGACTGATCTCTTCACGAACATAGTAAGATATAATTGGAAATTAAGTAATTAAGTTGAAAAAAAAAATGTGTGCAAGGAAACAATTGTTCATCTTTATATTTATTTGTTTTTTGTTATGCAAGTTAAAGATGTTGATGAATCTTAAATGCAGGAGGGCCTTGAAGCGTTGGTAGGAGAGGCGTCAGCGAAATTTGGTGGTCGAAGTTCTTCAAAGAGAAGCAGAGCTGCAGAAGTTCATAATTTGTCTGAAAAGGTTGGGTTTTTAAGTTTGAATGTGATTGCAAATTTCTAATTTTTATTCTATAAGTAAATTTTTTTAATTATTTCAAAAGGAAGTATGTTGTTTTTTTTTTTCATGTACATTGTGGTTTCTTGAGCAGAGGAGGAGGAGTAGGATTAATGAGAAAATGAAGGCTTTGCAGAATCTCATCCCAAATTCTAACAAGGTAAATTTACATTATATACTTGATTACTTCCTCTTATGAGTGATTTAGATTACTGATGGATTGTTTCGTTTTGTCATTGGCAGACAGACAAGGCTTCAATGCTTGATGAAGCCATTGAGTACCTGAAACAGCTCCAGCTTCAAGTGCAGGTTTGTTACCTTCTTTTTCAAAGCTTAATATTCTATGATGAAGTAAATTCAAGTCCTATTTGAAAAGTCTCTGCTTGAATATATTTTCAAGGTCTAGTATTCATTTGTGATTGGTTTTTGCTGATGGAGTTCAAACTAGATAGACTGATGAATGATATTACGCTATGTAAAAAGATGCAATTCACACTGATGGATTCAGTGATCACAGTGTCGATTAAAACTGAGTATTTGTTTTGACTGATTGCATTTCAGATGTTATCAATGAGAAATGGCATGAGTTTGCATTCCATGTGCCTACCTGGAGCATCACAACTCTCTCAGATAAGAATGGACTTTGGTGGTGAGGAAAATAGGCCTTTGCATTTGAAAATGTCAGGCATGCTCAATATGAACCAGGAACCCTCAACACAAAATTTGTACAATCCAAACCAGTCTTATGTACCAGATATCTCAAATGTCAATTCAGAAAACGCATTTGGGTTGGAATCATCTATTCAGGCTCACTTGGGACCCTTCCCACTCCCAAACTCATTTAAGGTTAAATCACTACCCTTCAAATTTATGCATAAGGGGTCAAGTACTTCGTTTTGACCATCCTTTTGACCTTGTTGCCATGTAAAGCGAATCTGCAGAGATGAACTGTTGCAGCACCAACTGATTAGTGTAAATCATTCGGAGACTAATCCTCAAGGTGGGTCTGTTCAGTGTTCCTTCCATTTTTCAGTTACTCTCAACACAAGTTCCTAGCCTTTTGGTCTAACATGTGTATTTGTTTGTTCAAAGAATTTGAAGTGGGAGCTACAGCTGCAGTATCACTTCCCTTTAATGCCCAAATATCTGATCTGAAGGGCACTGGTTCCCTGGAAACATGCATCATTGGAAGAGACTGCAGAGAAAGCAGGCCCTTGAAGTCGATAGAACAACATGTTCATCTTGACAGGTAGTTTAAACTTTCAGACTAACAAGATGTATGTATATTCTTGCTTCACATACACTGATGAATAAGCGTTGCATTGCACAGGCAGAAGAGTCCACATTGATAAGGTGAGGACTGCAAGGACCTTATGATTCACTGCAACCTTGGCTACACTAACATTTTGAATTTGATGTAGCCACAAGTACTTAGTGACAGCTTTTCTAATTCTTCAAATTGCTCAAAGACTTGATGTCATGCCCGTATTGTAAGCTTCCCTTGAAGCTGAACTGCACCCAGCAAGGCTCGTTACCTAGTAGAAATGGTAGAAAGCGGGGATGAGACTTGTAAAACTCTTATCTTACTGAGCATTGTTCTTCACTGTATGACAGTGTTGTCTATAATTATCAATGCCATCTCTTTGTAGCACCCGCTGCCTAATATTAACTATCACTTTCATTTCAACTTAAAAGTCCAATTTCTTTTTCTGCAAGAGTGCAGAAAAGTAAGTGTTTGGTCTATTTCTTTCAACACATGTTAATTTGATGATCAATGGAAAACGAAAGGAAAGAAACTAAACCAAGTTTCTTCCAAAACTGTGTTCTTGTAGGCACAAAGCTAGATTTGGGTTGAAGTACTAGACCACCCAAAGCAACATGCTGGTTTTTTGTGATGTTCTCTCTACAACCTAGTCCCAGAGTGAGAGGACTGGTCCAAGAACGAGAATTCAATGCTTTGGCATCTACGGTTATGTTGAAGGATCGTTAGTCAAATGGTACTTTTACCAAATTCGGTGTTCTCTTTTTCTGGTCCAACGATTCCAGCACAGTAGTCATCAGAGAGGCTAGACTTTTTGGATGGAGATATAGGCCTCAGTGAACACCTTCTTGCAGTTCACATTGCCGCTGATCGATCTCGAGAATTTTATGAACTATATTTCATCAGGCTCGAATTTAAGACTTTGATGTTACGAGAAAAAGTTAAATTTAAGACGACTCTCTATGTGTATTCTAATCAATTTAAATTTACTTTGACACGTAAAATTCTTAAATTTGATGAGAAAGATGGACGAAAGGACAAATAAGAAAATGTGTTAGGAAGTTTATCGGAAAGAGCAGCTTACCAATTTTCAATTACATAACATAAAATATTTCAAATGCAATCGAAAACGAAAATTACTAGAATTTTATTCTTCTTCTAAGATTACTCGGTACAGGTTAGTCTTTAAGCCTAGAAAATCTTTAAAAATACCGATATTGGTCTTATCAAAGAAAATAAAACAAAATTACTTTTCATTCTAGCTATATCTTCATTTTTACAATTTTTTTTATTTTTTTTATTTTTTATTTTATTTTTTTAAGACTCATTGTTTCACTCTCTTTTCTATCGTCTCTGTTAGGGTTAACAGTGACCGACTAAATCTCCAAAACATATGGCTGTGTCTACAAAATCTTTCTAATCTAGCGTAATTTTATGACGCGTTGCAGTTCTTTTTTTACTTTTTCTTCTCTTTGAGTTGCTGAAGGCAACTTTGATGGAGGTTTTAAATTTCTATCTCTAGATATGTTTTTGATTTGTCCTTTCTTGGTTGCAATGATTTGCCGTGGAATCGACCCCTTTTGGTTCAGGCTATGGCAAATCCATGATGGTTCTTTGGTGGTGGTGCTTGTTCTCGTTCTATATTCTTCTTGTCGGAGTCAAGGTGGACGATGGCGTTGATGGCGAGAGTGATGACAAGTTGAATTCCATGTCTGATTTCGGGCTTCATCGTTTTGGCGGTGATCAATTTTCGATGGCAGGGGTAGAGGATGGTGTCCTTGTTAAATCATGGCGGTATTCTACGACTGGTGGACGACTCTGTGGTCGACAGTGTTAGCGACGGCTGCAGTAACCCTAGGGTTCGTGGAGGCTAATGGGGTTTATGAGAGCTTTGGTTTATGAGCTCTTTTCTTGGGTTTCAATTGATTTGACTGTTTTTGGAGTTGAATTAATACTTTGGTGATTGCTAGTCATTTGGTGTGGGCTTGGTTGGATTGAGTTTTTTTTCACTCATAGTCAGATTTAATTTTGAATCAAGGGCATACTCAACTCATGGGTTGTTGCTTTTATTTTAGCTTCATCATGAGTTTGAGTATGTGAAAATAAATGTGTTATAAACGATATTCAGAAAGTGGATGTACTTTTGATAGTTGAATTTCTAAGTGCAGCTAGGTTCTTAATTGTCATAAGAAGTGATTATTTTTGTCACTCTAAATAAGAGATTTTTTTTTTATATTATTTGTTGAGTAATATATATTGACTATTGATTAAAAAAAAATATCTCTTCATTTTTACAACGCTAACACCTTTAATATCCACCACATTAACTCATTCGAGAAGAGAGTGAAGGATTACTTTACTTCCAAGACCTCCAGAGCCACCCCGTCAATATCTTCGTCACAGCCACTAACTCTAGCTCCACCCCATTCCCACCCGTCGCCGCCTGATCGCCACATTTTTACCACCAATTTCACAACTACGACGCCCCTCTGTGGCCACCAAGGCACCAACTCCTATTTCTTACTCCGAATGCAACAACTCCTGCAGTTGCCATCATCACAAACCCACCACAAATAGGGGCACCACCATGACCATCATCATTAAAGGGATTAATCATCTGATTTTGAGTAGTCAATCAGACTTTACTAATCATTTGCTTTAAAGCAAAAGTTGATCGAGGAGACAAATCAAAGTCTTGGTCTTTAGGCGTATCGGACCAAATAAAAGAAAGTCTTTTGGCGTGAGTTTGGAGTTAGACGTGTACTTACCCGTGGAATCAAATATCCCTATTGAATTGAAATGATGCATCACAACAATTGCCTTTTCAGATTTCTAACAATATGGTTTATAAGAAGTGGTCCTTTTGCTACAATATGATGTTAGCCCAAGACATAATTTTTAGTTTTTGTTTGCTTTCTTCTTATGAAATTGGAAATTAGCTACATTAAAAAGAACACATAATCAGAAAGCTGTTGTAGGAGAAATAGATTGATAAATCTCTCTGTCTGTTTATTCATTGATAAGGAGGCCTTTATATAGGCATTACATCAAGTATCCCTGGCGAACAGGGATTCCCTATCTAATAGAGTATCTAGACTACAAGTCTTATTAGGACAAGACACACCACGGAAGTTACGGAGTTAACCTTCCTTGAACACTCCCCCTTGTGTCGCGTCCTCAATAGTGCATGAACTGTTGCCTCGTTAAAACCTTTGCCAGCAAACAAAAACCTCTTGGGCAAAAATAAAAGCATGGTCTAAGGAAAAAGAGTACAACGCACCAACTACAAGTATGTGAGACATGCATAACTAGGCTCCCCCTGAAGTCTAGATGAGAACTCCCCCTGATAGTCATTCAGTCTTTGAGTTCGGATAAGCGACACATTCCAATGCGCTTTACATGCTTCATAAATGTAGATTTGGGTAGAGACTTGGTGAACAGATCCGCTGCATTTTCTTCTGAGCTGACTTGCTTCACCTGGATATTCAAAGTCTCTTGCTGCTGCTGATTGTAGAAGAACTTAGGCGAAATGTGTTTAGTATTGTCACCCTTAATGTATCCCAACTTCATCTGCTCAATGCATGCTGCATTATCTTCAAATATGCAAGTTGGTCCCATCGTAGTAGACTCAAGTCCACTAGACTCTCGAATGTGAGATATAACTGAGCGAAGCCAAATACATTCTTTGACTGCTTCATGTAGTGCAATAATCTCAGCATGGTTCGAGGAGGTAGCAACAAGGGTTTGCTTGGTTGATCTCCAAGATATCGCCGTATTCCCAATGGTAAAAACATAACCTGTTTGGGAACGTCCTTTGTGTGGATCTGACAAATATCCAGCATCAGCAAATCCTACCATCACATCATTTGGTGTATCTGAGTAGGAGGGGGTATCGCCAAAGCCGTATCGGGACCACGACTTAGCATCCGCGGGTCCGGATAAGTTGGCGGATATGTCTGCAAGATGGCGGATGGATGAACCAAAGCCAGTCTTGGCGGATATGGCTGGCGGATGGCAATCCGAGCCATGGTTTGTGCTGTTAGATGCAAGAGATCGACTAGGTGTCGAATCCTGATGAGTGTATCGATAGTACAAGCCCATGTCAAGGGTTCCTTTAAGGTATCGGAAGATGTTCTTGATTCCAACCCAATGACGTTGTGTTGGCGCAGAGCTAAATCTAGCTAACAAGTTCACAGAGAAAGCGATGTCTGGTCTAGTACACTGAGCTAAGTATAACAAAGCTCCAATCGCACTAAGATATGGATATTCAGCTCCCAAGACCTCTTCGTCATCTTCTTTCGGACGAAAGGGATCTTTGTTGATATCCAGACTTCTAACGACCATGGGAGTGCCTGTAGGATGCATAACTTTGTCCATGTTAAATCGCCTGAGCATCTTTCGGACATATGCAGACTGGTGTATAAAAATTCCACCACTTCGGTGCTCTAGTTCTAAGCCTAGGCAAAACCGAGTCCTTCCCAGATCTTTCATCTCGAATTCGGATTTCAAATAGCTAGCGGTCTCATTGATCTCATTCAGAGTTCCAATGATGTTCATATCATCGACATAGACGGCTATAATGGCAAATCCTGAACTTGTTCTCTTTATGAACACACAAGGGCACAACTCATCATTCTTGTATCCTTTCCCAATCAAGTAATCACTTAACCGTGTGTACCACATCCTACCAGATTGTCGGAGTCCATATAGAGATCGTCTCAACCTGATAGCAAATGAACTTCGTGGTTTTTGCTCACTTGACTTGGGTAACGAAAGTCCTTCTGGCACTTTCATGTACATCTCCGTATCTAGGTCCCCATAAAGATACGCAGTTACAACATCCATAAGCTGCATATTGAGTCTCTCTGAGACTACCAAACTTATTAAGTATCGGAAGGTAATAGTATCCATGACAGGAGAATACGTCTCCTCATAATCAATTCCAGGGCGTTGAGAAAAACCTTGCGCCACGAGTCGAGCTTTATATCGCTGGACTTCGCCATTCTCATTGCGCTTTCTGACAAAGACCCATTTATGTCCAACAGGCTTCACGTTCGGCGGTGTAGGCACAACCGGTCCGAATACTTGCCTTTTCTTTAGAGAGTCTAGTTCAGCCTGGATTGCTTCTTCCCACTTCGGCCAATCCGCCCTACGTTGACATTCATCAACAGTGCGGGGTTCCATATCGTCGTCGTCAATAACTTCTTGAGCAACGGCGTAGGCGAATGCATCATCGATATACATGGAATTTCTTTCCATCAGATTGTGCATGCATAAGTAGTTTAGTGAGATTTCCTTGTTCTCCAACATCAACAGTGAGTCTGAGGCGTCCCCCAGATGATTCAGAGTTGATTCTTGGACATAGGTATAGTCGGAGACAATCTCGTGTGACGGCGTCACAGTATCAATGATGAACGGATCGCTTTGTGCCTGGACACATGCCCTCTTTCTAGGTACATTGTCTTTGGAACCGATTGGTCTCCCCCTCTTTCTAGGAGGATCCGAAGTCGACGCCGGCTCTCCACTTGGAGGTGCCGAGCCTAGGCTGCCGATGGCACCTAGGGCTGCGGGTCCGAGACCGGCGGCGCGTGCTCGCGCATGGCGAGGAATGTTAAGCCTTGCAGGTACATTCGCAGCAGGTATGGTTGATCTTGTCACTTTCGCAATATCAGTAAAGGAGTCGGGCATCGTATCCGCCACCTTTTGTAGTTCTAATATGCGTTGTATTTCAGTCTCACACTGAGACGTACGGGGATCATAATGAGACATAGTGGGAGAGAACCACGTCAATTCCTGACGTTCATTTGGGACGGATGCGGCCCCATCTCCCCCTAACGGCGGGAAGGATGTCTCATCAAAGTGACAATCTGCAAATCTTGCAGTAAACAGATCACCTGTCATAGGCTCTATATAGCGGACAATAGTTGGTGCTTCATATCCAACATAAATAGCTGATCGTCGTTGTGGACCCATCTTGGTACGCAGTGGAGGCGTGATAGGCACATATACGGCACAACCAAAAGTACGCAGATGCGAAATATCAGGCTCGTAACCAGTTACCAACTGGTACGCACTAAATGGTTGGCTATCTGTGGGTCGTAGACGAATAAGCATAGCTGCATGTAATATTGCATATCCCCATGCCGAAACTGGCAAGTTTGTGGCCATGACAAGAGACCTAGCTACAAGCTGTAGTCTCTTGATAGCGGCTTCTGCAAGACCGTTCTGAGAATGAACGTGGGGTACGGGATGTTCAACTTCAATCCCAACTGACATGCAATAGTCATCAAAACACTTTGAGGTAAACTCTCCAGCATTATCCAGTCTGATGGACTTAATCGGATTGTCCGGGTGGTGAGCCCGAAGCTTAATAATCTGAGCTAGGAGTTTAGCGAATGCAGCATTCCTCGTGGACAACAACGCTACGTGTGACCAACGCGTTGATGCATCAACCAGAACCATGAAATATCTAAATGGTCCGCATTCTGGTGTTATAGGTCCACAAATATCACCTTGTATTCGTTGTAGAAACGGAATATTCTGTTTATTATCAATAGCAAAAGATGGTCTTGCTTGAAGTTTTGCTAGTGAACAAGCTTTACAAAACGAACGATGAGCATTAGACATCGCTACAGAAGCATGAGAAGCAGGAGGGGGCCGAACCTCTCCTTGGAACCGAGAGGCGGCTATCGACGGCACGGCCGAACCGAGGCCGAGGCGCCCTCTGTGCTTTTGTGATCGGAAAAATGGATGACCGTGGGAGCATTTCAAAATACGGATCATCAGATCACGACCCGGATGACCGAGTCTATCATGCCAAAGCTTATAAGCATCAGAATCACATAATATAACAACATGAGATTCGTTGGCTCGAATGGTTGTGAAATACATGCCATTGCGAACTCGCTTACACTTCTCCACAATGCGAGTGCGCATAGATTGAGTGGAGGTGATCAACAGATATTCAGTTCCATCTTCAACATAAGTGCTGAGGTGATAGTCATTGTCACGCACATCCTTGAAAGCTAGCAAGGTTCTTGGCGCCTTAGGCGCATATAGGGCGTCCTCTACCCGAATCTCAGTGCCATTTGGCAGTAAGAATTGAGCAGTGCCACGACCCTTAATTACGGGTCCAGTTCCTGTCATCGTAGATAACGACGATTCTCTTGGCGTAAAATCCGAAAACAATTGCCGATTTCTCAGAATCGTGTGAGTTGTTGCACAATCCAACAAACACTCAATCTCGCCTTGATACATCTACAAAAACAATGTAACTTGAATCAATAGTCTACTTTAGACTTTGGCGAACACTTTAAAGTGAGTGTACTGAAACAATATATCATCACAAAATGAAGTGCATTAAGGCCAATAACATAGCCATGGCAATGACAAAACTTGAGAGAAAGATATAAGCCTCATTTTAATCACCGAGTATCACCATTGATAATCATAGCCTAGTTCAGAGATTGAGACCGGACACCGTCGTAGGTGGCATGGCCGAGCCAAGACCGGGGCCAAGGCAAAGGCCGGAGCCAAGCCAAAGCCGAAGCTGTGGTAAGGCCAAAGCGACCCAGAGGCCGAGCCGAAGCAAGGCGAGTGGTGAGAGTCGGTCAGGCATTGAGGCAATGCGATGCGACGGTTGAGCTAAATCCGAAGCATGGCGAGTCCGAAGACACTTCGTTGCCGAGCCATTGATGCAAAAGTTGCATTTGTTCGATAGGCTATCGATTGTTGGTTTCAAAAACCGGATTCGGTGCTGAGCCAAGCTGGCGATTGGCCATGGCGAGTGAGGCCTAGCGAGTCGCGGCCAAGCGCTTATGGGCTTTGGCGAGCGAGGCATGGCGGATCGCAGCCAAGTTGGCGGATCGCTGATCGCGGATCGCGGATTAGTTGGCGAATAGCCATGGCGAGCGAGTCCTGGCGGATCGCGACCAAGTTGGCGGATAGCGGATCGCGGATCACGGATCGCGGATCTCGGATCGCGGATCGTGCATCGCGGCTCGCGGATGGCGTATCGCGGCTCGCGGATCTCTCCTTTTGTCTTTGTGATTTTTCGGATATGAGTTAACATCACCAGAATTTTGGTGAACTCAAAATGATTATGCCATTGAGAATTGGACGCATTGAACCAATTTTGCTTTCAGGGATGTAAAAATCTCAAATCATTCGTAGAATAAGATAGATTTTATTGATGACAACTCAAAAATACATCAAGGTTGTTCTAAATAGAACGACTTATCGAACAAAGTCGTGATTTATTGATTATTCTGTCAAAATAACAATCAAAATCAAACTTGAACACGTATCTCATGACCTAAGTCAAATACTTATTCATAGTCTGGAGTATCATACTCCTGAGTCCTACGTTTCTTGGTAGGTTGGAAGTCATCGATGGCGAAGTTCGTATTTTCCTCATCGTATACTTCTTCCTTAAAGTCTCCTACATAGTGTGCTTCTTGTTCTATGTATTGTTTGTGTTTCTTGTAAGCGGCTTGAATATCTCTGCTTGCTATGCAATCGCGTTGGAGATGATTCGTAGAACCACATTTGAAGCAAGGAGCCGAAGCATTGTTCGGCGGATGGCCACCACGCCTGGGACCGGAACCAAAACTGTTCCTCCCTCTGGGAGCGGCGGCTCTGCCATCATCCCTTGTCCAAGAAAGCGGTCGGCCACGGCCGACGCCTCTTCTCCCTCCTCGTCCGCCACGTATTGCTCTTGGCGTACGTGGTGGCGGTGCTTGACGTTCATGAGGTTGATGCTTCTGCTTAAAAGCTTTACCACGGGCTTGATGAGATTCCGCAATGAATTTCGGTCCTCGAGGCCTCTTATTGGTGGTAAGAATCAACTCATGGTACCTCTCCTTTCTTTGAAGCACATTCATCAAATCGCTGAAGGTTTTGATAGTGCCTTTCTCGCGGAGATCGCGGTACTGATGCGACAACATGGACGCAGATTCTGGGAACGTCGTGAAAGTTTTCTCCATCATATCATCATCGGTCTTTTCGACCCCACAAAAGCTCAAATCAGATTGCAAGTTTAGCATAGTCTGATGATATTCCTGGACGGAATCAAAATCCAGTAAGCGGATTTGCTCCCAATCAGACATGAGGTCTGGGAGTTGTGCGTCATGCACATTGTCGAAGCGGTCCTTGAGGATATCCCATAGCTCTTTGGGATCAGTTTTCCTCAGGTATTGCTTCTTGAGCGTTGGATGGATATGGCGCCTGAGAAACATCAGGGCTTGTGCTTTCTGTTCAGGAGAAGCGTGTAAGCTTTCATCCTCAGGAGGGTTGATGGTGGCAGTAAATCTTTTACCAATGAAAGTGTTCTCAACATCTGAGACCCACCTCTTGTATTCCTTGCCTTGGACATCCAAGATGTCAAATTCTGGACGCTGAGTGTCAGCCATCTACAGAACACAAACAGGGAGACGTTAGTATGTTTGAATACTAATCAAGTTTGATTGTTCTTTTAGAACAGTGCCAAGATATATCATGGTCACATAAATCGATGCTTAACGTGACTTCAAGTCACAATCGATATCTTCCCTTTGTTTTCTTTCCAAAAAAGAATAATACGTTATGGTTCACAGTGACATCACAGTCACAAGCATAACGGTGGCCGGTAACATCACAGTTACCCCAATAAACGTTGGCACCGGGGTGACTAAATCCCCGTATGCCGTCCCGAGAAGCGATAGAATCGGGATGAAGAAGCAGGGACACGGAAAGGTCCCGGAAGAGAAAACAAAACCCAACTATTGAAATTTTCATAAGCGGGAACGTTTATAAAAATATTTACCTCTTCAAGAGAAGCTTGATCAAACGAAACTTGACTCTTGGGGAAGCTTGTTTTCTTCGATTTTTCTTGATTTCTTCTCAACCACGAATAAGGGTTCGCGGATCGCTTGCTTGGCTTGCGAGCAATTTTGATCGTCTGGCGGATGCGTGCAAAAAGTAGCACGCAAGGGAGAGCTGCTGGCGAGCGGGTTGTCTGCCTAGAGGCAGAGGAGGAGCAGTACTCGAGGGTACAGTGCGGCAGGCCAACAGCGCAGATGCTGCTGAGAAGAGGCCGACGGTGCCGAAGGGAAGAATCGGCGGCCGACGGTAGGTTAGGGTTTCGGAAAAAAAATTCGGAATTAGGGTTTCTAGGGTTTATTAGACGGGAGGCTAGAGCAATGTGCTGATAACGTGTTGTAGGAGAAATAGATTGATAAATCTCTCTGTCTGTTTATTCATTGATAAGGAGGCCTTTATATAGGCATTACATCAAGTATCCCTGGCGAACAGGGATTCCCTATCTAATAGAGTATCTAGACTACAAGTCTTATTAGGACAAGACACACCACGGAAGTTACGGAGTTAACCTTCCTTGAACAAAAGCAAGTTATAACATCGGGCACACTATTTTTAAGAAGCTGAAAACGAAGTTTCAAAATCAGTTTTATAGTAGAGATTTGAGTGATCAACATCATCACTTTCCAACACCAATACAACTACCCCGTTGCCATCGTTATAGTTGCCATTAGCTCCCACCGCACCTCGACACCACCATTTCCTCCCACAACCATCTCTTCATGTGCTGTGTTGTAATGACCCCAAATTCTTTCTATGGTACCTCATTTATGGTCAATTGGACACTTTGGTACCTAGAGTTTAAAATAGGACAATTTGATACCTGAAGTTAGGTTTTGTGAGATATTTTGGTACTTATGTTGACTATTCTAATAAATCTGGGGGTAAAATTGATATTTAAGTATATATTGATAAAAATAAAACAAAATAAGAAGTTTTATGAGTTCAAATAAATGTTTTTAAGTTTAAATTAGTGTTTTTGGGTCATATTGAAAACATAAGTGAATATTACGTTTAAGAAATTCAATCATGGTGATGTGAACACTTACTAGACTAATCCGTGAAGCTATATATAATCAACGAAAAACATTATGGTGGTTGCTCAAATTACGAATATTAGATTTCCTAAATATAAATCTAATTATTAACCCAAAAAATAAATTCTCTTAGAAGAAATAAAAAATTATAGATACTTATAAAGTGATAGCCAGTAGTGTTATTTTAATTTTATCTTATAAAAAAAAATTATTTGAAATTTTAATTTTATGAATACCCATAATATACCCAAATACTGATGTTTTTTTATTTTTTTTTTATGAAATTATACCCAAATGTCAATTTTACCCTCAATTTTATTATAAAAGTCAACATAAGTACTAAAATGTCTCACAAAACCTAACTTCATGTACCAAACTGTCATCTTTGAAACTCTAGGTACCAAAGTGTCTAATTGGGCATACATGAGGTACCATAGGAGGAATTTACCCTTTCGAGAATGTGGGAGACTGGGAGGTGTCATCTCAATTTAGCTATTACAGAAGAGCTAATATCACCTAATTCTTTTTTCTTTTTTATGTTTATAAAAAATAAATAAAAAAATTCAATTATACGGATATAAAATACTGATAACTCGAGCATTAACACTAGACACCACAATTAAGGCATTTTCAATAACATTATATAACTAGCAACAACAAATAATGAATATGATATAATTTGATGACTTTGTATCTCAACAACTTCACAAGACATCACGATTATAAGTAAATAATCGATATATGAACGAATTAGTACATTAGAGACATTTTCAATTACTCATCTTAATTTTTCTCATGATAAAAATATGTTTGGTGTAGATTTCAAAGTTGATTGAAAGAATAAATCACACCACAATACATTATTAGATTTTGTTTTTGGCAATTATCTGTTGGATTTTTAATAAAATCCAAACCCAAAACGAACGAGAACAACCAAAGGGCCGGGGCACCAAGATGTATGTATGTATTCATGGCTCTTAAACAAGCTGCCCCTACGCTACAGCCACAAGACACGTCATCAACGGCTGCTGGCTCCCCTCCAAATTCCAAACCACCAGAACCAGATACTCCTCTCCAGTCCCTCACTCACTCCCACATTATTGACCGTACACCACTCCCCCCCTCCTCCTTTGTTTCTAACGACCCAAACGACAACCAATCCCCCCCCATTCTCGTGCCGTATTCTCCAAGCGACGCACCGTACACGCCCGCCCCCTCAATCTATATAAACCAAACTCACCCCAGCTCTTCAGGAGAGAAAAATCAAAAACCGATTTTGCTTCTTCTCTAACAGCTATGGCGGCCAAATCCAACGGCCAGGTGCTCCCCGGCCCCACCAATCCAATGGTCACGCCTCTCCTCACCGATCTCTACCAGTTCACCATGGCCTACGCTTACTGGAAAGCCGGCAAGCACAACGAGCGCGCCGTGTAAGTCGTTCTCCCCCTCCTCCTCACCAACCTAAACGCACCGTTTTATTCTTCTTTAATTAGTATTGTTGAATAGCATGTAATTTGTTACAGGTTTGATTTGTATTTCCGGAAGAATCCCTTCGGCGGCGAATACACTGTGTTCGCCGGTTTGGAGGAATGCATCAAATTCATTGCTAATTTCAAATTGGCGGAGGACGAAATCGATTTCGTCCGGCAATCCTTGTCTTCTTCCTGTGAGGTACGGCGGCTCCGATTTCGTTGAAGCAGTCTACGCATTTAGTTTGTTGTTTTCTCTCTGATTTTCGAAACCGCGGTGATCAATTGCAGGAAGGATTCTTTGACTATCTGAGAGGAGTTGACTGTTCTGAAGTTGAAGTGTATGCTATCAAAGAGGGATCAGTCGTTTTCCCAAAGGTGCCTTTGGTTAGAGTTGAAGGACCAATCGCTGTGAGAATCGTTTTACTTTTTCTTTAAAAAGGAATTGTCTTTGTTGAGGTGGTTTTATAAATTTGTATATTTGTGTTACTGTTTTCAGGTGGTTCAGTTACTCGAAACGCCGTTCTTGAATCTGATTAACTATGCGTCATTAGTTTCTACCAATGCCGCAAGGCATCGGTTTGTTGCTGGAGAGTCTAAAATGCTACTCGAGTTTGGGCTTCGACGAGCTCAGGTATATTTGACATGAGCTTATGCTTTGGCAAGCTTGGATTCTACATTTCAATTCCTTGTTTGAAGTTTCGAGTGGGATATCTTGATCATCTTGATGGTGAGATGTCTTTGTTTGATATTTAGGGACCAGATGGTGGTATAGCAGCATCTAGGTACTGCTACATGGGAGGATTTCATGCAACAAGGTAGCGTCTTTTTTTAAACTAGGCTGCTGCATATTTCAGAAATGTGATTTTCATTCTTACTCAGCTGTTTATATGGTTTTCTTTTCCTTGTTTTTATTTTTTATTTTTTTTATAAAGCATTGTACTATTATATTCATCATAAAATTAACTATCTTTGCACTTTGCACATCTTTGTTATTGCAAATTTGGACACATTTCATATGAAATTTACATTTTTTGACAGTAATGTTGCTGCTGGAAAGATATTCGGGATCCCGCTTCGCGGAACACATTCACATGCTTTTGTCAGCTCATTCATGGTTAGTAATCAATCAGGTTTATGTGCATGTTTTCCCTGTGGGGTGGTCTATCCATTCACTTTTACTTGACCAGCTGAGGTTTAAGCCCAAGTTTGTCCATCAAATTTGCAGACAGACAATTAGGCTCTAAATTAGCAATAAATGTTTACTTCTTATTGCTGGAGAATTTTTTATTTTTTTTTAAAATCCCATTGAATTTTGAGACAATGATCATGACCTTAATGTGGTTGAGTTCTGCCTGATAAGGATATCATAAATACGATATCTCATGCATTCTATATTGAGTTTAGTGTAAAAATCCTTGTTCTATACCTCCTATTAGTGTTTTCTTTTTCCTCATACTTATATTTGTGTCATACTGTCATTTAACATGATCCTATTCTTTGTCCAATATATTCAATGATTTGCAGAGCCCAGACGAGATTATAGATAAAACACTTCACAGCAGTGATAAGCACAGTACTTGTGACGATTTTGTCAGCCTGGTTCAGACTTGGTTGAGCAAAATTCAGGTGGGTTGATCATTTCTTTTAGATATAATTTTTAATGGTTCTCACTTTGAGTGCTTTCCCTTTTCATCCTGGATTATCATTCCTTTTACTTACTGAAGTAATGCCATATTAGTGCCTTAGATTTAGGATGTGTACATGAAAATCAGACATGCATTCAGATCGTTTTACACATCTCTATATAATTCAGATTGTTTTCTTTTAATCTTGTTTCCTAATAGGATCTAAGATTAATAATTTCAAACAATACTGACAGTTTTTTGTGTTTGCAGTGGTCAAAGTCATTGAATGGTACTTTTGGTGAGACCAATCAAAGTGAGCTAGCAGCATTCACATCATATGCCCTGGCATTCCCTGATAACTTTTTAGCTCTTGTAGACACATATGATGTAAGTAAACATCGTTTAGCTTTCTTTATTATTGACGTTGCTGATGCCGAATATACTTTTGTGGTCTCTGTAACACTATACCTTGTCTTCATTTTACCAGGTTATGAGGAGTGGGATCCCCAACTTTTGTGCTGTTGCTTTAGCACTAAATGATTTAGGGTAAGTATATTGTGAGTATATACCATTGATCAATATGCTCTACTAATGTTGATATGAATGCTACAAATTTTCTGAACCTAATTATGTTACACCTTTGATTATAGTACAGAAACTGTTTAGTGATATTCACTTGATGCATATATCTCAGCTACTTCTGAGAAAGCAACAACATTGGCTAGGTATATGAGGATGATAATAATGATTGATGAAAAATTTTGAATGTCAACTTGTGATCGGGAACATTAAATGATTCATAACACATATCTAGTAAATTCAACAATATGGAAATTTTGTACATTGATTTGAAATACGAATCACCAGAGTAGCAACTTAATGCCAATAGAGAGATGCAAAGCAGTGTCTAATAACATGTCTTATTTTGAGGTGTCTTTAATTGTGAGTGACGGCCCGGATAGAATTTAGTGACTGAATGACCATAGGTACTTTTCCCCATCTTTTCAGGTTTGCGGGAAAAAAAATTATACTGATGCAGTTGTTCGGGTTACAGTACTTTTTAATTAAATCATGATGTCCCTAAAAATGCAGTTATAGATTGTTTTTATTCTATCAATAACGATGTGGTTCTCATCTTTCCTTTACCATTGCAAATATTTATTCTTGTCCTTGGACATCATCCATGTGTTGCCTACAGCTCGATTCTCAAATTCTTTAAGCTGACATTAGTTAATACTCCAAGTCTATTGTAGTCTCCATTAATGATTTGGTGATGCTATGGCCAGGTACAAAGCAGCAGGCATTAGGTTGGATTCCGGTGATCTAGCATATCTCTCCTCCGAAGCTCGTAAGATTTTCTGCATCATTGAGACAGAATTTGGAGTACCTGGATTTGGAAAGACAGTTATCACAGCTAGTAATGATCTAAATGAGGAAACTTTAGATGCTTTGAACAAACAGGTAATGCCACTTTCTAGGCATTGACCCACTCCTGTTCTCGAAACTTGAAGTTCCTAAACCCTAAACGTTTTAGTCATCTCTTGGACCTGTGTTAACTAATATTGTTAGTCTATTTGTTGTGTAGGGCCATGAGGTTGATGCTTTTGGAATTGGGACCCATGTAGTTACTTGCTATGCTCAAGCTGCTCTGGGTTGTGTTTTCAAGCTTGTTGAGATAAATAATCAGCCTCGCATCAAACTTTCTGAAGATGTTACAAAGGTTTGATCTTACTGGTCAAAAAATTTCTAGTATCATTCTGTTTCTGTCTTTACTTTTCATTTTGGGGGTCTAATATGATTATATATTAGGTCTCCATCCCGTGTAAAAAACGATCTTACAGATTGTTTGGGAAAGAAGGTTATCCCCTGGTAGACATAATGACTGGAGAAAATGAACCACCTCCAAAGGTATGTCCCTAAGTTTCTTTGTTACTTTTGAGTTTGTTTCTTTTAATCATTGCAAAACATATAATTAGACGCCTGTATTTTAGTTCTTCATCTTGAAACTTTTTGAGATTATATTAGTTCTCTGCATACTCTGATACTCATAGTTACTTGTTATTTATTACTGTTACTTACTCCTATGGATATACAAGCAATTGGAGTGAATGATTATATTCAAGAACCAAGGTCTCATTTTAGGCATATTAATATGCAGGTTGGAGAACGGATACTGTGTCGTCACCCCTTTAATGAATCAAAGAGAGCATATGTAGTGCCGCAGTGTGTTGAGGAACTAATGAAATGCTTTTGGCATGGCCCAGGTATGTCAATTTACTACCTGAAATCACTGTCTTCCCATTCTTTTTGTTAATAGTTTTACCAATTAACCCATAGTTTAATGGTTTTAATTCAATGGAAAATCACGTACAACTCAAGTGTGATGCTTGATATACTTATTTTGATTAACGTTGTGCTTCTTATAAGTGACTAAGTATGCCAGACTTTTGAAATAAGATGGAAGAACAACATATTGTTGGTTAAATCTTGATGAAATACTTCAACACATCACAACTCGTTAGCATCTAAATAATGTTGTAACCATTTTATCTCTTTTCTTGAAGGTGGAGTAAGAGAAGACCTGCCACCCTTAGAGGACATAAGGGAGCGCTGCATCAGCCAACTCAAGAAAATGCGTCCCGACCATATGAGGAGACTAAACCCCACTCCATATAAGGTACTACCAGTACAACTTCCTCAAATAATTCTCTTTTTTCCACGTTTCTAGACTAACTTCTTTATACTAAGCAGGTTAGTGTCAGTGCAAAACTGTACGACTTCATACACTTCCTGTGGCTCAATGAGGCACCTGTTGGGGAATTACAGTGAGTCACTCCGTAGTAGCAAGGGTAACTTGAAGCAGTCCCCATACCACTGTGCAAGCAACGATTAAAGGTTTAGCCGTTAGGAGCTTCTTTAAATAGTATTACCGCATAAATGTCCAATTACATCTATGTTCTTCAATTTAAAACTAATTAACACCTGCATCCGTTTTGAATGAAATATGAATCACTTTTTGTATCATACAAGTGTTTTTAGCAGACTGGGTTGAGCTTCTTCTAAATCTTAAAATTTGTTCAACAATCTGAAAATTCAAGTCCAGAAATTAAATACCAGAAATGAACTAGATGATGAATCCAAGAGCAAAGTAATAATTTTTACTAAACCAATATCTAGCCATTAGTGCTGTCACCCTTTACATCAACTCTTATCTTGCTGTATTCCACAGAAAGAGTAACAAGACAAGTATCATACTTTAAATATGCTTGCTTTGGTATATATAGAAGAACATATGTATTATGTCTGCCTAAATCCAGTTTGTTTATGCTTGCTTTTGAATTCTGGAATTAGTGAATTAGTTAGTTGAAGACAGAAGAGTATTGTTAGGAAAGTCACCTAAAAAAGACGCGCCTCCTCTCAGTACTTAATAATGTAGGTGGTAGATGCCTTCTGCTTATTATGTTCCTCATTTATCAATGAAGTTGCTGATTGAGATAGATTTCTTGAGAACCAAGTCAGAGGGGTTTGAGGTGGGGAGGAAGGGATTTAGAATTATCAAGAGTGTTTGATTGGTTAACAAATTTTGATTCTTCTTGATCATAAAAACAGAAGATGGACAATGTATTGGGAGGAAAGAGTTAAATAGAAGAGGACATAGAGATCTAGCGTTAAAGGATATTTATTTATGAAGATTTGGAGGACAAATCAATAGTCATAGATAATAAGGGTAGGTGGTGAACTTCATTATCAGCAATTAACCAAGCATCTATACTTGCATTATTAGAGAGATAGCCTCCATTATTTGTCCTAAAATGTTATTAATTAAGAAGCAATCACAATATTTGTTTTTAAGATTGAGACAACCTTCCGCTGCCTTTTGATATCGAGCGGTAATGAGCCTTATATGCATATATCTTTATCGTTGAATGTTTACTTACTCCAAAGAGCATACTCCAAAGAGGCAAAGATCACACATTTCTTTAACAAATCAACAGAACCTGCACATTCTCAATGACACATTTTAGTAACACTTGCATACTTGTTAAGTAGAACAATGACTTCGAGTCTATGACTCCGGCTATTTCCATTTTTGTACTTTAAAAATCTCCACAAGCGCGGTGATGAAGCTTCCAAGTTCCAACGACCCCCCTCCAGGTCCGACCCCGCTCTTTTCACCACTCTCTTTAAAAATAAAAGAAAGCAGCACCAGCTCTCTCCTTAGATCTTTTTCCGATTCCAAACCATCCCATCAATGCCAGCTGCCATTTCTCCTCTCTCTCTCTCTCTCTACTACTACTACAACTACTACTACTACTCTTCACTCTCATTAAAGCCTGTATCTTTTAGCACAACCAGAGCTTCTTGCTTTTCACATTGATGAAAAAGAAGCACCACAAATGTCTTCTGATGCCAAAACAGAGCACATGAACGACCACCTCTCCGAACCCACCTCCATTTTTGGCCTGAGCTTGTGGGTGGTTCTCGGAGTCTGCGTCGGAGCCGCCTTTGTGCTCGTTCTGGTCCTCATTTCTCTCTACTTGGCCTCCAAGAGATCCAAGAACAAGTCTTTACAGACACCCTCAATTCCTGTCGTCTCAAAAGAGATCCAGGAAATCAGAGTCGACCATGTTCAAGCTTCTTCTTACCCAAACCCGGAGCCCGACCCGGCTCCGAGAATCGAGAGGCAAGCTTTGCTCAAGTCTGCAGAGGAGGAGAGCCCTAGTGGGTACCAGAAGGTTCACATTGATATAGGGAAGGACCATAGGATTACTTATCCATGTGGGAGGTCTTCTTCTTCACATGGAAGTGGGGAGGCTCAGGTTGCTATGGTGGGGCCTGAGGTTTCTCACTTGGGTTGGGGGCATTGGTATACTTTGAGAGAGCTTGAGGTGGCAACTAATGGGTTTGTGCATGAGAATGTTATAGGTGAAGGAGGGTATGGAATTGTGTACCATGGTGTTTTGGAAGACAAGACTCAGATTGCTGTCAAGAACTTGCTCAACAACAAGTTAGTAATTTATAAACTTTCGCTCTTTTTGTTTTTGTTTTTCTAATGTTGTCTCTGTAGGCACAATTGAGTTGTTATGAAATGAGGTTTAGCGAGTGGTTGTGATTAGAGGAATGTCTGTCATTGAACTGATGGATTGGGATTGTCTATTTATGAAGGGGGCAAGCTGAGAAGGAGTTCAAGGTTGAAGTTGAGGTCATTGGACGAGTTCGACATAAGAATTTAGTGAGATTGCTTGGTTTCTGTGCTGAAGGAGCTCATAGGTACTCTTTTTTTTTTCCTAATACCTCTAGCTTTGATTCAGTTACAAACTATTATGCTGTGATGTTTTATCTTCAACTCATCAAGTAATTTATGTAGTGCTTGGTTGATTCTTATGTGATAGGATGCTTGTGTATGAGTATGTCAACAATGGTAACTTAGAACAGTGGATTCATGGTGATGTAGGGCCCGTGAGTCCTCTGACTTGGGAAATTCGGATGAACATCATACTGAAAACTGCAAAAGGGTATAATGCATATTCCCATTTGTGATTTAGTTGGTTGATTTTTCTTCTTTCCCTGCCTCATCAATGGCATTGGATATCATTGTTATTTGATAATGTAGGTTGTCATACCTTCATGAAGGACTGGAACCCAAGGTTATTCACCGTGATATAAAATCGAGCAACATATTACTTGACAAGCAGTGGAATGCCAAGGTGTCAGACTTTGGCCTTGCTAAGCTCATTGGCTCTGAGAGGAGCTACATTACAACCCGTGTCATGGGAACGTTTGGGTATGTTTGGACCACCCCTCCATTTCCATTTGTGTCTGTGTTTTGTGCACTTGCATTTTCTTGCTTTGGATGTACTAACTATTTGTTCTGCCTTTTGAAGCTATGTAGCCCCCGAATATGCCAGCACGGGCATGTTGAATGAGAGAAGTGATGTGTATAGCTTTGGGATTCTTATCATGGAGATAATATCAGGGAGGAATCCAGTTGATTATAGCCAGCCACCAGGAGAGGTTTGAACAATAATTCATGGTTCTCTTTCGCTTGATATTTTTCTTCATATATCTTTCTTTTAAACTTAAGAAATTTCAGGTGAACTTAGTTGAGTGGCTTAAGAAGATGGTTTCGAACAGGGAACCAGAGAAAGTATTGGATCCTAAGGTATCAGAGAAACCTCGTTCGAGAGCACTTAAGAGGGCTCTTCTTGTAGCTTTGAAGTGTGTGGACCCAAATGCACTGAAGCGACCAAGAATGGGACATGTTGTTCATATGCTAGAAGCTGAAGAGGAGCAATTCAAAGAAGTATGTATGCACTTCTGAATCAGTTCGGATTGATTTTCTCTTTGATTTCATTTAGCACTTGCCATACCACATATAGAAAGATTATAGCATCTTAGACCATTTCTTTGTGTATAGAAAGATCATGCATTGAGTAGCACTAGCTGGGTATATATAGCTTCTTACACTATTTCTGTTATTTACTTACCAAGTTATGAACATTGTGAATTAGGATGGGAGATCTATCAGGGGCCTTGGATGCTCAGATGTTGACAATGTGAAGAATAGGTTGAAGGACAAGCAGGTGACAGAATGTGATAGTAGTGGATATGAAAATGGAATGTGTGCCGATAAGATAAGACACAGACATGAAGAAGATAAGTAGTGAAAAATTTTGCTGACGGGTTTCAGATCTCATCCTCATTCAAAAGGCCATTGGATTTGCTGACAATTCCAGTTTCCTGGTGGCATTTACATAGGTTATTACTCTACATTGTATACAGCTTCTGTTCTGCACCATATTATAGTGTCATGTAATTCTACTCACATTACAGCTCACTCCTCCAAGGCTCCAAGTAAATGAACGATTTTTCGTATATAGCAAATTCAAGTCAAGACGATAGTTTCCTGAATATGTATTAAACTCCTCCCCCATTGTTAAGAGCTCAGGATTGTTCGTGCTGCAGAGGAATGTACTTTGCAAGAAGAGGCAAGGGTGAACTATAATCACAGTATGCTACAGTAAAGTGAAGGCCCTAGCATTATTGAACTTGGACAAACTTGGTGTTTGATCATACACTGCTGTCCCCAGTCCCACTAGCATCACATTATTTTTAGCACTCAATTTTAGAGTGGGACTACACAGAACTTTACAGCAGAGCCATGATTAGAATGCTTTCAATCTTTGTTTCATCAACAAACCAAAAAATATTGCATTTTAACTTTTTCGCTTTAGGTCGATATGAAATATGGCCCTGGCTGTTGCCCTTGTGAAAACAATAGAAGGACTTAAAGGGGCGTTTGTTACATGGGATTGGACCGTGTTATCTTACGGAGCGACACCAAAAACCATGGGACTGTCGAAGCCTTCTTTCTTGCCTCAATTAATTTAGTCACTCTCATCATCCTCACGGCCCTCATCAACCTTCTACTCGCCTATGAAAAATTGGGATTTCTGCAGGTCTTTGAGTCATCCATTCTCTCTATTTTCTATCTCGATCTCCAATTTCAATTCAAATCAGTCATTTTCCCATGTCACTAGCAGATCACCTTGAAAGAAATAGAAAAGAAGATACCTATCACAAGCAGGTCTCTAAATTATTGATTGGGTATTGATAATTATAGAGGATTTGTCTATAGATTCTCATAATTTTGAGGATTTGGTAGCTGGTTAGCTATTTTTTTTCTAAGAATTTTGATCAATTTGTATTGTGGGTAGGCTGATGTGGTAGAATGATCAATTTCACTGGTTTGAATTCTAGGTTTGGACTTCTTCTGCTGTCTAGAATTCAAATCAATTTCATGGGTATATAATTCTGGGTAATAATTCATTAACTTGAATCGATTGAGTGAGGTTGCAGAAGAGAACGTGACGCTGACGTTCTTCAAGGAGAGGTGAATGGAGAGAGGATATGATCTGAAGATATGTGGGAGGTAATAGAAAAAGATTGATGACTATGGTGATTGAGAATTTGGGAATGAAGGAAAAAATTGGTTTTGATTATGGTATCTGGTTTACGTATGTGTGTAGTTGTTCTTTGTCTCTCTCAATGAGGAAGAGTGCTAGAGGAGATAGAAGGAAGTATGGAGTGCACCAAACGTGGGTCAGGGTTATTTTAAAATAAGCTGAGCTTCAGGAGTCTAGACATCTGGAAGAAATTAAGCTGGGGTTAGACAATCCTACGTAACAAACATCACCTAAGTGACTAACTTTACCATGGCTTCCTCTACGCATAGCAGCATGGATAACACTTCTGCAGTTTCATGAAAGATCACTATTAATCAAAGATATCAAGTTGTTTTTTTTGGTTGCTTCAGTGCGTTATAGTGTTCGGCAGTTACCTAATGTTGCACTGTTTTTGCCACATAATGTGTGGAAAGCTACCACGTAGTATTCTGTAGGGTGTTTTAGAATTCTGAATATTATTCAACAACCAATTGTCCGCCCCTAGCAGATGATACTAATGTGGCAGATTATGACGCCTTAACCTCCAGAATTGGGTGACCGTAATCTTGTAAGAACACACTAAATTCTTCAGTGTCATTTTCCTTCATATTCTGATAGGGACCAGGAGTCTGAGATCCTCCACCAGATTTTTTAGGGGTCAGATCTCACCAGAGTTTGTGGTTTTATGTGGTTTGTCTCAAGTACTTGGGAGTTTGGACGAGATGCTGGTTATCAGAAAATGGTTGAGATTTGATTAACTAAACAATGTGGGAAACATAAAAATCATTTAAATAATTTGGTGAAGTATAAAATTAAATGTGAGACTAATGTAATCAGAACATGCAGGGTTGGAAAACTAACCCAATCTCTAGTATATTGAAATTGCCCTTCTTAATTCCAACAGCAGTACACATGGAATATGACCAGATTGATTCTTCTGGGAAATAGTAAATAAGTGAAAACTGGTTTCCAGAGACATAATAACCAACTTCACCAAATTTTCACTACAAAATCTATTTTGATATGGGAAAACAAAACAAAGGGAATATTGACACCAAAATTTGTTAAATAATACTCTAGTAGATATTATTTGTCAGACTCGTAGCATATGAGAACTGAGAAGTCCACCATATATACATCAGAATTTCTCCATACACCTCCTCAAGACCCAGAATGATGAATCAATTGCTTCTGAAATAATATTTTGCGTGTGGTTTAAAAAATTACAAGGGGAGGTTACAACAGGGTACAGTGTGCAGCACTTATATCCGCATCGAGAGAATGGCAGCCAAAATTGTTCCACAGAACCACCTCAACAGGACTGATTTGCTATTCTGAGGAGCAAAGTTACTAATAGAACCAGGAGGCGGAGGAGGTGAGATGCCGAGGGAAGCAGGTGGTGGTGGAGCAAGTTTTGGGACATCACATGAACCAAATGTAGCATTTCCGGTTGTAGTATTCACCTGTATGATGAAGTACTTTAATTAGAAGGAAAAAAAAGAAAAAAGTTAAGAAAATACAAAAACTGATCCGAATGCTTGTTTGATCCACTTATGGTTGCACTGAAAAATTTCACCTAAGAACAGAAGGTGAAGGTTTTATACCTTGCAATATGTAATGCTGTCACACCCACATGTCAGTTGACCATTTGATTTATCCACTGCTTCAGCAGCTCCCCCACCATCACTTTTCTGCAAGAACAAAATCAGTAGGTTAGGCAAATGTAGGTTAAATTGTCATTCGATTTATTGTTTACTCAATTTGTTACAGAGATTGCCAAACAAAATATTAGCCTGCAAGTACCTGGTAATAATCAACAGCTATGAAGTTTGGCCACCGTTTCCCAGCTGCATCATAACAAGTTTTTATCGTGCGCAGTAATGCAGCTGAATTGTCCATGCAACTTGCGGATGCATTTGGCATATCGCGGAAATAGTTCACCAGAACAAGTGGCTTAGAAGTTGTGTTCATGGAAGATGATTCAGCACGATTCGGACATGAATTAGGTATCATCCCACCATTTCCATCTGAGAATTTAGTATGCAAATAAAATTCAACAAGTTTTTAGTCAGAAATATAATCTTTGGAAGCCTAGCATTTATCATATGATGCTGAAAATGTGATTTTAACCAAACAATATTTACTTCCTTCAAATGTGCAACAAGTGCCTGAATGATATAGAGGTGGTATGTTAAATTATGTAACCAGTAGTTCAAACAAACATTAAATACCTACATCTAGTTACTAAAGAACTAGACCTCCCAAAAAAAAAAAATTGTGTTTCCTTGTTCTATAGGAGGACTCACATTGATTTTCTACGACATAGTTCCACTCGTAAGCGATTCCGTCTGAAGCCTCCTTAGATGACTTAGAGGTGAAGACCACCAACCTCTGATTGTTCTTAGCCATATCATCAACGGTTGGCCAATCTTTTCCATCCTTTGGCATGCGAGATATTGGGAACATATAGGTTTTCAAGCCAGCTGCATCAAAGACTTTTGACAAGCCTGATGGAGATGTTACATAATCCTCAATAAATATAGTGATAATCTCTGAGGGATTTGCTTCCAAAAATGCTTTAATTTCTTTCAGCACATCAAGAGCAGGTTTCTGCCGGGAAAATTGGGGGACAAGCATGCTCGGTAAATCAAAGGCAGGATTGCAGCATTTGTATGATAATTGACTAATTTAACTAGTGAACCATTAACGAAGTTGAAACACTTACAAATGCTGTGACAGCGTAACATTGACCCCCAGTTGAGTGACATAACCAAATGTCGTTCTGAAAGTCATACATATCCAACATAAATCCTCGAACTCCATTCTGCCAAGCAATGAAAATCATAGAAAGGGGTTAGCCAGAATGGTTGAAATAAGTGTTAAAAGAGTATTCTAATTTTAACACACAGAAACAATAGAAAAGAATTCACTCATTTAGATACTATGCATATAGATAAAAACAAGTGAAAATGAGGCAGGTCAGCAGGTGGTAATGGACCTAATGCCCTAATGCTATACTCTTTGCATAATCGCATGGACACTAGTTAAATGTTTCAGGTGACTTAACGTAGCTGGATGCTTTTCCCTTAATCAAAGAATGATCACAAAAGTCTCAGAATTTTAATTTTTAATCTTAAGGACAGGTATTCAAGCGAAAAGGGAAAAGTGACAGCTAGACATTTGCATCAAATATCACCAACAGACCCACATGCTTAACCTGAGACTCCTCATTGTTTAGAAACACATTTTATCAATTCCCTTTGTTAGCTTTTGCTTTAAAATTCAGGTCTGCCCTGAACATTATTATGCTTTATAAACATAGTGATTTAACGAAAACATAATACAATTTATGAGGAATTCGGACATGTTAAAAGTTAAAACATCAGTTTGGGCTCGTAGGAGATTAAGACATCACCACAAGAACCACAAGTCTGACTTTTCTGATCTCATATTAGTTGATCTGAGCATTTGTCTAAAACCATTCAACCAAGTCCAGAGTTCAGACTTCTACATAGGTACCTTTATATGTAAAAATTAAACACTAAATCCTAAGCTGAAAAGGGTGAACCCTTAAGCCCTTGAGCACGTTTTCCGGACACAAGCACCAAAAGATCAGTTTGGTCATTCCAGACGGAAACTTCTACCCCCAATTTGATCATTCTATGCTGTAATGCATATTGTGCCGCATGTGCCAATACTTTCCTTTATAGGCATGTAACACACCATACATTAAAAATGAAGTGTGGCAATTTTAAAACCAAAAAGGGAACACCCAACAAAATAACCATGTGCCAAATCACCTATAAATTTTTCCATCTATTTTCATTTGGCCAAACCCTTCAGGATTTTCACACATTGACCCATTCTTACACCTCTCAAAATAAGGCAAAATCTAACTGTAATTTTCAAAAAGTCAACTTGCATTGCAAGTAAGATTACCATTTCATCCCCCACACCAGAAAAAAAAATTACCAGTAAAAAAAGAAAAAAAAGAAAAAGAAAAAGCAAAATCAACTGTCAAGAACAACAAAGTAACAAACTCCCCAGAACAGAGGTAACAAGCACCAAAAACATATTTACTTGAAGCTGAGATGTAACGGTGTCGTTTTGATTCATCGGAGCAATGATGATATTTCCGGTGGACGACCTGACCCCAGCTTGAGCAAACGAGTTGTGGGTGGTAAGCCATGTGTACTTATTAAAGGGAAGACCTTTCACCTGAAACAGATCAACATAATCAAAACCAAACCCACATGCAGAACCAGATACAATACTATAACAAAACAAATAATCATGCAAACTTAAGAAAAAAAAGTCATGATGTTACCTTAGATGTAGGATTGGTGGGTTGAATCCGGGTACATCTGGGTCGGGTATTACCATTTGCAGCGCATGTTTGGCAGCTTAAACCGGCGTCGCAATCTTTATCCACAGAACAAGTCTCTCCGATCTGTAAGCCATTTCAGAAACTGCCATTAGTCAAAAATAGAACAAACCCAGAAAATAGAAACGGGTTTTTGAGCTAAAAAAGTTCGAACCTTGAGGCTGATAGAGGGAGAGAATAGGAAAGCTATGATGAACAGAGCTTGAAGTTCGGGACTTTTAAAGAAAGTTCCCATTTTTAATCTGCAAAATGAATTGAAGAGATGTGAGGATATAATGGCAATGTGAATATAGGGGAGGTTTAAGCCTCAAGGGTTTTGCAAGAAAGGAAACTAAATGTTGATCAGAGAAGAAAGCTTACCACTTTTTTTCTGTGTTTTTTTTTTGTTTATGGGTTTTTTGGGTACTAATTTCCAGGTTTGGGGTTGAGTGTGAGAGACTCTTAAACTGAGATATGATAGAAAGAAGATGTTTTAATATTTTGTGGGGTTTAAAGGGGTGGTTGAAACTTGAAAGAGAGAGTGGGTTTAGAAAAGGGAGGAGTTGGTTGGTTTAGCTCTCTCTTTCTGATGAAGGTGGGGTTTGGGGTAGGGTTGGCTTGGACAGGCCTCGAGTCCTCTGAGACCCTCTCCTGGGTTTTTTTTTTTTCTCTCTTTTGGGTTTAGAAATTTTGCAAGAAGAAGAAGAAGAAGAAGAAGAAGGAATGAGAACAGAGAAAAAAGAGGAATGTGTCGATTACGTGGCCGGGTTTTAGATGACACGAGTCGGCAGGAAACTGCGTTGTAGTTCCCGGTAGGTGCGGACCTCTTTTGTCACTTTAGCATCGATTTGCTTTCCTTTTTTCTAATTTTCTAGTTTGACAACTAAAACAGTAAAACCTCTCAAGCCAAAAAAACCCTATAGCAAAAATAGAAAAACAAAATTACTGTTTTGGTCACTGATCTATGTCAAGAACGACAGTTTGGTCACTATCGAATTTCAAATATCAAAATGGTCACTCAAGTTAATGTTTCATTATCAATTTGGTCATTAGACGTCAAACGACTGTTAATTATAGAATATTCTTGGAATATTCCGTTTCTTGCAGGGGTATTATGGTCACTTAGGTATATTGGCGCCATTGTGACCAATTTGTTGACCGAATCTGAGTAGGAGCTGAGGGTCAATCTATTATGAACGGAGGAGAAGCCGGAATTGAGGTGGACCAAGAGGAGGAGCTGAGGGAGGCTTTTGATGTGTTTGACAAGGATAAAGATGGGTTGATTTCTGTGGAGGAGCTGGGGGTGGTTCTGTCCTCTTTGGGTTTGAGAGAGGGGAATAGAGTTGAGGCTTGTAAGGAAATGGTGAAGAAGGTTGATAAGGATGGAGATGGAATGGTTAACTTTGATGAGTTCAAGATGATGATGAAAGGTGGGAGGCTTCTTACAGCTTTTTGATCAAGTAAGCTAGGCACTTGGTTCAAGTCTGGTTAATCACACACAAACACACACCATTGTTGTATAGGAAACAAGACACTGTTCTGTTCTGGATCATCCAAATTCACAAGTTTCCCTGCAGAAACTAGATGCACTGAAATGGCCAAAGAGTCACAATCCTCTCTAACCTGCAATCCACTAGCTAGTTATTTTTTCTTTAAATTTTATTTTAACTTTTCATGGCAGGCAAACTATCATGGTTTATGCCTCTATAGTTTTCAGAAATGTATTTTTTCCCTTCTTGATGTGTATGATCCCCAATCTTATGCAGAACTATGATTATGGGTTCTAATAATGATTTAACTCTTTAGTTTAAAGCTTACCAACTAATTTGAGCAATTCATGTTCTGTATGTGTTGTTGTACACCAACTATCGTCAGAAATTTATTCATTATAAGCTTATCCCAGCAACCAATCTATAGTTTTGTACTTCTCTATGCAAATGCATGTGCTCAACTTCAACTTTCATGGCAAATAAATACAGCATCATTGCTGGCATTTGCCTTGAAAAAAAGGGAAATAAAATAAGAAGCAAAAGCAAAAGCAGGATGTTTGTGTCTTTAGACCAACACTTTCTGAAACAACCAAGTAATACAGAGAAGATGGAGTCATCCTAAAGCAACAGTCTTTTATATCGATTTATGAAGTTTTCCACAGAAAGCCAACCTTGTGCCAAGCTGCCCAAGCGTAAACACAACAGGATACTGGTCAAAAGGCGATATAACAAATTTGCATAATCAAACTCATCTGCATCAGTAATCATGTGTTGCAGAGGAGAAATGGAATGTACAAGAGTTCATCCTCACATTTTCAACAATACTGACAAGAACTGAAAGCACATATTCTCTTCACTAAAGTATAGAGGGGATACAATTGAATTACAAATGGTTACTGTATAAAATAGATCACAACAAGTATGAAAGTTACTCCAAATTTAAATGCAGTGACGGGCCAAATCGCCCAAATGGCAACGAGAACAGATCCTTGACATTGTTTTGAATGAAACTCTATATGTGTCTTCATCGGTAGAGAAGAAAGCCACTACATAGTCGTTGTCCAATCCCATATTCACAAGCAACCTATGGAGCTGAACTCCTTCACTGAAAGCCACAATCTTTGAGCACGCGCTCACTGCAATGCACCCTTTTGTTTCTTCTTCTTCAAGGAACCAGTCGAACGCACTTGAGAATGGAACAACTGAATCATATTACAAAACAGGAATATTTGTTTGTACAGTGTTTTGAGTACCCTCTCAGCATCTTCTATATAAATTCATCTTCAAGACATTCAAACTTGGCACACTGTGAAGCATGATATATATCTAGCCAAAGCCAGCGAGAACATCTACACATAATCAATATCTACATTATTGAATTGGAAGGAGTATACCTAAACACCGGCCTGGATAATACATTCAGCAGGAAGAACTTGGCCTACGAAAGTCTGGTATAAACCATTACTTGCTAGAGATTGATTTGCTCAAGTCTTGTATCCCATGCAGAACATTTGCTTTATTGCACATTATGTTTGCTTTGCTCTCTGAAAAGTCCACAGTGATCTGCCTGACCACAGTCTGCTCCAACATTAACTTCTCATCAACCCCAGAGTTTTGCCTGGATACAGCAGCACAAGAATGAATTCAATAACTAAAGCCAATTTTATAAAGGAACAACCCAGATCATCAGAATTCTTACCTGAAAAGCAATCAGACAAGAATTGTAGGACGGAGAAGAAAGCCAAACCTGAAAGTAGCATACATTCTCTGAAAGAACATGGTATATATTATTGTTGGAACTCTGGATTAGTGGCTGGTGAGGTAGCGAGAGTCCACAACCGGGCCATTCCTGAAAAGGGTGTTGGCAAAAACACCCCGAACCGATCGATTCTTTAAGAACAAAGAATCAATATTCGAAACCCATATCGAAAACTTCAAAGGGTGCAATGGGTTTTCTTGGTTTTGCAACACACTAGCAACAGACTGAGGATTCAGAACAAGGCTTAAAATGACAAATATACCCTCAATACTTTGACACATGTAGTGAACATCGACGGCACGTGACATATTTTAACGTCTCAGTTCACGGAGTGACCATTTTGATATACTTTTGCATAACTTGAGTGACCATTTTGATATTTGAAATTCGATAGTGACCAAACTGTCGTTCTTGACATAAATCAGTGACCAAAACAGTAATTTTGCCAAATAGAAAACTTATGAGAACTGAAGATGCAGTGTTTAAGAGCTGGATTCTTTCCATGCATATTCTCAGTGTTTAAGAGCACTGAAAATTTATATTTTGCTTCCTTTTCTTAACTCAATACCTACATATTCTCATGCATTCGTATATATCATCCACTATTATTCGAAGTTTGAATTAATTAATGAAACAGTGTTATTGTAGTATTTTTTTGATCATTATAAACATCTCCAACTCCTTTTTGGTTGCATTGTTTCTCATTAATACACATAATAATTTTTCTTTTTCGAATAAAAAAAATTAACATAAAACTTAAAACACATGTTGAAATTAGAATTGAATGAAAAACCACACGTATATATATTGGGTTCTAGAAAATATATAGTTTTTATGTGCATAATCTAAAGTTCTATTAATCGATTAGTAACTTATCTTATATGTGCAACACATTTCCACATTTAATTATAAACTCGGTTACGTATATGCTTATATCTGGCTTTCTTATAAAAAAAGACAGTAGAAAACCTCAAAACATGAGAAATCGAAATGAAAAGAATTCTAACCAAATACTTATATTGCCTCTAGAAGATTATTAGACTTCTTCCTTGTAAATGGTCCAAGCATTGTTTCTATTAATCAACTAAGTAAACTATATACCTTGTCTCTGCAGCCTTATGCGACTGAATAGGTCCAAGTGTATCAAGTAAAGCCGTCCGTTAATCTTTGTCAATGTTCGAATTGTGCTCAAATTTCTCTGTAGACTTCTGACCAGTTAGGCTGCAGAGGAAGGCACATCTAATATTAAGGCTGAAACCTGCAGGCTAGGGCATATCAGAATTGGTATGATGTGTGTAGAACCCTATATTATATTTGACAACTCAATCCTGTTTAGCTATTATCTCACGCACCTCACACTAGACTTCAATTTTTTTATTTTTTTTCCCTCTGGAATCTTCATTGAGGGCGAGGCCCAACCGAGCTCAAAACCCGGGCCCATGGCGGGAAATACAAAGCTAGAAAGGAACGATTACATCCAACGCCGTCCGACTGGGGACATACGACGTCGTTTATTAGAACGGAAACTATGGAAAATGGTTGTGGCTGTCCTCCAAAATTGGGTAAGTTCTCCAGACGATTTTTCTTGTTTAAACTCTTTCTGATTTGGGGAATCTCTAATTTCTGATAAATGTCAATTTCGACTTCTCTTTCATCCTCATCAGCACCCTCGCTGGTTTATGGTTTAGGGTAATTTAGAGTTTATGTACATCATGCATATAGTGAGGCAAATATATGAGCTGTAATCCTGTGATTTGTGAACTTATGGTATATGATTCTTTTTGGATAGGTTCCCAATATTAACTAGAGTATGATCAGCTGGCAATCTCATTTCTAGCTCTACCCTTTTCAATATGAATTGCCTACTTACTCCACCCAACCAACTTCCTTCCTTATTAATATGTCAAATACTTTTTACACAAATGTTAGTATAACTCTACAACAAAATTATATTCAAATTGTCCTTAAACCTCAAAAGGGAATAATAATAATAATAATAATACTTTGTTCATACACTTAAACCAACACCACAGGAGATTCATGAAAGAAAAACTATTTGGTTTTTTCAGTTTTAGGCCGTTCCTATCAACTTATTTGTTATTCTTCAAGTTTTTCGCTTATTCGGATTAATAGTGAATAGAAACAAAAAATGTATTATTAAGTATTAGAGTTATAAAATGCCCTTTATGTTAGGATAAGGGTCTCGAATACTGAAATTTAGAGAGAGGAGATTAAGTTATGACATTCCTTTAGGACCTGATATTAATAGGAAAGAGCTGTTTGATAATCAACAAGATGGGGAAGTCATTGTTTTCTCAGTTAATATATAAGGCAAAATTATTACACCAACCATGTAGATCGTTGCCGACTATAGATAAGCACATGCATATTACAGTGTGGTTGTGTCTTCTTATTCACAATGTTCAAGAGCTGGCTGCCATGATTTGTGCACAGCTGCTATGTATTGCATTTCTTCTATGCATGAGTTTTTTTTTTTTTTTTTTTTTTTATTTATTTGTACAGCATGGCTGTTAATATCTTTTTCTTTGAAAACTTTTGCGCGTTTCTCCATCAATTCTCTACTAAGAAGCTGAGTACTTCATTGTAGCTTACCTAGCTACATACTTTACTTCTGTGTGCTGCTTTGTAGATTTTATTTAATTTGCTATCGTTAACAATGCGAGAATAGTTTTTATTCAGCATTGTATGTCTCTGATCCTAGCCGGTATCAGTTAATAGAAAAGTGGTTCAGATATCACTTTCAGAAATTTTCTGGCGGTTTTGATCTCATCAGAGTTCTGTGCAATATGACAAGAAGTGAGAGGAATAATAAGGAAACAACCCCTTTCTGTGAATAGTATGGAAATAGGGTCTGTCCTACTCTCCCTAGGTTTAGAAGAAGATATTCTCACCCACCACTATTTAAGCCGAGTTCTTAAGGGTGGCTTTAGTGCACCGGACTTTTAAGTGAAAACTAATTTATACTTATAAGTATAAGGTGGGTGAGAACAGATTTTCTTTTTCTATTGAAAATTACCCTTACTTTTTCAAAAAACTACTAACATATTATGTTACCAAACATAAAGCTGACTTATACTTATAAGCAGAGGAGCTTATAGACACCCTTAGTTTCCCAGACTCAACCATTTCTCATCATTTCATCAACAATGGCAACCTTATCTCTCTGTGTTCTTACTCTGTATGTCCTTCCAATCATAGTTTCCTCAGTCTCACTCCGACATTGTCCATATGGATTCCTCCCTCAAGCCCACACCCTTCTTAGATCACCACAGTTGGTATTTGGCCACCCTCTCCTCTCTGTCAGAAGGTGCTAATGGTGAAACGAAGCTTATTTATACCTACACTGAAGCAATCTAAGGCTTCAGTGCGATTCTTACGCCTTCTGAGCTTCATGCCCTTACAAGCACCCCTGGCTTCGTTTCCTACTCTCGCAATCGCCCTCTTATGCTTCTGACCATGCATTCTTCACAATTCCTTGGTCTGACACCCAGTTTTGGTGCTTGGCCTGTTTCAAACTATGGTGAAGATGTCATCATTGGTTTACTTAACACCGGAGCTTGGCCGAGGAGTGATAGTTATAGAGATGAAGGAATGACTCCAGTCCCATCTCGGTGGAAAGGAATTTACGAACCTGGCACCCAATTCAACTCCTCCTACTGTAACAATAAATTGATCGGAGCTCGGTTTTATTACAAAGGGTATATGGCAGAGAATCCCGACAAAAAAATCTCCATGCACTCAGTACGCGACACAGATGGTCATGGGACACATACTTCTTCAACTGCCGCCGGTAATTATATCAAGGGAGCGTCCTATTTCGGCTACGCCTCTGGCACAACTAAAGGCATGGCTCCAAGAGCTCAACTAGCCATTTACAAAGTTGCTTGGTTCGGCGAAGTGTCTCAATCTGATCTCCTAGCGGGTGTGGACAAAGCAATCCGAGATGGTGTTGATATTTTGTCAATTTCCCTGGGTGGCTTCACCTTAAGCAATGACACAAAATTGAAGGATGACCCAGTTGCAGTAGTAACTTTTGCAGCCATGAATAAGGGGATTTTTGTCAATGTTTTAAAAGGCTAAGGCGTAACCAAGGCATTGTCGGGAGAGCCTCACCAAGACGTAAGCCTTGAGGCAAAATGCGTAAGCCTTGAGAATAAAAGCCCTGTATTTATGCATTTATCGGTGTTATACATAAAATATGCATTGTATAATTGACATCCAAAACAAATATGATAAATTGTCATTTATTCATAAAAAGTACACACTTAAACCATGCAATTTAACCAAATCCTCTTACATAAACTAAATCCATAGATCAAAGTACTAGTTAATGCTTTAAAGATCAAAGAACACAAACAATAATTGGACTAACTTCATGCTTCAAAATCATCATCATTAATTAGAATATCACCATCCAAACTATCACCACCATCACTATCACCTCCAACACCAACATCTTCATCTACATGTTTTTGGAAGAGGGGATTGGTGTCATCATATGGATTAACTCTAGTCTCATCATCTACAATGTCATCAAGACGCATTGATTTCCTTAGAGGCTTTCTCTTACCTACACAAAAATTTAATATGATAACCAATTAAACATAAGAGTAGAGGACCTATTTGAATACTTTGTTACACAATTAGTTAAACATAGATATTTTAATGAACTTACTTGAACTTAGTCGTTCACTAGCTTTCCTTTTGCTTTTGCAGCAACTAGATCAAAACTTTTGTGTGACTCTGAAAATTATAGATGATGAATTTCATGTAATGAAAAGTCTGTTGCTCTTAAATTTCAAATACATTTTTCAACAATGGCATGGATTCTGTTGGGAATCTTATAGATCATAGTAGTTGCAAGTCAATCCACTATAACAATAACTTTTTCATTAATCAAGCAGACCTTATCACTTGGCTGCTTCCCAAGAGTCAAAGTTATATATACATCAAGGCACCGCCACCAAATATATATTCCAAAAACTCAGAAGGATTGAGTTGGGAATCTTATAACATATCCAATCACAAACAAACAATGAATCAACATAAAGAAATAGCATCCAATGACATAATCAAAGAAACAATAGGAAACCCAGAATTAGAAACAAAGACCCAAAAGCCTTAAACCACAGAATCAAATCAAAGGATGAAGATTTGACATACCCGGTTCACCTCCAACAAAAGCTTGATTTGAGGCCTCAACTAAACAAAATGGCGATTGATTAATCAACCTCCAGCTGTTCTTAAATCTGGTGAAGCTTTTGGATTCGCGAGTTTTAAGATTTTTTGGAGAAGCAAAGATGAGTAATAAGAAGAAGAGAAAGTATGGGATAGAGGAGCTCGGGAGAAGGCTGAGATAATGAAAAGGCGGAGGCTTTCGACGTATACTAAAACGTCGTCGTTTTATTACGTAAAAAAAAAAATAATAAAAAAAAAAAAAACGGAAGAGCACGCCTTAAGCCGCGCCTTTAACGCCTTAAGAGCCTTAAGCTGCGCCTTGGGCGCCTAGACAGCCAAGGCTCAGGTTTTTTATGCTGCGCCTTGCGCCTTTTGAACCTTGAGGCGCGCCTCAGGCGCGTTTTTTAAAACCTTGATTTTTGTTGCCGCTGCAACCGGAAATGAGGGCCCAGAATATTTTGTCTTAGCTAATGGAGCACCATGGGCTATGATAGTTGGCGCAGGAACTATGGATCGCAAGCTGGGAGGACTTCTGACCTTAGGTAAAGGTAGGAAAATCACATTCAATTCTCTGTATCTAGGGATCTTCCCTAGTGATGCTCAACTTTCACTAGCTTTCAATAATAGCTGTCAAAGTGCCGTGGAAATCGAAGGAAAGATTCTTGTTTGCAGATATGATTCGAGAATAGATATTCTTGAGAACGACAACTCTGCATCAACAACTGTTTTCATTACACCTCAGTGCCAGATTTCAGTGCCGGAAGCTTTTATCAAGCAGCGTTTGTTAGTGATCACGATGGCAAAATGCTGATAAACTACATTAAGCTGAGTGGCAATCCTACAGGAGTCTTAGTCTTCAGAAAAACATTCATCGGTAGGAAGCCAGCACCACAGATTGATGTCTCCAGCTCTAGAGGACCATCTCCGAGTTGTCCAGGAATTCTCAAGCCTGACATTATTACCCCTAGAACATCCATCTTAGCCTCATGGTCCACCAATATTTCAGTATCTCCAGATTTGTGGCACCCTCTGTATAGTAACTTCAATCTTGCATATGGAACTTCAATGGTGACACCTCATGTAGCCGGTGTGGCTGCTCTCATAAAATCAGTGCATCCTGATTGGAGTCCTGCGGCCATAAGATCAGCACTCATGACCACATCGAATCCATTTGACAACAATGACAGCCCTATCACAGAAGCGCATGGAGGCCTCATTGCAAGCCCTCTAGCCATTGGAGCAGGGCACATATATCCCAACAATATGCTTGATCCGGGACTGGTCTATGATGCTGTGGTAGACGATTACAAAAAGCTCCTTTTTGCGATGAACTACACAGCCAAGCAAATCCAAACAATCATAGGGTCCACGTACAGATGTTCCAATTGGTCCAATATTGAACAGCTTAATTACCCATCTTTCATTGCTTATATCAATAGCAATGGTTGCAACTCTTATGGTAGTGTTGTCCAAAATTGAAATATGCAATGAAAGATGGGTAATCAAGCTGCTCAGTATTTGACCAATTGGAGCATCTGTACGTGGACCCTGTGATTGTTTGGATTTACTTGGTTGTGTAGTTCATCACACAAAGGAGCTTTTTGTAGTCGTCTATCGCAGCATCATAGACCAGTCCCGGATCAAGCACCTTGTTGGGATTAATGTGCCCTGCTCCAATGGCTAGAGGGCTTGCAATGAGGCCTCCAATAGCGTATGTGATAGGGATGTCATTGTTGTCAAATGGATTCGTTGTGGTCATGGCCACAAACATTGTCCCAGATTCTCTGATAAGGGAATAATGATTAGCCTAGCTATCTGGCTTCAAGGGTTAAATTACGGGTTGAGTTTATAGATATCTTGAATGTTTGTATCAAATTTGTTTGATCTTGATTCCTCATTGATAAGCTAAGTTTCATTCTTCGCGTAATGATGTTTGTGCGTTTTCATAGTTCTTGGACTGTAATTTACTTCTGTGAAATTTATGTATCTGACTTCACATAACATTTCTTGAATGCCAAATTGCTATGTGGCTACTGTAAAAAAGACAGGTACAAAAAGCTAGATAACCTTCCACCTGAGAAACACGGACACGGACACGAGTGTCTAATACGGACACGATACAATACGTGGACACGTCAAAATCAAATTTTGATCAGACACGGACCCACTATAGACACGTTAATTAAAAAATATTTTATATTTATATATATTTAAACAAAAAAATAAACAGCCTGAGCCCGAGTCTAAACTCGAGCCTGAGTCCATCTCGTAGAATAAGGGGGGAAGGATAGATGAATTGGTGAAGAAAAGGGGTCAAAAAGATGGGGGAAGGAACACGACTTTGTTCCTCTATTGCCTTAGAATAAGCTCTTATTAATTGATTCGTGCAATTTGTGGAGTTGGGCGAGGGGTTGATTTACCTGAGACTGAGAGCAAAAGATGGAGGCGGCGGAGATGGGAAACCTTGGAGAGCAGTGGCACACTAGGGTTTTGGCTTTTGAAGTACTGAAGGCGTAATTAGTACCATTTCTCAATCCAGGAGCCGCTCTACGAGGACGAGTTTGATGGGTCGGAAGGTTCCGGAAGAGGACGTGAGAGAAGACGTAGATCTAGGGAGAAGAAAGGTTCAGAAAGAAAAGAGTTTCTCGCCTTGTTGGCTCCGTTTACGGCGGCGGTGGTGGGATTGATCAGGCCTATGAGGATAGCAGTGGGCTTGACGGCGGCGGAGGCGAAGGGTCTGGAGCTGGCTAGGGTTCTGGTGTTTGCGGTAGTGGCGTATCAGCATGTCCCGCCCCGGTCCTGGCGTCGGTGAACGCCGATCCTGGGGTGTGAGTTAAATGTTACAAAGCGCAATGTAAATAAAAACTAAAAACAACTTCTTTCTAGGCTCTCCATCTTAGGCTCGTCCGATACTTCGACACGACAAAATCTAAACACTTCTCTGCAAAACATAAAATAAATGGGTGGTGAGTAAAACCACGCGCTCAGTGAGTGCCCTATGTAATATGCCAACAGAGCCATGTCATTGTACACACACGACAAAATACATATATCATATATTTCACGTCGACCACAATACAATTAACAACAATAAATAAACAACACAAGCAATCCAAAAATATAAACATTAATAATAATCGGATGCATGAATGCAAATGGAGTTCTTCCACTCAGTTACCGGACATTAGACTATATGTCAAAAACAATAGAGTCTACACGTCCCATACCGTGTATTGTACCCACCTTGGGTGACTCTAACGTTTCAGACACATGATCTAATAGCCGACAACTTCTCGATATATGTGCCTCTTTTGCTACTTGTCTTGTTAACCTCATGATCCCCAGTCCCGAAACCCGAAAAGATCGTTTTATCGACTTCTGCGTCGAAGGGGCATATTTTCCCCACATTTGTGCACGGTGGGCTCATCATAGCTACTGGATGTCCCCATGAGGAAACTCAACTACGCAAAAGACATTCTTTCCTCTCAATCTCATTCTCAACTTTCCACAATCACCACTCTCAAATGCATACTCGTCGTACCTCTCAATGCATTATGTATGCCAATTGAGTAACAATGTTCGTATCATAATATACGATACATGCTTTTATGAAAAGCAGTAACATCGATCATATAACTCATCAATTACACATGCTTTTATCGAAAGCAATAACAATCAAGAGTTATCAAACAAGATCACACAAATCACTGATCTCATATATAATTAAAAGCAAAAACACATGTTTTCCAACATTAATTACAAATAATGTCAAACAATAGATCAAACATCATAATTTACATAAATTTCGCATATTTCGCAAATACATCAAAAACATGTTTTTCAACTATTTTAAAAGCATATAAGAATATTTGAAACACATTACATAAACCACTCACCTCGACGAATCGAATCGACACCCAGATCGTAAATCGAGCAACCTAGAACGAGCCTTCTAGAAATCACTGTTGGATCTAACTCCAACTACCATGGATAGAAAGATCGCGTCGATACGAATCCGTAGCCACTCGAGGATTCAGAATCGGAGTTACGGATCAAAAGTTATGATCCGCGGAAGTTTCGTCGCAAAACTAATAAAATAATAATATTTCTAGAGAGAGAATGATGAGAGAGAGAGAGAGAAAACGGACTGAAAATTGAAGGGGGCTAATCCTATTTATAGTGAGAATATTGCCACTTGTCACTCTACCATTGGTTGGCTTCATGTCACATGGCAACACCACACAAAGCCAAACTATCACTTCCCACCATGTGACACATGGCACATGACTAATGCTGATGCTGGCATCATCAGCCACATAGAGTCAGCTGGTCCCTTCCCCTACTGCCACGTGTCAGCCTCTTCTCCAATCAGAGCTCGCCACGTCGTCATATAATTATGTTCCGATTAAACTTCAAAAAATCGTTAAAAATAGCTCGGGAACTCAAATAATTCACCGAAAAATGTGACGAACTCGTGACGATCTCTACTTTCTATTTCTCAAAATAAAAATAAAATTTGACCAACTTAAAAAATCGGGATATTACAATATATTGTGATGACTTGATCTCTGATAGAGTTTAAATTCTCACCACTTATATTGTGATGACTTGATCTAAGCTGGCTAGGGAAGCTAGCATGTAGATAGGTCACGCATCTCAAATCGCCCGGGAGAGAGTGGATCCTGTGCTTATATATGCAGAGCTAGCTCAATACATAAGGACGCGTTTTGGGGGCTCAATGGCTTCGGAGGGGATGAGAATTCTGAAGTTAAGCTTGCTGAGTCCAGAGCAATACCAGGATGGGTGACCTACTGGGAAATTACTCTGGAGCTCCAAGAGATAAAACTGTGAGGATGGGGCCCAAAGCGGACAATATCCTAAGTGTATGGGCTAGGCTGTTACACAGCAGTAGTCGCCCGTATCCAACCTCATTTCGCGTGTCCAAACCGTGTCGAAATCCCAGTTCTCGTGTCCACTCGTATTATTGAGGCGTATCCTAGCGTATCTGTGTCTGATACGTGTCCGACACACGAGCAATATCGCGTGTCCGTGCTTCTTAGCCTTCCATGCTCAAGATGGTAAAAGACTTGTAGACTTTATCTGAATTAGTCTTATTGGAGGTATATATGGTGTACCGCTAAGCATGTTCGGCGACCTCGTGGACTGTGCAACTGGCGCGGTGGGACCCAACTCCGGCATCCAACAGGTAGACCAGCACCCCGACTACATCTCCATTGTTCCACATCATCGGTGCCGCACTCAGAAGGCGTGCCACCGGGCTCCTGAAATAGCTTCGTGAGTAGAGAAAGTGGGTTTGAATCCCACATTGGAAACATTGTAAAGGAGGGAGCCTTCCTTCCTTGTAAATAGAAGGCTCCCCCCTTAGATATGGGATCTTGGATACTTGCTACTCTTGGCATGTAACCACCAGATGGCTTATGGCAGTCCACCGGTTGAGACGCCACATTGTCATCCCATGCACTCGTCCGGGTTTCACCTCGCTCCATATTCATCGCATGGCGGATTTCAACGCCTCATTGTCATCCCATGCACTCGTCCGGGTTTCACCCCACTCCATATTCATCGCATGGCGGATTTCAACGCCTCATTGTCATCCCATGCACTCGTCCGGGTTTCACCCCGCTCTATATTCATCGCATGGCGGATTTCAACGCCACATTGTCATCCCGTGCACTCGTCCGGGTTTCACCCCGCTCCATATTCATCGCATGGCGGATTTCAACGCCTCATTGTCATCCCGTGCACTCGTCCGCTCCATATTCATCGCATGGCGGATTTCAACGCCTCATTGTCATCCCATGCACTCGTCCGGGTTTCACCCGTTCCATATTCATGGCATGACGACACTTGAGCACAATACCATTAGTATTGCAAGTATACTCATAACTGTCACACGTCATCATTAATAGGTACTCACATCACCACGCCTCCTCTGCCCGAACACCCGGTCACGCCCAATCTTCAATGCGGACTTGGGAGACTGGGCACCGTTGGGTCGGTAACCCTACCGGTCTGCGGGACAGGAGCGAGACATATTAAGTCCCCATTCAAGATTGCACTTGACCGGAAACTTGGGGGACTTGTTGACAGTAGCCACAAAGGGGCTACATAGGCCCACAGACCCGCAGCCAGCACGACCGGGGCCGGACTGAGGCCCGGAGCAGGATCACCAGCACCCGGACCAGAGGTCCAGCAATATACCTTGTGACCAGGGGCCCGGGGCCCGGGGACCGGGGACGCCAGCCTGCCGAATAGGCCACCAGAGCTGTCTTTTTGAGTACGAACAGAAGGAAACCAGTCCCACATCGAAGAGTAAGACCAGACCTCACGCCCGACCACCTATATAAGGGCCTCAACTACCCTCTTTAATAGGTAACTGATCTCTCCAACTGCTTATCACTCTTGCTTAAGTTATCTATTCATCCCAACTGTACTAACTTAGGCATCGGAGAGGAGAAGACCGGCCCGCCCGATATTCCCCTTAGTTAGCAGGTTCGCAGGAGGAGATCACATCTTGATTCATCAGTTTCCACCAGGCCTACGAGTTTGTGCAGAAACACTAACTATCATCTTTCTAACTATCATCTTTCTAACTATCATCTTTCTAATTATCAAACTGTCATATTAATAATTATCTTACTAACTATCATTTAAGTTACTAACTATATATCAAAGTAACTATCATCTTACTAGCAATCATCTAAGTACCAATCAGACTCTGTCTTAGTAACTATATAAGTAACTATGAAAAATACAATTGCTGCACAGAAGAGCAACTTGTCCAAGTATGAAAAATGCAGGACAGAATGCAGCGTGCCGCTGCACCGCGCAACGGCAGCGGAACTCTGCCGAAATCAACATGAATAAAAATAATAAAAGTAACCTTTCAATTATTGTAAAAAAAAAAAAAAACAATCAACGTACATTTCAATGTAACTATAAAAAAAAAATAGAACTGTCTGAATAGCTATCTAAGGAACTATATAATTTCTCTACAACTTGTTCTGTTGTGACCAGCAGATTTGTTACACCTGCTGCACTTGACTGTCCTTTTCACTTCATTTTTACTTCTGTACCTCTGTAATTTTGGCCTTCTAGGTGGTCTCTTTGTTAAAGGTGGTTGCACCAACAATCCAGGCTGAGCTAGATCCACCGGCTTTGAAATAGTAGGAACCGGGTTGATTGTGAAAGAATAAGTTTCACGATATTTGTCCACCTAAAAAAAAAGAGGGAAAAATAAAGGATATAATGTTAGGTTCATGTAACTATACAAGTAACTTCACTAGTATCTGTCTATGTAACTATTTAATTTGAAGTAACGATCTTACTAACTACCTACATAACTGTTTAAATAATTTTAAATTTAGGAAAAGTGGTGCACCTTGAAAATTGGGTTGACATATGAGTACACATTAGAACCGTGTTTCTGAATCACGACAAGGGCGTGTGAGCATGGAAATCTGTGAACTTGTCATTCTCCACATGAACAGTATAACGCTTCCAAGTTTACCATCACATAATACTTTTGGCACTGAACTTCATAAATGTATGTATCAGATCTACTGATTAACCAGTGTCTACCCAACTCCAAGTTGTCAACCAGCTTCTTTTCCAACTTTGGACACAGCTCAGTAACTCATCCAGTTGATTCTTCCTTCCGAGAAGCAATTAAAGCCATAGACTTAAGACGAATGCCTTCGTTAAATTCAATAATGGGAAGGCTCTTCAACTCCTTCACCCAATTGTTGAAACACTCAGCCAAATTATTTGTCATTTCACCAAACCTTTCACCATTAAAAAAACTAGAAGCCCATGTTTCCTGAGGGAGATCCTTCAAAAACTGATCAACAACCTCACCACCTTCATGCTTCAACTTCTCGAAATTAATCTCAAAATATTCACGAGTGCGAGAATAAGCACACTTCATAAACAACAATGGAATTCTTTTGCTCAGATAAGAACCATATGCAAACTTGTTGCTCAGATTAGCCTGAAGATGCCTATAACAAAATTCATGAGGACTATTCGGAAAAACTGCACGAACTGCATTTAGAAAACTAATATTACGATCAGATATGAAAGTAATTTGCCTTGTTGAATATCTCGACAACTCTTCAGACAACATCTTAAGAAAGAAGGTCCAGTTGCTCTCATTTTTAGAATCGACAATAGCATAAGCAACCGGATATAATCTTAAACAAAAGAAAGCAAAAAATAATGTCAGGTTCATATAAATAGCTATCAAAGTAAAAGTAACTGCAATAGTATCTATCAAAGTAACTATTTGCGCTGGAATTCCTGAAACTATAAAAGAAACTACCCTAGTATCTATCAAAATAACTGTCAGTCTGGAAATAATATAAATAAAATAGAAAAACAACAGCAATGAAGAAAAGAAAGAACAAAATAATGAAGAAAGTGATGTACCACAATTTGCATCCTTTGTCGAAGCAGCAAGAAGCATGTCTTTGTATTTATTTGTGATGAATGTAGCATCAATATAGAGAATTGGTCTGCAAGACTGAAAATCATTCAACCAAGCAGAATACGTAACAAACATACGCTGGAACCTTTGTATTTCAGATTCGTACTCTACAGCTGACCTAGAATATGGGTTGCATTGATATGTGCGCTGGCAAAACCATGATAAATTCTGTTAAGACTCAGAATCAACACCAACCACAGCATCCCTTGCAAGTTCTTTACCATATCAAGCAGTATGATATGGGACATCTAAGCTGTAGTTTAACTTTATGTCTTGCAGTATATCAATAGTTTTCTTACTGGGATTATCACGAACCTTGCCAAGCATCACCTCCCTAATAATCTTATTGCACATCATCTTACTATTTTGAAGCCGGATGACACAACGACAACTATGTTCGTTCACCAATTCATTAATCACAAAAAAAACCATTATACCTGAATAAAAGGTGCAAAACTCAATCAGCATATATACTTTTTCATAGTAACTATCAAATAAAAAACGTAACTATATAAGTAACTATCCAAGTAACTAGTAACTATCCAATTAACAATTCCTGAAACTTTAAAACTGAGAAATATGGAAGTAACTATCTAAGTAACTACTAACTATTCAAGAAAAAAACAGGTAACTATCAAAGTAACTATCAAAATAAAAGTAACTATTTAAGTAACTAAGAAATATATAAATAACTATCTAAGTAACTATACAAGTATCTAACATGATTAAAAATGAAGCACACAATGCAGCGTGCCGCTGCACCGCAAACATGGTAGCGTAACACTGTTGATATCAACTATACAAAATATGTGCAACGGCTAATGAAAAAATATCTGCATAAAGATGCCTTCACACACCAATTACAACCTTCAGAATGTTTTTTCTTGCAGAAAGCAACAACACGTTCAGGCTTATTTCTATCAAAATAATACTGAAAACCAACCTCCACAGCATACATCCGCAACTTCAGCCTAAAATCTTTTACCCCACCCTCAAACGTCTGACCCTTAGAATGAATAAGATATTTCCATCCTTTAAAAAGATACATTTTTTGGTCCTCACGCCTATAACATCCCAAAAATTCATTCTCTTCCACCAAAATACTACTTTCCTCACTAATAGTATTACTAACTACACTTTCCGAAACAGAAGAAATGGCATCCAAACAATGAACATCCACATCAACAAAATCAGATTGATATCGTCCCAAAACTCTAAACATCATGCTCATATCAACCTCATTTTCCAAACAGTAAACAGTAGGATCTGGATAAACATTGTACTTAAGTTTGAAAACCAATCTTTCCAAGTCGGGAAAACGATCACGTATCTTATGACAAAAATCAACAAAACTACAATTATGAACAAACGAAAGTGCTGCTCCTTCACTAGAATACACGAGCTTAGCAGTATAAAAACTGTCCATTGCACCTACAGAAAAAATCATAATAACATCAATAATTATCATACTATCAGAGGCAACATAATTATATCTGCTACTATCTTACTAACTATTCTAGTACCTATCATCGCAGTAACTATCTTACTAACTATTTTAGTAACTATTCTAGTAACTATCATTTTATTAACTATCTTACTAATTATTACTTGGTAACTATCTTACTAACTATGAAAAAACCAAAATGCAGCAACTATCAGCCTAGTAACTAGCTTACTAACTATCATAGAAACTGAAATACTAACTATGAAATTGGTAACTATCGTACTACCTATCATCTTGGTAAATGTCTTACTAACGGTAACTATCTCACTAACTATGAAAAATAAAAAATGCAGAACAGAAAAAAGATGATGAGGAAGTTTTCGGAGCAGTATGCTCGTAACTGACAAATAACATATGCAAAGTTTCAAAGGCAAATCGAAAATCGCAAAATGAGCAAATCAACTGAGAAACTATAGACGCAAATCTAAACAGCTGTAAAACATTAACATACCTTCAGAGACAAATCGCAATCGCAACGTAAATCTTCAGAGACAAATTAGAATCGCAAATTGAGCAATTAAACAGATGAATTACAGATCGCCGAAAGAAAACGAATTGCAAATCGGCGGAAAATAAACGAATTGTAAAATCGGCGGTAAAAAAAGAATTGCAAATCGGCAGCAATGAGGCATTGAAGATCAGAGGCAATGAGGAATTGAAGATCGGAGGCAGAGAGAGAGAGAGAGGTGGCACTAAGAAGAAGAAAAAGAAAACATAGCTGAAAGAGGGAAAGTAACAGAACGAGAATACAAATTTGATGCTTAAGGGTAAAATCGTCCATTGAAAAAATCAAAACCAGCCCTTTTTTATAATTTAGTAAAATTGAAAAGAGCCTTTTGTGATAAAAATATTAAAAACATGCCCTTTTTTATGAAGTGAAAAACATGGAGCTTTTTTTTTCTAATTTACAAAGTTAGATGGTCTCTTTCTCTAAATGTGGTTTAGAATAAAGGGCTATCTACTTTTAATAAATATTAAATGAATTTTATTAGCAGTTACATTGTGATAATATTAGTGCGAGCAAATTAATGTAGATCATGTAAACAAAATTAATATATGTTACCACATATGTGTGGATTTGTTTTTGAAATACCATATACACTTCCGTAATTAACTTGATGGAGCGGATCCGTTAAATCATATTTTATAGCTGACATTATACTCCAATTCGGTTAAGATAAGTCACAATAACTAAAATAGCTCTTACCTTAAATAAAGACCAATATCCTTTGAATTGGTGATTATATTTACTGAAAAGTAATGAGAATATCATATTCATATTATTGTGGATTTGTTTCTAAAATACTGCAGGCCATATAATATTCATATATAATATTTACCTTCTCCGTCAGCCTAGCTTTCTCACTCATCTTCGGCCAATGTAGATTCAAGTGCGACTACATTCTTCCTTCTTCTTTTTTTAAGAATGCATGTACTACTACTACATTCTAACACTTAGAAAAGCCAAATAATTAGTAATTACATTCTATGTGTTACCGTTATGTTTGACCTTATTAATTAATTAAATGCACATTAGACAAGACACATTACATGAAGAAAATCCCAAATAGGCCTTTGAAGTCCAAACACAAACAAAACCAAAAGAGGGGACAAGAAACTGAGAAAGGCCCAAACTTCTCCCAAAAACACATACAACTATGTAAACGATAGCTAAGCAAATTATGTACATGTTACATTTGTATTGTATCTGCTACAATATAATTGTTCTCTGCAATGAATTTATTAAAATACATGAATGTGGTGGCTGTTCAATATCTTTCTCTTGAAACGTTGAAGGAGCCAAATGATTCATTATATTGTCTGGCTCCTATATACAATTCTTCTGTGTATCAATTTATTCCATTATTTGCTATGGTTGTCAATTATGTGAGGATAATGCAACATCTTTTTCTGTTCATATATTGTATCATAGAGAAGTGGTCAGAAATCCCTTTCGGAAGTTGGTTGACGTTTTAGAGGACTTGGAGAGGGGAGGGACAAAATTGAGAGGACTTGAGTCATTCCATTATCAAAGACAAGAAAATGAGTGATAAAGATAAGACAGCACTAATTTGGTCACTATGCTTTGGTGGTCCAATCCATCTTCCAGTTCCAGCTTATGTATGTTTGTAGGAATTGCATTATATATGTTTGTAGCTAGCCAGAATTGTTTCAGACTTGAAGCAATTTCTCATCAATGGCTACTCTAGCTCTAAGAGTTCTGTGCTCAATTCTCTTCTCAATCACAGTTTCTGCACAATCTCACACATATATTATCCACATGGATTCTTCAGCCATGCCCAAAGCCTTCTTTGATCACCAGAAATGGTATTTGGCTACCCTTTCATCTCTATCAGAAGGTGTTGAGGCTGAAGGAACTACCAGTGCTATCACAAAGCTAATTTATACATACAGTAATGCAATTCAAGGGTTCAGTGCAACTCTCACACTTTCCGAGCTTGAATACCTCAAAAGCTCTCCCGGATTCATCTCTTATATTCGTGATCGCCCCCTTAAACTTCACACCACCCGTTCTTCTCAGTTCCTTGGTCTAACACCCTTGTCTGGCCCTTGGCATGCTTCAAATTATGGTGAGAATGTCACCATTGGTGTGGTTGACACCGGAGTTTGGCCCGAGAGTGAGAGCTTCAATGACGAAGGAATGACTCGAGTCCCCTCCGGATGGAAAGGAAAATGTGAATCCGGCACCCAATTTAACTCTTCCTTGTGCAACAAGAAACTCATTGGAGCTCGGTTTTACTACAAAGGCTTCATTGCAGAGAATCCTGACATGGATATTTCGATGAAGTCAGCTCGTGATACAAATGGACACGGAACACACACTTCCTCCATTGCTGCTGGTAATTATGTAAAGGGCGCATCCTATTTTGGCTATGCTACCGGCAAAGCTGTAGGCATGGCACCAAGAGCTCGAATAGCGATGTACAAAGTGGGCTGGTATGAGCAAGCTTCCTCATCTGATGTTCTTGCTGCTGTAGACCAATCAATTCAAGATGGGGTGGATATATTATCTTTCTCCTTGGGTTATACTTTGGATGCATATTTGTACCATGACATTATTGCAATAGCAACTTTTGCAGCCATGAAAAAGGGAATTTTTGTTGCAGCTGCAGCCGGAAATGATGGTCCTTTTTATGGTACCTTAGTCAATGGAGCACCATGGGCAGTGATAGTTGGTGCAGGGACTATCGATCGCCAACTCGGAGGAATGCTAACCCTGGGAAATGGTATAAAAATAACTTTCCCATCCTTGTATCCAGGGAAGTTTTCTGGAGATACTCAATTGCCACTTGTCTCCAATGGTTGTCAAAGTGTGACGGAAATGAAGAAACTCAAAGGCAAGATTGTTGTTTGCAGAGACGTTGTGAGCATTGATGATCAACTTGAGAAAGCAAAGTCTGCAAAGGTTTCGGGAGTTGTTTTCATATCCAATACTACACTGCAAGATTATGACACTATAACCGTATTTCCAGCGGCAGTTATTGGTGATCAAGATGGCAAAGTGGTGTTGCACTATATCAAGCAGAGTAGTAATCCTACAGCAAGTTTGGAATACAGGAAAACAGTCATTGGTACAAAACCAGCACCAAAGGTTGACGATTACAGTTCCAGAGGGCCATTTCCAAGCTGTCCAACAATTTTGAAGCCAGACATTTTAGCCCCTGGATCATTAATATTGGCATCATGGTCTCCAACCAGTTCGGTATCTGAAGATTCAAGCCCTTTGTTTAGTAACTTCAATATTGACACAGGGACTTCAATGGCAGCGCCTCATGTGGCCGGTGTGGCTGCACTTATCAAATCTGTGCATCCTGATTGGAGTCCTGCGGCTATTAGATCAGCTCTTATGACTACAGCAAATCCGTTTGACAACACTCATAGCCCTATTAAAGACGTTTTCGGAGACCTCACTGCTAGCCCTTTAGCCATTGGAGCAGGACACATTAATCCCAGCAAGGTACTTGATCCTGGTTTAGTCTACGATGCAGCAGCAGATGACTACATAAAGCTTCTATGTGCAATGAATTACACAGCAAAGCAGATACAAATGATCACAAAGTCCCTTTACAAATGTGACAATAGGTTCCATATTGATCTCAATTACCCATCTTTCATTGCTTACTTTAACACTAATGGATCAAATTCTGATGCAAAAGTTGTACAAGAGTTCAGCAGGACACTAACAAATGTGGGAGAGGAAAAGACAAGTTACTTTGTGAATCTTACAACCATGGCTGGTTTGAAATTGAAGGTGGAGCCACAGAGGTTGGTGTTTACAAAGAAGTACGAGAAGCTGAGGTACAAGCTGACAATGGTAGGTCCAAAATTATTGAAAGATGATGTAGTTCAGGGATCACTTAGTTGGATTGATGATGGTGAAAAATATGTAGTGAGAAGTCCTATAGTGGCCACAAACATAGTGCCAGATTCTCTGATAAGGAATTAACTAGCTACAGGTCAAGCATAAAATTGATAATCTCTGTAGGTGTTGTTAAAAGTTTGTACATGGGAACAGGAAAAGAAGATCAAATATGATCAAAATAAAAGGTCTATTGATTCTCAATTTCTCCACTCTAAAACTTGTTTGCTACAGACTTAAACAAAGGAACAATTTTACAGAGATACCTAAGACTATACCATGTATAGAGAGCTTTCAATAATTCCTCAAATCCATTAATTAGTAAGAAAGTCATCCATTTGTGAAAGCTCTCATTGTCTCGACGCACTTCAAGTGCTGCATTTTACAGTACAAATACGTGTAGACGGTGTAGTTAGGCCTGGCAATTAGGCCCGTAAGCCCGAGACCCGCACGAAACCCGCCCGCAAAAAGCCCGCACGAGCCCGCACGTTTACTAAACGTGCCTAGAAAAACCCGGCACGCGAAAAGCCCGAGTACTCACGGGCCGTGCCGTGCTTTGACGGGCCGACCCGTTGGAACCCGCCTGAATAGGAGAAGACCACGGAATCGGAGGCAGCAGAGCAACCGGAGCCCCAAATTGAAGAAGAGGAAGCCGGAGACGACGAGGAACCTGCTAAGAAGAAGGAAATGGAGAAGAAGAGGAAGAAGATGAAGAAATTGAAGGCTGAAAACCCTAGCGAGACCAAAGAGGAAGAAAAAATTGAAGAAGAAGAAGAAGCAGATGAGGTGAAAGAGAAGAAAGAGAAGAAAGAGAAGAAGGTGAGGACTGAGGAGTAGGGCAACACCTCACCTTCGAGTCGGAATCCCTCTCCATCGAGCCGGACTCCAACATCTCCTACGGCCTCAACGTCCGTAAGACGGAAAACTCCTCCGCAAGCGCAGGAGTACGAGGGGATGCCGGTGGAGGGATTCGGTGCGGCGCTGCTCTCCCGCTACAGGTGGGCCCCAAGGAGAGGAATTGGCCACGGGCTGGGGAGGCTGGGCGACCTAGAAGGAGGTGAGATTGGAGTTGCTCATGAAGGCCTCCATCGAGGACGGCGGGATCGGAGAAGACGACGAGCCGAAACCGAGGCGGAGGAGAGAGAAGTTTGAGAGAAACGGGTTAACGGGTCTCAACGGGTAGCCCGTAAACCCGTCGGGCTGAGCCCGCGAAACCTGTTAATGTAAACGGGCTCTTAATGTGCCGACCCGTTAAGAGCACGGCCCGTTAAGGACCCGCACGAGCCCGCACGAGCCCGCACGATTGCCAGGCCTAGGTGTAGTACAGCAGTATAACCCAGTGAAAATGTGATTTAACACTAGCTAATAACATGAATGCACAAGATAAAGGAAACAGACGAAAGCTGGTCTTATTGATATGTCATACATATTTCTCATTTACTGTAATTTTATTTTAAATAAGTAGACAACATTATTCGATTTTTTAGAGATTATTAGATCATAAGGTTTCCTCCTTAACCTAAAAATGGTACGACATGGACATGGCCATGGTCATCCACCCTGATCAATACACGGTTGCAGCAATAATCATCAATTATCACCGCGCCTGGTTTTACAATCACACCTGTAACCATGGGGTTCTCTTTCTCAATTATTGTTTTGGCTTCCTGCCCTGGCTTTCCAAGTAGTTCGGGCCATATATTTTTGTGTTCTGTGAAAAATCAACAAACTGTTCTAAGTATGACGATAGATTGTAAGATAATATGATCCGAACAGAGAGAGAGAGCGAGAGAGAGAGAGAGAACGAACCTAGACCAGGGCATCCGAAATATTCATTTTGACAAGGAGGGTAAGGCATGCGATTGTGAAGAGACATGTTTTAGGTTTACTTAAGATTAAGGTGAAAATGAACAAGCAAAGTGATGGAAATGAACAAGCAAGTGATTGGTATTTATATATGTGTGTGATCACGTCAAAAATTATACGGACATCTCTGAAAATTAATGTAATCAATAACGTGGATTTCCGTTGTAGATTACTTTAGGAAACAGATGATCGATATCTATATTTATGCCAAAATCGATATCTATATTTATGCCAACGTGGATTTCCGTTGTGGATTACTTTAGGAAACAGATGATCGATATCTATATTTATGGAAATGGTATCTTATTATGCCAAAATCGTAAAGAAATCAATGAAATTTATGTAAATTACTGAAGTAGAGTACCAATAAAGACCATCAAATTTTTTTCCGTTAAGAGTCAAGATGATACTTTAATTGTAGTTGGATCACATACCCTATTGCTAATTTGCTATAAGGTTTTTTTTATGCCTTTATATATTTTGCTTTCGATCCCAATCATTTTAATGAATTTAAATTTATTTAATGCCTTCTGATTGTGATTTTTTATTTTTTATTTTGTTAGAGGAAGCCCTTAAACAAGAAAGCATCTTACATCATGTCTTTTTCTTTAGTTCTTATTTTTTTTGAGAAAATCAACATGCCGGCTTCTATAAGACTTGAGGGTACGTTTGTTACATGGGATTGTCATAGCCAGGCTTAAATCCTTATCGAATCCAGCACTCCTCAAAGCCAAGCTTATTCTACAATAGGCCAAACCCATATTTGGTGACAGCATGACTATATTCATGACTATAGTCAAATTCACTGCTCATCATCTCTTTCAATTACCCAACTATTCTCAACTCCTTTATGAACTGTGAAATCTGCGAATGCGTCCGACTACAAAAATAAACCTTCAACTTCTCCTCCCCCTCATCTTCATCATCACTAGACCCACCTGCTCCATCTTCCTCATCACTTGACAGACTAAGCCTTCCTCTGCGACTTCCCAACAGACGGAACACCTTCCTCATCACTCTCATGTTCGTCCAGCAAAAATGCATCCTTGTTCAGATCAATTTCAACTATAATATGCAGATCAAATTGGTACCCAGCAATCTTCCGACCTAAGTATGGAGCGAACCTCCTCGTCGTTTTCCAGAACACCCATTTTTTTTCGGGTTGAAGATTGAGATTTGAAACATATCAGAGAGAGAGATGAAATAGGGAAGAAGAGAAGGGAAGAGGAAATAAATTAAGATTTGGGAGGAGGAGTTGGGCGGCGACGGCGGGTTGAAAGCGGCGACGGCGGGTTGATGGCGGCGACCTTATGGTAAGAGATAGGCCGAAGAGTTTGAGTTGGTGAATAGTTACCCAGCCTTGGAGAATCTCATAAAATTTGGTGTCTCTCTATAAGAAGGTGTGAAGGCATTTTTGGGCTTATATAGTCCATTAAAAATAGTCTATTTTTCTGCCAAACATGGGACAAGTCTTATTTTCTTATGTAAGACAGTCCAATTCAATCCAATCCCATAAAACAAACATGTCCGAAGGGAAATGTTTGCACTAAGAGTCGTTGAATTGTGTAGCTGTCTTTTTTCCAAATGTTTTTTAGTAGTCAAGTTAAAAGTAGTTAGATTTTGATTCTGACTCCATATAGTAAGTAAACAACTCAATGAAAATGAGTAACCAAATACCGATTTTATCCCCTCTTTAATTTTTTTTGTCTCATACTCATGATCAATTTCATTCCAAGTTAGTAAACGTACCTAAAACATTGTGTATAGCCCTTTTCTCTCGAAGCTCCCCAAATTTTTCTGTTTCTTTCCTACAAACTTAGACAGAGGAACAGTTCTACAGAGATAGCTAAACCTTTTCCCTTAGAGCTTTCAGTAATTCTTCGATCAAATGTATTTGTAAGAAATTGTGTCATCCATTTGTGAAATCTCTCATTACCTTGACGCACTTTAAGTGCTGTATTATATATACAGCACAAAGATAAGAAGCAGGGCAATTCAAGAATCATGTAAAGCACGAGGACGACGTCCTTATTGCATTTTAGTCGCACAATTGCAAATTAAGCAGCGCCACATACATGTAGTTCGGCAGGACAAAGCAGACATAATGCGATTGAACACACATAACATCAGTGAACCAGATTGAGAAAACATATAAAAGCTGGTATTATGAATATGTCATACATATTTCTGAGTTTACTGTGAATTTTATTTTAAATAAGGTAGACAACATTACTCTTTAATTTAGAGATTAGATCACAAGGTTCCTCCTTAACCTACGAATGGTGTGACATGAACAATGCCATGGTCATCCACCTTGATCAATACACGGTTGCAGCAATAATCATCAATTATCTGTGTGGCATGGCCTGGATTTACGATCACACCTGTAATCATGGGGTTGCTTTTCTCAATTATTGTTTTGGCTTCCAGTCCCGGCATTCCAACTAGTTCAGGCCATCTGGTTTTGTATCCTGTAGAAAATCAACACACATATATTGTAAGCCAAGTATAATCCAAAGTTCCAAACCCAAAAAAGAGTATGAGAGAGAGAGAGAACCTAGGCTTCGGCATACGAATTCATCAGTTTGGCAAGGAGGGTATGGCATCCGAGAAGACATTTTTTAGATTGCTTATAATTATGGTGAAAATGAACAAGCCAGTAATGAAATGAACACGCAAGTGTATATATATAGGTGACGTCTTTGGTCATGCCAAAATTACGTGTAACTCTATGAAAATGAATGTAATCAATAATTATAGGAAACAAGTGATATGGTATTTACGTTTTGGATTAACTTAGGAAATAGGTGACATGGTATAAACTTTTTGGTCAATATTGTACAAGGAAAGGAAGTTAATCATATCTATTTTCAACTTATCCTTTTTTTTTTGTCCATATTCAATTCATCCTCATAAATGAAATTTCAAGAAATATATATATATATATATATATATATATATATATATATATATATATATATATATCCCTTTCACTACGGACCCCTTATTTTGCCCACTTTAAGGGATCGATCATTTAACATACTTTTTAATCGCATATTAACATCTCCACCATTCAACTTTCATGTTTATATGAGTAGATCATATCTGTAAATTTTCATTCAATTTAATAATCATTAGAGCATTCAAAATTGAAATTTACAAATAAAAATATGAACGGTTCAACTTTGACACATTTCATACGTCCATTGATTTCATCTAGTTAGATGTCTTAACGATCACGTTTTTGATTAAAAATTTACAAAAATGATATACACATACAAACCTAGTAATTGAACGGTGGAGATGTTAAAATGTGATTAAAAAATCGGTCTAATAACTGATCTCTTAAAATGGACAAAATAAGAGATCCCTTAGTAGAAGGGCTCTGTATAGAACTGTTCAGAAATTTTGGTGATCGTTAAGGCCTTCAAAACTTTAATTTATTTTTATTGACCTCAGACTGTTCAGGTTGCTCAGAAAGTGTTTGAATTTTTGACTTAATCTTAGCCATCCAAAGTCATTAAAAAAAAATTAAAAGTGTTTTGCTATCCCTTTTTTTGACCCAAAAAAAGAGTTCCTTACTAGAAGAGCCAATATGATTCTTTTTTGCTAAAACAAGATTCCTTATTCGAAGATTCTCATTTTTAATTTTCTCAATTTTAGTTACTATCTTAACATGGGAAAACGAAATTTTATAAATTTACAGCAAACTTAACATGAGAAAACGAAATTTCATAAATTTACAGCAAACTCTTTCTACAGCTCGACCAATGCCCTATATATGTTAAGATAGTAACTAAAATTGAGAAAATTAAAAAAAAAAATCTTCGAATAGGGAATCTTGTTTTATCAAAAAAGAATCATATTTTCTCTAAAATTTAGAAAATTCAAATATGAGAAAGCTATTGGAGTTGCTCACAAGCCTATACATGGATAGTAACTAGAATGGGGATCATATAAAAATAGGAGGTCATGCTTTTGCACTTTTTCTTGTAGTAAATTACTCAATAGCACCCACTTAAATTTACTAACACAAAAAACTCATTTTCAATAATTTTTAAACAAAAAAGACATAAGTCTTATGTAAAATTTAGTGGATCCAAAACTGATTGTTGAATTGAGACTGAAATTCCTAAAATGCCTAAAATGCCGCGCCATTGATTTTCCCAAAATTACCATTTGTCACTTAACTCACTAAAACTCCTTCACTTTCAAAGAATACTAGTTTTAAATACACTCCTCAAACTACTTAATACACATACATACTCAATACACCACCTATTCAAATTATGAATCAGATATTTTTACTATATACACAACCCAAATTACCTAAAATACCCTTGAACTAAAAATGATGAAATACCCTATTATTTGACTAAACAATGTTAGTATGTTTAGTATGTTTACTTTATATTGACGTTTTGTAGATTTTCAAATCGATTACTTATGTTAGTTTGAAAAATCATTGCAAATCTATTATTATTGTCTCAAAATTCTTAACAAAAAATTAATACATTCTCATTATTGTATTTAGACGAATAAGAAGAAAAAATAAGATGAAATTTATTGAAATGAAAATCATAATGTTTTCAACATTAATTACTACTTAATTCAGAATTCTAAAAAAAAGAAATTATGATTTTTTTTTCGTGAAAATAAAGAAAGAAATTAATTGTTTAAATTCCAATTAAAACTAATTCGAATTTGTTCTAGAAGTTTATTTTCTTATTTTATTAATTTCTTTTTTTATCGGATTCTTTTATTAGTTTCTAAAAATAAATTTTTTATTTTTGATATTTATTTTCTTCTAATTTTCTTAATTATTACATATGTTTGTTTTGGTCATCTAATATATACTTCTCTTCACAGAATCACATATTGCAATAAGCAAAAAGTCAAAAACTACTACTAGATCAATTGTATTCATTACCTTGATTGAACTATAAATAAAAGTAGCAACCTTGAAACTGGTACTTACGCTTCATGATGTACCCAATAGAAATTCAGCTTCTTTTGAGCAGAGTAAGGCTTAGTTTGGGACAGCTGTGCTGTGAGTAAAATGACTTTTGAATCAGCTGTGAGTAAAATGACTTTTGAATTTGCTGTGAGAGGAAACAGTTTAGGTGTTTGGTAAACTGTTTTCAAAAATGCTGTGAGAACGGAAAGTAATTTTTTGTGTTTGGTAAGTTCTAAGTAAAAAGTATTTTGAGTGGGGGTATTTATCAAAATAATCTTAAATATTTAAAGTTTTTTTAAAATGGATATTACTTCTCTAAATTATAGACTATGGTTTTGTGCAATTATTTTGGTATAATTTTTTGCAATGTATGACCAGTTGTTTGGACCAAATAAAAGATTTACGAAGAATTCTTAAATATTAAACCAAATTCATCTAAAATAATATTAGACAAAGTATTTTCCACCATAATCAAATGGAACCATTACACAATATATTAGAGTCTATTAATATTGCAACTATATTGCATTCATTAAACTTTGTGCAATCATATTTCTTAGCACCACCATTTCTTCAAAAGCTGCTTTCCAAAGCTCTATTTCCTAGCTTTTTGATTTCAGCTTTTGAGGAAATCTATTTTGGCCAAAAGCAGCTTTTAGGGATTTTACCAAACACCATACATTAATTCCAAAAGCTAAAGCAGCCTCAAAAGCTGTCCCAAACTAAGCCTAAGGAATTCGAGGGGTTGTTGGGTCCATCCACGAAACAGAGAACAGAAAACCCTAGTTCTTGCTTCTTTGGGTGTGCTCCTCTATCTGATGATGCTTCTGTTGTAGAGTGAAGCCTTTTGTTCTTTGGAACGAAGACGTTTTGTTCTATGGAACCAAACTATAACCTGGACTTACACAGTCCCAAGTGCTTTACCCACTATCATAGATTCATAGTATCATCTTCCGTGTAATGTTTTTTTCAGCATCTGTTATAACGAATGTAAGAAAAACACAGAATTACGTGGTTCACCAACGATGTGTTGGCTACGTCCACGGGCAAAGGAGAGCAGTTTATTTATCTTGAGGAAAACAGAATACTAAATACAATTAGGTTTAAGACGTTTATATACTAAGCCCAACAAGAAACCCTAGCCCAGCATAACAGACTGGCTGGTTCAAGGCATATATTAACAAATATCTTTTCCTATTATAGTTAGAACTGTAAAGGTAGTTTCCTCCTAGGATAACGTCAGTGCTAGTATATGTAATCCCTTTATGATTCAATGAATTCATTCTAGCTAAACTACTTCTTTTCACATGCTTTGTCTAGGATTAGTCTTTCCCAAATTAGCACGAGTAGTGCACATGTCTGTTAGGGTTAATTAATCTATGTTTAGTCTTAATACAAGCTTAAGGTTTGATTAGTTAGTGACCAGCACAAAGGCGACACGTGTCCTTTAAGCTGTTATCAGTGCAGGCTTATATAAGCCATCGTTGTAAGGCTGAGAGATATCTATGAAATCTATCTTTATTTTCTTTCTTGTTTTTCCTTTCAATCCTGCAAATTCGATCTGTTAGGGTAATTCCCTAACAGATTCCAGCTTTGGCTGGTAGATAGACAACTGTCTAAGCAAATCATGCCTAGTAACGAAGTGTTCACTGTAGAACCATAGAACCCATATGGCTCCATGTTTTCCTTTCTGTTAATTGGTAAAAAACAGAGAGTTATGATGTGCATCTCTTCATGAATGTATACAAACTTGGGGCAGATTATAATGCATGAAAAAGACGGATTCTTGCTTACCTTGTGATTAGGAGATTAGCCAGATTTCGAGTAGCAAGCTCGTAAAGATTGGCAATGGACCCATTATCGTCTAGCTTATATAACTCTGCCCACATATCAATGAGAGCAGTGACAGGGATTCTTTGGTCTTCAGGAAATGAACCCAGGTCTAAGAAGCATTCCTTCAATTTATGATCTTCTTCATTCAAGGCACCTAAATTCTAAACTACTCTGAAGACCATCTAGCAAAGAAGCCTCAGAATCAAGAATAAAAACACCTTTTAGTGCAGATGCTCTTTTTCGCCAACACGCTACATCTTTTCCGCAAAGAGATTTTCCAACCACTGTAATGGCAAGTGGAGATCTTTTGTAATGCTTTATTTATCTGCAGTCCAATTGTCCAAATGAAGAGTCAATTACCATGCGGAATTAAAATGCTCAAGTTTGTGTACGTCCACCCAATTTCAGTGGTTTCATAAAGTAAATAGTTTAAATTTACCATATACTTCTACAGGTCTACTTTTCAGTGCTAAGCATAAGTGTAGATTTTTTTTATTTTTTTATTTTTTATCAGAGAATATTGACAGTTTGATATGGTACTGTGTTCATCTCCGTGGATAAAGCAAACATAATACATATGCCTCCTTCATTAGCATAAATGGAACTTATGTAACGTATTGGCAGGGACAGAAATTAATCACCTTTTTCACAATCTTTTCAGGAATGTTACGGCTCCGAACTCCCAGGGATGCTGAATGTTTGAAAAGAGTTGCAGCATCTTCATCATTCAACGCTTCTAGACTGTTGAGTACGAATCCATGGAAATTCATATCTTGATGTCACCAAAATCTTGGAATTTGGCAATTTGATATCATCAAAATTCCGAATAAGGGAATCCGATCGGACAGGACTCTCCCCTATTTCCATCAGAAAAGACTTCAGCCACTTGCCTACATCAAGTCTGTCGGCCAAACTAGGCATTTCATCAGAACCCCTGCTGTGATATAGCTCTTGTACAACAATATCATCGGTCTTCTTTGACAGTGACAAAGAAGATATTGTCCTGAAATTTATCTGTCAAATAGAATATATAAAGAAAGCTGTTACCAAAAGAACATCATAGAAATCTGTCTACAACCATCCACACAATAACACGCACATAGCTAATGTCAAGGACCTGAGGTTGTGACAATCAATATCTCAACCTCAATTCCAGGACAATATGCAATCAGTAATAAGTTATAACTACTGTTTTTCGTATCAGATAAGAGTGGAGCAATACTAACAAATCTTCACCTTGACTTAAATCCTCTCACAAAAACAGATATACCAGATGCATCATAATAATGCCAGATGTACAAATAACTCCTCTGCCTCAGATGTTGCCCCCAAAGGACAACTAACAGCTTGTAACATTTAGCAAGTCCAAACAATGTTGGAACTTGCTGTGCGGAACCGGCTTGGTGAACATATCAGCGGGGTTATCAACATTACCCACTTTCTTCACTTTAATTCTGCTCTCACTTCTCAGAAAATGATACCTGACATCAATGTATTTAGTCCTCTCATGATGAACCTGATCCTTTGCTAAACATATTGCACTCAAACTATCACAATATACAATAGCCTGATCATGATGTAGACCAAGACTACTGACTAGTCCCTTCAACCATATTCCCTCCTTTGCAGCTGCTGTCAAAGCCATGTACTCTGCTTCAGTTGTAGACAAAGTCACTGTAGGCTGCAAAGTAGCTTTCCAACTAACAACAGAGCAACCAAGAGTGAAAACATAACCAGTCATAGATTTCCTGGTATCAACATCTCCAGCATAATCGCTATCTGAATAGCCTGTTACTAAACACGTTGTATCACCTCCATAAATGAGACCAACATCAGACGTACCTTTGAGGTACCGGAAAATTCTCTTCACAGCTTGCCAATGCTCCTTTCCAGGTTCACCCATAAACCTGCTGACAACACTAACAGCATGTGCAAGATCAGGCCTAGTGCAAACCATAGCATACATCAAGCTTCCTACTGCACTAGAATAAGGAACTCGAGACATGTACTCCTTCTCCTCAGCAGATTTAGGTGCAAACGCAGTAGACAAATGAATATTTGCAGCACTGGGAGTATCTATAGACCTTGAAGTAGACATACCAAACCTGGACAATATCTTCTGGATGTAACCTTTCTGTGATAAGAAAAGCTTCTTCTGACTTCTATCTCTGTAAATCTCCATTCCCAGAATTTTTATGGCTGTTCCCAAATCCTTCATCTCAAACTCTGCACTGAGAAGACCCTTCAACTTCTGGATATCAGGCTTGTTATCTGCAGCTATCAACATGTCATCTACATACAGGACTAGATAAATGAGGGAACCATTTGTTACCTTGTTGTAATAGACACAACAATCATACGGACTCCTGATGTAGCCTATCTCTATCATATAGCTATCAAACCTCTTGTACCACTGTTTAGGAGATTGCTTTAGTCCATACAAGGACTTCTTCAACTTGCAAACATAGTCTTCTTTTCCAGGAACTTGGAAACCATCTGGCTGAGTCATGTATATCTCCTCTTCCAACTCTCCATGTAGAAAAGCTGTATTCACATCTAGTTGTTCAAGCTCCAGATTCTGATGTGCAACTATGGCTAATAGCACCCTGATAGAAGTATGTCTGACCACAGGTGAGAAAATCTCATTGTAGTCTACTCCCTCATTCTGATGGAACCCTCTTGCAACTACCCGAGCTTTATACTTAATGCCCTCAGCAGGTGACAACCCTTCTTTCTTCTTGAAAACCCATTTACAAGTGATGATCTTTCTCCCCTGAGGTCTTTTAGCCAATTCCCAAGTCTGATTCTTGTGAAGTGACTCCATCTCATCTCCCATTGCAGCAAGCCATTGGGTAGACTCTGTACATGTAACTGCTTCCTTGTAGGTGGATGGCTCACAAGGATCCACCTCTTCAGCAACCTGAAGTGCATAAGCCACCATGTCCTCAAAGCCATACCTTGTGGGGGGCTGCCCAAAATTTGCTCTCATAGGTCGCTCATGAGCCAAACTATGCTAATTAACTGCCATTGGTTCTGTTTTTGAATGTAAGTGTTGATCTTCTTCTTGTGGTTCACTCTCATCTTGAGTGACTTGTTGCTCCACCTGTCTCTCAACACTACACTTTTCTGATACAATAGTAGACTTCACAATAGGGTTAAACATAGAATTTTCATCAAACACTACGTTTCTACTAAGTATAACCCTCTTTTCAGATGGAAACCAGATTCTAAAACCTTTAACCACATCCCCATAGCCTACAAACACTCCTTTTTTAGCTCTTGGTTCTAACTTACCCTCACTTACATGATAATAAGCAGTACACCCAAAAACCCTCAGATTGGAGTAATCAGCAGACTTACCAGACCACATTTCATAAGGTGTTTTGAGATGTATACCTGTGTGAGGTCCACGATTTATCAGATAACATGTAGTAGTCACCGCTTCTGCCCAGAACTTTCTTTCTAATCCAGCCTTAGAGAGCATGCACCTAGCTCTCTCCAGAAGTGTCTGATTCATACGTTCTGCTACACCATTTTGCTGTGGTGTATTCCGGACTGTGTGATGCCTCGCAATACCTTCAGACTTGCAGAACTCATCAAATTCAGCAGAACAAAATTCCAGACCATTATCAGTTCGCAGCCGCTTGATCTTCTTCCCTGTTTGATTTTCCACTAATGCCTTCCACTGCTTGAAGTTCTTGAAAGCGTCACTTTTATGCTTCATTACGAACACCCAAGTCATTCTTAAGTAGTCATCAATCATAGACACAAAGTATCTGTGACCTCCCAAAGAATCAACACGAGAAGGACCCCAACAATCAGAATGAATATAATCAAGCGTGCCTTTAGTTCTATGAATTGCTTTAGGAAACTTGCTGCGATGTAGCTTCCCGAAAATACAGTGTTCACAGAAACCAAGATCCTTTACCTTGTGGCCACCAAGAAGATCTTGTTTTGATAGTGTTTGCATCCCTCTTTCACTCATATGATCGAGCCTCATGTGTCATAGCTTGGTCATATCATCCTTGTGAACATCTGATGATGCAACAGCAGCAGAACCTGACAGTGTAAAACCTTGTAAAATATACAAAGTACCCCGCTGGAAACCTTTTAGGACCACATTAGAACCCTTGTAGACTTTCAGAACTCCACCTTCACCATTGTACCTGAACCCTTTACTGTCTAGTAGACCCAAAGAGATCAGATTCTTCGTCATGTGTGGAGCATGCCTAACATCATTCAATGTACAGAATTTACCGTCATGTGTTCTTATTTTGATTGAGCCTATTCCAACCACCTTGCGTGGAGAACTGTCAGCCATAGAGATATTGCCTCCATCTATCTGCTCATAGGTTGAAAACCACTCCCTGCGTGGACATATGTGATGAGACGCCCCAGTATCTAAAATCCATACATCCCTGTGATATGTGTCTGCATCTACAGCTAGGGCATATCCCTTTCAGAATCGGTGTCATCATCTGCTACAGCAGCAGTACCAGAAGCTTTTTCATGCTGCTTCTTCTTCTTCTTTGGACATTCGTTTTTCCAATGTCCCTTTTCTTTACAATAGTTACAGACGTCATTAGATTTGGGACCCTTTGAAACTGGTTTCATGAATGTCTTCTTACTCCCCGAGTTTCCCTGTCCCATACTTTCACTGGCTACCAAACCAACAGCCTGACTGTCTGAACTTGTACCGGTTGCCTTATGACGCATCTCTCTAGTATGAAGAGATGATCTAACCTTTTCCAGGGTCAGAGTATCTCTCCCACCAATAAGAGAATCCACAAAATTCTCATACGACAAAGATAGAGATACCAACAGAATTAAGGCAGCATCCTCATCATCAAGTTTAACATCAATGTTACGCAACTCTAATAGAATTGTGTTTAACTGATCTAAATGATCTCTTAGAGTCGTACCTTCTTCCATTCGCAGACTGAACAGACGTCGCTTTAGAAGCAACTTATTGGTTAAAGACTTCGTCATGTATAGACTCTCAAGCTTCAACCACAGACCAGCCGCAGTTTCCTCCTCTGCGACCTCGGTGATGATATCATCTGCAAGACACAACAAGATTGACGAGTGTGCCTTCTCCTCCAGAATGGCCATCTCAACGTCTTCTGGATCCACCGACTTCTTCACAAGCGGCGCCCACATCCCTTGTTGTTTTAACAAGGCTCGCATCTTGATCTGCCATAAACTGAAACTGTTTCTCCCCGTGAATTTATCAATCTTCACGTTTAAACCAGACATTTTTTTTCTTAGCGAGATCCCCGCCTCTGTCAGCGCCACCAGACGATTAGTTCAAGGCATATACTAACAGCATCAAAAAAAGAAATTACAGTAACATCGGTAAGGTAGATCATGAACCCCTCCACTGATTCACAATAACATGATCTCTATGAACGCTTGGCAGTAGAGGCCAGTAAGTTATCCATGGGATGACCTTTATGAGTTATGATAACACCCTTATGCTTAAAATCCCAAAGTTAAAAGGATTATGTGCCACACTTCCATGATTTATATATTGCTATATCACTTCCATGATTTATAGTTGATTTGAAGATCTTATTTAATTATGCTTTCACAATATTATTTTATACAAGATTTTTGTTCTTACTGATCGATCATCTAAAGATACATGTTGTGTTATTTGTAACAGAAGTCACCATTCAAACTACTCGTGTAACCATACCACGTCTCTATTTAGTATCACGAATAATAGTAATAGTTCATTTCTCTCCCCTAAAGCGTTCAATCCTACTACACCCCGCAAGGCATTTCCAAGAGTTCCATACATGAAATAGTGTCATTTCTTAATCCCGATTAAATAATTGGATTTGTACTGTTTTAAAGCATTACCTATCTGATGATAATGCCTACTTCGGTATGTTGCTCGGTGATGTTTCAGATGTTAATTTCTGGCGAGAGGATTGCTAGATATCGATCAAATCAAAGCTCAATCAATAAGCAACAAAAACTCTTAAGATGGAAGAGTTCCCCGTTGGCGAGAAGACCACCAACTCCTTCCACTACAGCCGGTTGTAGAAATGTGTGAGGATTCTTTCCTAGTAAGACTAGGTTAGATCATCATCCTTATCTATTGATCGGGGAGATGAAATCGATTAATTAATATTGATCATATATCTCCATATGATAGTAACACAAATCGGAGATGTCCTAGAGATTCAGATCTCTCATCGCTATAGAGGTCACAAATAAAAACTTATGTACGTACTAATGTTTCAAATTATCTGAACCAATCTAATTGAAGTTGAGTTAGGTTTACTCATTCCAACTTTTTACAATTCGACGTCGTGCATTCATCACTGTTTCTTCCTTCAGAAGAAATACTAATTCACCGATTTTTCCTATGAATCTAGTCTCGTGTCTAAGTCCAGAAAAGAGAAAGAAAAACGTGAAAAGGAAATTAAGAAAAGTCAGTTTTAATCGATCGTCCTGTTTGGTTCAATTATCATTATTGTTTTGGTAAACCTCAGGATTTGAATATTAGGCCCTCAGATTCATATCCATAAAAACTCGATCGTCTGCATTTAATTCTTTCTGCACCATTATAGTAGACAAAGTTCATAAAAAAACCATTGAGTTATACTTTAAAACTAGAAATATTAGCAAATGGCAGAGAGCTCCCTGTCGAGTCTTCCTCCCCATTAATCTTACCTCCAGAATAAAGAAATCAAAACCTCAACGTGCACCACCTTACAGCTTACGTTAATTCAAAGATTCTTATAACTCATCAGTTTCATCGAACAGACTTCCCCTTCCCATTTTCCCTCAACTCTCGACAAAAGAATTGATTGAAGTATTCATCATCATCAATGTCGGTGCTGGCCAAGACTGATTCGGAGGTGAGCAGCCTCAGCCACTCCTCACCGCCGCGCAGAAGCAGCGAGCGTGGCGCAGTTTACTACGTGCAGAGTCCCTCCCGAGACTCGCACGATGGAGAGAAGACCACCAACTCCTTCCACTCCAGCCCAATGGGGTCGCCGCCTCACTCCCACTCCAACTCCTCCCTCGGCCCCCACTCGCGCGAGTCCGCCTCCACCAGGTTTTCGGGATCGCGAAGCAGCAAGCAACACAACAGTGGCCCCCAGCGGAAGGGGTGGAGGCCGTGGAAGGATCAGTTCGACTCCATTGAAGAAGAGGGCCTTCTCGACGATGACAACGAAAGCGACGGTCTCACTCGCCGATGTTACTTTCTCGCTTTCATTTTAGGGTTCTTTGCGCTTTTTACTGTGTTCTCTTTGATTCTGTGGGGTGCGAGTAGGGCACAGAAGCCTGTTATCACTATGAAGGTAAGTTTTTTTGCATACCATAATTTTCATGAGAAAAATGACATAATTGGCTAGAAAATAAAGTTGATTTGGTAATATTATTGTCATATCCTTGGTTGCAGAGCATTAGATTTGATCAATTTTTGGTTCAAGCCGGGGAGGATTTCACAGGAGTGGCCACCAATATGGTGTCCATGAATTCCACCGTGAAGTTTACATTCCGCAACACTGCTACATTTTTCGGCGTCCATGTCAAATCGACGTCTCTTGATCTCTCATTTTTCGAGCTCACCGTAGCCAGCGGAACGGTATGAAAATGCTTATATTAGCCATTACATTATTAGATGTTCACATTTTTGCTTAATAATCATTTAAATTGCCAGACTACTTAAAATAGCAGTACACCATTACATTATTTACAATTATTTACAGATTACAATAGTCTATGAACATTTTGGTTATCGGGTTTTGCAGACAAAGAAATTTTACCAATCGAGAAAGAGTCAGAGACAAATAACAGTGAATTTGATAGGGAACAAAATTCCACTTTACGGTGGGGGAGCAAATTTGGGAAGCTTGAATGGTGCACCTATACAGCCACTGACGCTGGCACTGAAGTTTGAGGTGAGATCGAGAGCTAATGTTTTGGGGAAACTGGTGCGACCTAAGTTCATTAGGAGAGTCGATTGCACTGTGGTCATGGATCCTAAGAAGATGAATGTGGCCATTGCCTTGAAGAACAAGTGCACTTACTAGTGAAGTGAGATGAGAGTGAGATGAGTTTGTTTAGTCATTGACTGGTAAAACTTAGTTGTATACTCACTGTTTGTTTATGTAAGTTTTGATTAAATATTGGAATATTTTTGGAGTAACAAGCAGAGCCTCAGGATTTCACTGCGGGGATCCGGATCCTGTTGGCTGACTCGGCAAGATTCCGGGAGCATAGAACTTCGGTCCATTTGGTGGCAATTAGCAAAATCAACCAGTTTAATTTTTTTTTTTTTTTTAAGAGGGAATTTTCGTAAGTGTTACGTTACATCAAGTTAGGAAGCAAGACTGGGTAACAAGAGGAGGATGGTGAAGCCGTGAAGGTGAATAGTTGCACTACTGTGGGCAGGAAGTTCTGAAATCTGAAGCACTCAGAGGATGCTATGAATTACGATTCCAAGTCTTGTTTTCATCTTTTGTTTGTTTCTTTCTGAGAATGAACAATCTTAACTGAAACTGTGAAACATGTAGTCCATGATATATCCTGCTTCATCAAACTTTAAAATATCGATCGATAAACTAATTAAGGCGACGCAGCAGATCGATCCATGAGCAACATGATAGTGAAAGACTTGACTTATGCTCTTTAATTTTGCTGTAGGTGGTGGATAGTCAAGGGTCACTGAAAGACTGACCACTTACTGTAGATATGCAGAAGGAAATCCACATCTTACATATACTTTTAAGTTTGTCTCTAGAATGAAGCCTAGAATGAAGCCTTTTGCTACATGAAGTTGTTTGTGCCACCTTCTCTGATTGAATGATGACTTGAGACTTAACGGTAGTAACTTGTTTGCTGCAGGGCATTCATGGATTTGCGCCGAGTCCTGCACTTTCTGAAGACTTAAAGGTCAAGTTCTGTAAGGTTATCATAGATAATGCATCAATTGTTAAGAGAAATAAACCTTTTTGTGTTGAGCTTGAGAACTTCAAAGTTGAC